>JAPMOQ010005464.1:1420138-1528236 GCA_026543055.1 Argiope trifasciata | reverse complement strand
CTGATGCTAGTCTAAAGTGGTTAATTGAATCTGAATATATCTGTTGCTGGACAAAAGTGATTAATTGAATCTGAATATATCTGATGCTAGACTAAAGTGGTTAATTGAATCTGAATATATCTGTTGCTAGACAAAAGTGATTAATTGAATCTGAATATATCTGATGCTAGACTAAAGTGGTTAATTGAATCTGTATATATCTGTTGCTAGACTAAAGTGGTTTAGTAGATGGTCAGCAAGCGTAGGTTGGCGGGCGTAAGCAAGAAGAGGGCGGAGCCAATTGGTTTTTAATAATTCTACCCTACAATATTTTAGACACGCCTCTGACTGATTGCATTTTATGGTTTGCAAACGGTTTGCAAGTGACTTTATTTGATAAACTTCACTTGTCCCATTAAGGTATCCGAACACGTTGAAAAGGTCAAAATGTGATATTTTCCAAAAATTCTTTTATGGGATAAACCAGTCTTTAAGCTATCCAAAACAAATTTACTTTTACGTTAATTAGAAGTCAAGATGTTAATATTTCCGTAATGATCAGTAAACCGGAAGTGGCTATTTAAATAACCGAAAATATCGATTTAAAGGGCCAAAAACATGATAAAAATTTGCATAAACACAAATTTAGATTTAAATAGTAAAATGTTTTGCACAAAAAAACACAAAATGCCAATAAGAGTTTTAACGGTGTTTTGTGAAAATTTGTGCATAAACATGTCCTTGTTGAGCTCTGAATCCTCAGATGAGGGGTATTTATGTCTGTAATACATTTTAACCAGTGGTGGGGAAACTTTTTTTAAGACGGGCCATTTGTAATAACTAGACGATCGTAGCGGGCCAAAGAATAATGCTTAATCGTTAAAAAATTTATGTGTTCTATAAAATATACATATGTTATTACATACACTTATTATTTTAATAGTAAAAACGCAAAAGGTAAAAAAATTATAAGCACAAAATATAAAATAAATTTAGTGTAGTTCTTGATGTGAAGTATTATCACTTTATTTTCTGGTGTCATTACTGGTTGATAAAGCATCAGAAAAATGAAATTGAGACTGTTTTATCAAAATTTCATCATAGTCCGGTTCCATTTGCGAAGCAGAAATTCTTAAAACTGATGAAAGGTGCTGATCTGTAATTCCGTTTCTTAAAGAAGTTTTCCTAAGCTTCATTGTTGAAAAGATTTGTTCGCATATATAAGATGAGCCAAACATCGTCATTATCTTCATTGCATGAGTAATTAGATTTGGGAAATTATCTGGACTTAAATTTTTATAAAATTCTAGTAATGGTACTGTATGAAAAGTTTGTTTCAGGAGAGTATTACAGTTCAGTTCTATTAACTCAAGTTGAAATTTTGCATCAACTTCTTCGTAATTAACATTGAATGGGGTCGCAAAAATACTAAACTCTGGTTCCATTTTTTTGAAGTCCTGAAATCTCCTTTCAAATTCTGAAGATAGTTTTCTCAAATTAATTTCGTATTTTTTAATCTTATTGTTTGATATAGTGAATTTTAAAGATTGTATTCTTGGAAAATGAGAAAAATCAGATTTAGAAATCTGATTAGCAAATAATAATAACTGTAATTTGAAACTCTTCAGGTATTGCCAAATATCGTGAAGAAACTGATTTTTCCCTTGCAATTTGAGAATAAGTTGATTCACGTGTACGAGGAGGTCTGTGAAAAAAGCGAAATCAGAAAGCCACGTTTCGTTTTCTAAGACGTCAAATTGATTATAAATGTCTTTATCAAGAAGAAAATTCACAATATCGTCTTTTAAATCCCAAATTCTTTCAAATACTTTTCCAGCACTTAACCAACGAACTTTTGAATAATACAGGATATCGGAACGCTCAGCATGTACGGACTCCAAAAACTGTTGAAACTGGTGATGTAATAATCCTCTGGAACGAACCATATTTACTAGGTTTACAACAATATTAAGTATATGGTCAATATCTAAAGTCGATTTACAGAGAGCATCCTGATGTATAAGGCAATGCAAAAAAACATCATTTTCCGGATACTTAGAATTAAATTTCCCAACAAATCTTTGTTTGATTCTAACCATATTAGGAGCACCATCTTCTCACCAAATTCTCCATCTGAAAATGCTTTATTAGATTTAGCAATATTATAAGCCAACACATAACTGGCTTTCGTAGCGCATCTTTGAGAATGATTAGCTCTCTGAAATAATTGTTGACTTGATAAATTTTTTATTAAATCTTTCGATTTAATTTTTTTCACCTCTTCACTTAACGATGAGTAGGAGTGGTTTTCATGTTTGCTCTTGAAATGGCGTTGAATGTTATATTCTTTTAAAACTGCAACAGTTGTATTGCAAAGTAAGCACACAGGTTTTTCTTTAACCCTCCGGGCGCCCAGTCATTCTGAGTATGGCTTCTCAAAAATTTCTCTCTATCCGTCAATAGGTTGCTTCAAAAAAATATCAGCTTCACACGAGACAGTGTCCGAAAAATAAACGAGCATTTTTCCCTTCCCCTCTTTCTCAGCTGCGGGGTTCCCATTAACCCAGTGGGGAGACTGGTTTGCAATCTATCTGGTTATCTTATCTTACTGATGACCACTTCCCTCCCCTCCCTTCTTCACTCACCAACTTTTTTTTCGTGTTAGCAATATGTAATTTCGAACTAAACGGCGATATGATTCACATCTTTGAAAGGGAAAAAATATTTTGCATAGAGGTCTTAAATTTGTGAACTAATTTTTTTATATAATTAGATTGACTATCTCATATCTGTATTTATTCCAACATTTTTACAAAAGACTCTATGCTATTAAATGTTTTTTTCTTAAAAGTATATATATATAAAAGAAGAAAGGCATTTAGAAACATAAATGTGCTGAAGACATGCTACGCATTTACACTTTTTCTGCATCTAAGTAATATTTAATGTAAATAAATATTCTTTTTTCTGAGCGCATATAATTTTCAAAATTTGTGTTTCCTATAATTTAATTTTTAGAGACGTAATTTAAGATATCTTTTTCACTGAGAGGTGAAAAATTTACATCTTAATTATAACATCACACCAATTAATGTCGTTGCTCTTTCATAGAGAAGCATATGATTCGATAATTCTTTGACAGACTTTTCAAAGCTGCATTTTAAAGCTTTTGGAATTTATATAAATGTTGGAAAATATCACTCAAGGTGTTCTTGCATTTAATATTAATAGGATATTTTTGTTTCTAACTCAAAATTGTAAGACAATTTTCAAAAGAATTTGAAAGGAAAAAAAAAAGAAATTTTTCACTAATTTTTTTTAAAAATTTCCAACTGATGAAATCAGTTTTAAGTGAGATATGAAGCGATATTAATTGCAATTCCCTCACAGTAGTATTCGTGATTTATTTTATATGTAAAGGTCTAACAGCCTTAGTTATCTAAATATTTGTATGAAATCAAAACTTCTTTGTAAAAATAATAAATTGTGATTTTTTTAAAAATATAATTTAAAAAAAAATACTTAATATATTTCTACCTGTTTTGAATAAAAAGTTATTTGTCAGTTTAAATACAGTTTTGTTTTTAAATCAAATATCGCTTTTGGCAAGAAAACACTTTTCAGTGCTTCAGCACAATATGTCTTAGAATTTATCTTTGAAAATATCAGAGTTAACAGATAGGCACATTTTTTTAAAAGTTCTGAATGACAGAATGTGCAAGTGTATGAATCGTATGTTCCAAGTTAAATAATTTCGTACTTGTCATATTCCTAAATGATATCAAGGCAAAACAGAATATAAACCGAAATTAAGGCTATTGGGGATGATAACAAGAGCATGTTTGTAGCAACTAAGCAAGTTTCAAAATTAATTTTACTAATATTCAACTAAAATTTTTGGGTTGATTCTTCAAACAAATTTTTTAATGTTTTTCTAATTCAAAGAATCTGATCTTGAAAAAAACTGAAGTATTTTTGAGAATAAGTTCTTCATATTTGAATACTATTTGTTTAATTTATATATTGTTCAAAAATCTACAGCTTATTTGAGTGATTTATTAATAACGTACTGAATGCAGAAATAATACAGTGATTAATGTATAGAATACGGTACATTAATCACTAACAGAATCAGGTATAAATCCGAAATTAAATTTAATAAAGTAGTGAAAATTTAATTTGCATTGAGCATTTTATTTCTATTTTCAAGCTAATGTTCATTTGATTATAATCATTGTGCTGACGATTCCTATTTCTTCATGATACTCCAGAATGAGTCGCTAAAACGTAAGATTTTTTTTTTCTTTTCAAAATTTAATCTTTGCAAATATTTTGAAACTATTATTATATCATTCGAAATTATAGAAAATTTTTTAAATAGTTTTGGAGAACTATTATTTCGAATTGGGATTAGTTGCAATGTATATAAAGTATCTCATATGTCACGTTTTTAAAATAGTTTCCTAAATATTTTAAAGTGCTCATTAAAACATTCATTCATTCCTCATCAAAGTCTTTATGATGTCGTTACCTTGATTTCATCAATAATGGCATATCATATGAAAGATTCGTACATCGTGTTGTTTAAATAAGCCATTAAAAAGTTCTTAAAAATTTTAACTAAAGTTACTGTTTAAAAAAAGCAGATATTGTTTTTCAACGTTAAGAAAGTAACGACGGAACGTTACGGTAAAATAACAAAATTGATTTCAACTTCATTTCTATAAAAAAGAAATGTTACAAATTATTTCTAAAATTCTGAATTATTTATAACACCGAAATAAAAATTGTCCCGAAAACGAAAATTTTGTCTTTGGAAAGTTAATCTTTTGAATTTTAATGTGACACAACAATTGCAATAAGCTTTTCTGTTTGATTAAATTTAAATTAAGATTTAATAAATAATAAATTTGAAATTTGAAAAAAGATTCTAATTATTGATTATTTATTGGTCAGGAAGTTATTATGTACCAAATTTTATAAATCCAGGACCAGCTGTTTATGTTTTTTTTTGTTTATTTTGTTTTCTAGCTGTTTTCTAATTTTTTGGTGATTTTCGCTTCTCGCGATTTACAAAAAACGAATTTAACAATATGGCTATTATAAATATACTACAATTTTTGATTCGGAAGCTATAATATAAATTTACATTACTGAGAATTAAATTAAATAAAACAAAAAAAATTAATTTAAACACAAATAATGAAATTAAAACATGAAATTTCTTGCAAGTCTTTATGCCGTATTTTTTTTTTAAATGAAAAAGAAAATTGAAACATTTTCAACAACAAACAAACAACATCAAAAATTAAATTTTAACAAACAGTCTTGATTTCTTAACTGGAAATCTGTCAACGTATTCATGTCATGAATTTTGAGGCTAAGTAGTTAAATAAATATATAAAATAAATTCCTTTTATTTTTGTTATTCTTTTCAAGGCGTTAGACGTATTTTAAAATTGTTTAATAGCAACATTTTACTGGAAAATATATTTAGAAATATTTTGCCTTATTAGGAATGAATGCTTAAGTTATTATTTTGGTAAGTAAAATTTAGTGAGAAGATTTTTTTTTCTTATAAGTTTACGAAAACCACATGAAATACTTCCTACTTAAATCATTTAACGATAAGGAATTCTTTTATGACCGTTAAGTGTTTCTAGGCGGCTCTCTTTAGGGGGTTATCGTAAAGTAATCTATCACTGACAAGAAGGTCATTAACGGAGGGGGACGGCACAGAAGAAAAAACACGTCTTCGCCCTTTTCGAAGCTTCAACTGAAAGTAGGAAAAAACCGTTTGCGCCCGTCTCGGAAACAACTGAACAGAGCGAAAAAACACGGTTACGCCCGTTTCGGAGGGGATGTGCCTTCCAGAAAAAGACGTCTCCGCCGCTTGGAGGGTTAAATAAAGTAGTTTCGGGGATTATACAAACAATTACTCGAGTCACAGAGGGTCGTTGCAGATGACTGACTAAGTCGCTAACTAACTGATCTTCGGGCGGCCTCGCTTGTATTTATACCTACCTGCAAGAACTGTTCGGGAATCGGAGTTTTGCGGTTCTTTCGGAAAAACAGAAAAATGAATCGAAAATGCGAGAGTGTCTGGAAGTTTCGAGCGAAGAGGAGTCAGCTGTTTGGGTCGGATGGATTTGTCCAGAATACTATTGTGTTTTGAATATCGCCGCAGGTAGTTTTTATGCGGGTCGTCATATTACGAAGTAAGAATGCGTGCAAAAATTCTCACGACGGCACTCTTAAACGGGCCGGATTAAACCTTTCCGCGGGCCGTAGTTTCCCCATCACGGATTTTAACGAAGGTTTTACTGAATAACTGAATATCTTTAAGGTTATTTGAGTGTATCCTAGTGTAAATTCAATTATAACATTAGCTGAGCTCGAAAGAGATAGAAAAAATGAATCTAAGCACTTCTGAATGCAAAAAATGCCAGATAAAAAAAGTTAAATGATTAAAAAAGGAAAATTATTAAAAGATGAGGAGGAAGAAGGTATAACCTATAAATAGGGCGAATTTTAAGTTTGTAGGACCATAATTTATCAATAAAACAAGTTACTGCATACTTTCAATGCATTTTTTTCAAAACTGATTTTTAAATAAGCAATAAGTTCTGCAAATAAATTCTACTCTGATTCAGAAAGAAAAAATACAGAAATGAGCTTCATAATAAGAGAAATATAAGGGAGGGGAAAAAACGTGAAGAAAATAAAAACATTAGAGATGCACATTAGACTTAGAAGTTCAGTTTAGCAGCAGAAAATGCAACCAGCTCATGTAGAGCGCTCGATCAATTATTTAAATCATTACGTTATAATTTTTCCGTAAACAAGATACAGCGAAATTATAGAAACCATCAAAAAATTCGAACTAGTCCGACGAATCTCCACATTTTAGACCAGACTCAGTTCGTAAAACACGTTTTTGGAAAGTGTTCGTCTGTCTGTAACAAAGATACTCAAAAAAAAATTACGAGGCAAACGGATAAAATTTGTTAAACAGGCTAAAACCCAAATTTGTGGATTTCTATTAAATTTTGAGCCATACCCGTTTAGATAGAAGTATGTCTGTCCGACTGTTAGAATATAAATTAACACGATAACTACAAAATGATGAGAGGTAGATGGATGAAATTCCGTGCTAATATTTGATACCGATCAAATTTTGAGCGAAATTCAACAAGGGGTTGACCGACTATCGGTCTCTAAATTCAGAAATATGCAAACCCCATAAAATAAAAACATTATGACAAATATATGAAATTTTTGTACATGATTTTGCGACTTAAACTATAGTTTTATGTTAAAATTTCGTCTCAATCGGTTGGAAAAAACACGTCTGAAACACAAATTTGATTTTCGTATAATTTTGATCACATACCAGGAATCAAGCGCCAAAACATTAGCCAAGGGTGCCACGATAGATAACATAAAAATGCTAAATTCATCTTAAATATTAAAATTTTGTAACTATTCTACATCAATGGCACAAAAGACACTCACTAGATAACACCCCTGCTAGAGAGTATTACGAGAAGGTTTTGGGGAGACAACTTCTACTGTTTTTTCGGCAGCATTTGCACTCCTTGAAAAATTCACATTTCTTCCTTATCATCCATAAGATTTTGCTTCCATCTGACTTTTGGAAAATAAAAGCTCTTAATTTATCATTTTATGGATGGTGTTTCTTACTATGCATGTTAAGATTTCTAGCAAGGTACTCTAAAATTTTTCAAAGTTAGAGATAGATTTGACGGATATTCTGCATATTGCGTTCACCTTTTGCACAAAAGTGGTAGGGACGCAGTAATCTAGGCAACAGGATTCTCAAATCTTAAACATTGTATCCACATTTTACAAATCAAACTTACAACCTAATCATCAGTGCAACGAATTTTTTCATAGAGGGACAATACATATTCTTCTCGAAAGAAATAATGTGCTAAAGGAAAACTTTAGTGAAAGAGAAAATGTTCATGATAAACTATGATTTTACTATATATAATATAATTTAAATCCAAATTAATTTCTAAAGCTTTATCTTAATTTAACCCATAGTAACTTCATTCTAAAATATTCTCTTATTTCCTGATCCAATTCTATTTCTCTATTTAATTAATTCAAGAAATGTTTTGTAAAGTTTTTTAATCAGTGATTCTCACGGTGAGAATGGACGATAAAAATTGCTGACTTATTAAATACTTTTTAAAAAAAGGTCCCTGTGTTTCCCTTATCATGTGACTGATGTGTGACAGAAATCCCTATAAAAGTCTTAATATTGTATTAGCAGTATAAACAATATTTTTCCTATCAAGATATGTTATATAAATAAATATATATTGTTAGGTTTGATATAGATTTTAAATCCGTAGTACATTTTTGCAAATTCTAGGTAGATGCATATACATTCTGACTTCAAGTTTGGAAACTCCTGTTATACAACATAACATGTTGGTGTCTTTCAGCTCATATCTTTTCTATTTAAATTTGAATAATTTCATTATCAGATAGTAAAAGAATTTTTAAAAATTGGAATCTGCTATAGGAAATTTCACGTGAGAATACTATTTTTAAAGTCACGTGGTATCAATCTGGCTGAAAAACCCTCATGTATCATGACGTGACTTATATTTCGCAATTACCTACATTCAAAAAGTGATGATTCTGGATCATCTTAAAACCAAGCGAGTTCTAAAATTTTTGTCTGAGGCCAGATTGTGGAAAAAACAATTTAAATTGTTTTTTTTTAAAAAATCACGTGATTTTCAGATTACGCATGCGTCAACATTTTGAAAACGAAGCCCCACCCCATCTCAAAATTGCTCTAACTCCAAAATTAACTCGAAACCAGATTTGCGTGTGCGTGTGAATATTGACTTAAGTTGGTTTTTCGCACCTCAAAATCATTCGAGCTTCAGAACTTTTTTTTTACCAGCTAGAAAATTTTTATATTTATATATATATATAACCTTCGATACTTCCCTTCACTATTGGGCATTCATTCCCATTTATTTTCTTTGTTTTTCTTGGACGACAACTTCTTATGAATAGCCCTGTATTGGACAGACAGAAGAACCGGAAACAGATCGGTCATTCGCGTTAAGTTGTAACATTTTGTTGTTGATAAGCTGTCAAATGTGGCAACCTTCTTTATCATTTTCTAATAGCCGTAAAGCGAAAAATTGATGCCTCAAAAATGATAAATCGCCAGTTTTATGTCCGTGCGTTCTGAGGCTTCAAAAAACTAAATCCACAACAATGTCATGTTCTCACATCATAATTAATAATTTTTGTAAAATTATTAATTATTTGTAATTTTGTTTTTGATAAATTCAAAAGAAAGTGGTATGTCAGCTATTACAAAGTCTTTAATTAAATTAAAATAAAAAATAAACTACAAAGAATATAATTTCAATTTTTTGAATTTATAAATATTCACTCAAATACAGCCGGGGAAAAATCATGGAAATATGTAAAAAAAATAATTAAAATAAATACATATGCAAAGATTTTTTCGTATCTATTTATGATAAAATTAACTTTTTGAAAATTTTTATATTCGAATATATATATATATATATATATATATATATATATATATACTATAACTATTATACATTTAATATGCATAAATATATTATAACAATATGAATTGAAAAATACAACAGTTATAAGAAATGTTTTTATTATTTAAATTCAATAATGATCGTTCTAAAAAAATTGTAGCATATTTCTGACAAAATTTTACTGAATTTTTTTTTTAATTTCAAAAATTGCTACTTTTTCAAAAATTTTACGAATTTGAACTAAAATTTCAATATTCGACTACGTAACTCTATTAGTTTTCCAATATTTTTTAAATCCTTTTATTTATTTTTAAAATGGTCGATCAACTTTTATTAATTGATTTTTTAATTATTTATTTTCCTATAAGTTCGCCAAAAAAAAAAAGTTTTTCTTTACCTATTTTCAAGGAGCCAAGATTTTCTTTCCTAGTCGGCCATTAGGAGTTAAACTTCTTCGCCGATTTATCTAGAAACCAAACTGAAGAATCCTAAAATTTATCGTTATGTAATTTTGATTTTAACCACGTTTTTTGGACACTTTTAAATTTTAATGTCTGGTTATTATTTTCTTTAGGAAAGTCTATATTTTTTATTCTTTGTTTTGATTTTCAATATCTGCAGTTTACCGGATGCAAATGTGACTAACATTCATCAAGTGACGGCCCTGCAGATTCTGCTAGTTAAAATTTTCTTACAAAATAAATTTGATCATCATTTTGTAAGAAAATTTTAAGTAAATAGGAAATGTTTTAATATTATGGCACAATAAATATAAAAAAGGCACAAAAAATTTATCATTATGACTCTTAATTTGTATTCAAATAATTTTTTTTCTAAAATCGAAAAAAATACTTAATTGGCCTTCTTTTCTAACATTGACTTTAACAGCTAAACGCAATACTTGTATACTTTTATAAAAATAGCAGGCATAGTAAAAAAGATATTTTTTACGATCTCAAATCTTTTTGTTTAGAAAAAAAGGTGTTAAATTTTACCAAAATAATACAAAACTTACAGAAACCTTAGTCAATAATAAAAGCAAAATTCTGTGCTTCTCTGGTAGAACAAAGATTAAATTTTACAGTTGCGGGACATACATGGCCGGCCATCTGGGGGGGGAGGGGGGGTGCAGCGGGGACTATGCACCGCGGCTGAGGGGGGGGGGCACCATGATTAAGAATTAAAACAGTGTTCTGAACAATAATAATGTTACACATGCTAAAAGTCTACAGCAGAGGTTCCCAACCTTTTTTGAACTGTCGCCCCCTTTTCTAATGAATATTTCAATATCGCTCCCCTCCCACTCCAGATAAATAAGAGCATACATAATGCATGGTGAAAAAAAGAATCAAAACAAATATAATAGATAGAATATTGTTGGAATTGAAACGCTACTGAATTTCTTTATTTAAAAAAAGAGGAATAAAAATTTAAGCGTACCTGTCATAAGGACAGGCAGGCATAATTCATAATAAACTATTGCTTTCTAAGTAAATAAATTTACAGTTTCAGAGACCCATCAAAATGCATACTTCATTATATTTAAAAGTATTTTTATTAGAATTTAAAGACATCAAATTTCTAACTTAACTAATCAGAAGGTTGAATTTGATGCATTTTAAGGAACATGTTAATAGCAGGCTCGATTTCACTTAAAAACAATCGTAAGTAACCGCGTTCAGTAATAGGAGCAGATTTCTCTTTTTAGTTACAAATGTTGCCTCAGCATTAAATCCACGTTCTGCTAAATATGAAGAGGGGGATGCTATCAGAAGTCGTTGAACAATCGACCCTAATCCTGAATGCAGTTGCGAAATAGCCTTCTGCAGCCAAATTTCTTGATGGCCATTCTTGAATTTAATTTTTAGATCCTCATTTGTCGTCAGTTCTATTAGTTCTTCTTACTGAGGTGATCCTGCTGTGTTGACATAGGAAAAATGACTAAAAACCCAGTCTGATATGTCCATGCTTAAAATGTCCTGTAATCGCTCCTTGAAGTTGTTGTACACTATATTTGGTTAATCCTCTAACGCCCCTTCGTGCCATATCAACGCCCCCCAATTTTCCCTTGGTCTTTGACAGCCCCCCTGAAAGCTTCAAACGCTCATAAGGGGGCGTTATCACCCACGTTGGGAACCTATGGTCTACAAGATTATTTCCATGTGGCTGGCTGAACATAATTAGGCAAAGATCGCAGTGATATCTATAAAAAGGCGGAAAATGTTCATTTGTGAATGAGGAAATCCCCGTCAGACACGTTAAGACAGAACGGCGTGCCCTGTTTCCAGAAGTCGAGTCTGAGGCTGGGTTCAAATGGGTTGGCAAATCACCCGTAATCTACTTTAGTCTATATTTAGTGAAATTTTCTTTTTAATCCTTTATATTGTCAGTTGCTAAATATAATAAATGCTGAACCTTCTTTTAGCAAATTAAAATTAAATAAAGGATTATCTTCAATCAAGCATATGGATATAATGCTTAAACGCTTCTGCTGTACTTAATATCGAAAAAGAAATTGAAAAAAATTGTAATTTTCCTGGAGTAAATAACAGCAAAAAAAATCACGCACATTAAATACATATTCTGATAATGATTAGGTATGTGCCAAAAGTGGCGTTACGCCGGTGAAAAGCTCACAATTAAAATTTTAAAAAGTAGAATTTAAATAGCTATCAAAAGACTAGCTATTCAGACATAACTTTCTTATGCATATGTACTAAATGCAAAAAAAAGGCTACAAGCAGCACCAATAAATAAATAAAATATAGAGGCTGCAGTAAATAAAAAGAGCGAAGGAGTTTAAAATGGTTCAAGCAGGAGACCTTTCATAATATTCCATCGTGAAAGAATATTGAAACACAATTAATAAATAATAAAATTTGTCAAAAATAGCCACTTTAACTTTGAAGACAAAAAAACAAAAATAAGATAAAAATAAAAGCATAGAGAGAAAGACAAATAAAAGAATAAGAAAAATAAATAAATGCAAAAATAAAATATAAATAAATAATACATATGCAAATAAGCAAATGCTCGGATTTTTTTTTTTTTTTTTGCTAAAAATGTAGGGCCCCAAATGGTTTCTTGCACCTGGGCCCCTTCATAGAGAAGGCCGGTTCTCGGGACCATAACAAGTAGTCTGATCAATAACTTGGGTCATAAAAATTATATTTTATGAATGTTAAGATATAGAAATTATAAATATAGGAATGTTTTCTTTGAGAAATCAGGCCACTGTATCTAACAAATTGAATTTTGTTGATAATTATAAAAGAATAGGAACTAATTTCATATTTGCTCAAATTTTATTCGGTATTTTATATTATAAATACATACACATATATTTAAAATACTCTTAAAATAATTAGATTCTGAAATTTCAATCATATTTTCACAAACAGAACGGCACAAAGTATTTAGAAATATTTATAAATGCCTTTCTATACTTACAATGCTTTTTTATTTTCAGCCATAACTCAGCATGAAATACATCAAAACATCCTATAAACATAAAAGTGCTCATATGAATATTTTTTATTATATTTATAATTATAAAAAAACAAATATTATCACACTAAAATTTTAAACTGCTTGGTAATTATATCTCTTCTCAATAAGTAATTTATTGAAATATTGGATAAATCTACTTAAATAAAAATAATTAATGGTAATTATTTTATATTGTTTAGTTTACAGAAAAAAATTATCTTCATATTTTACATTTTATGATCAATCAAAGAAACAATGTTAAATTTTAAAGTTAAAGTTTAAAGTTTTTAACCATTATAAAAAAAATCCGAGACAATTTAAATTTGATCATAAAACCAATTTTTTACATGTCAACTCAAGTTAAAATGTATGAAATGTCGAAAATTAATCAGTAAAAGAACTGACAAATTTTAGACAGCTCAATGACAGTAGTAATATAATAATTTACTAAATACTAATGTTTAAAGTCTTCATTATTGTTCGAAAACCAAATCTAAACATTAATTCTTTCAGAAATCATTCAGGTCTGCATCTAACCGATGCTGGGTACTTAAATCAAAATAAGTTCAAAGGCTCTTCAGACACATAACGTTTATTGGCCAATGGACAGCACAACACAGATTCACTTGTTATAAACACACGGCTACACCGACTCGACTTGACGTCCGGATGGACGGGTTGCGTAATAATGAGGCCCCGTCTTTGACGGAGAAGGAGCTGCTTTCCATTAATGGGCAAAATATTAAAAAATCTAAGGGGAGTGCGACCCGGACTTGTCCTTTTCAGGACTCACGCGGAAAAGGTGCCTCTACCTCATCTAGTGATGAAGACGAAGAAATGGATGTACCGGAAGTGGTACATACTCCAAATAAAATTCCATTACCTCCATCTCCTGTGAAAGGAAAAGAAGAAGAAGAAAGGAATGAAAAATCAAAGCCTGTTTCACCTTCATCGGTGCAGATCACCGAAAAATTTATCTTCGATAACCACATGGATATTGTTCAGGCCGAAACCCTTTATTGCAAGCAGAAACACCTTGGGCTGCTGGGTGCAGGCTCTTCGATGTTACGCAGAGAAGTCTAACGAGCACCAACAGATCCGTAAAGAAATCACTCAGGTGAGCTCAATCCTAAATACAATCTTGAATAGACAAGGGATCCCCCTTTTTAAACTTCCAGCCACCATTAATGAGGTGAATTTAATTTGTAAAAAATTTAAGGATAACGAGTCTAATACAACCGCTAAAATTAAGGAAAAGAAAATTAATACGCCTAAGCGTAGATTGAATTTGGAGAGCTTAAGTAAAAATAACTCTCCTACTAAAAACGTTACAAATGCAAGTAAAAAAAGAACTGCCGACGAGGATGGATTTATAGCTCCGGCTGCCCACCTCGTTCGGAAAAATAAAAATGTTAAGACTGGTCAAGCCGATAACGGCATTAAAATAGTTCAACAGCCAGAAGGCATTAATGAGGTTGTACTAGACGACGAGGTCGATGCTGACTCGGCGCCTGCTCAACCCAAACGAAGAAAAATTCCGCCATTTTTCGTTACCCCTAGAGCTCACTTTAAAGTCATGCTTAGCATTCTTAGACTAGAGGCCCCTTCGCTCAAATCAACTATGAGCAGTAAATTTCTTAAGCTTACAGTGGACACAGAATCAGAGCACCGAAGCCTTTCCCACCTCTTCGAAACTCAGGGTGCCGAGTTTAAAACTTTCATGTTGAAATCAGATAGACCATTGAAAGTAGTCATTCGAGGGCTTCCCTCCTGCACTCCTATTGAGGAAATTAAAGAGGAACTTGAAAGGGAAGGCTTTACAGTTGCCAGTATTACTCAACTGTCCAAATTTCAGACTAAGTCTCCAATGCCGTTGTTTTATGCACAAATTGCAAACAACACTCTGTCAGAAACGGTTTACACGCTCACTGAGATGTTTGGCACCAAAATCTCAGTGGAGCGTTACAGAGGAAGAAAGGGGCCCTCTCAATGTTGGCGGTGTCAAGGATTCTTTCACAGCTCAGAAGCTTGTAAGCTTCCTGTGAAATGTGTTAAATGTGCAGGACCTCATAGGGCTAAAGAATGTCCTTTAACCCTGGAGGATACCTTAAAGTGTTCAAATTGTGCAGGTGACCATGCGGCGAACTGGCACCAATGTCAACGATTTCCAAAGTCCACTGGACGAAACATGTCCACTAATAGACAAAATAACAACCGGTCAACTTGGGACCCCCCCAGGACGCATCGACCTCTCAAAAATTACAGGAAGGTTGAGGAGAAAGTGTCGTTCGCCAATATTGTCTCAGGCAAGGATGATTTCCCATCCTCAGAGGAGCGAGAACTTGCTTCCCCTATTGTCAAAGCTTCTATTCCAAAACAGTCGGTCTCAATGGATGCTATTAATTCAAAAGTCTTCACCGATATTTTTTCAGGCCTAGCCACCCTCATGAGAGAAGATTGGTGTGACGCACCTCTTCTACTCCAAGCTTTCAAAAAAGCTCTACCAGCAATTCGTGCTGCATCCCACGGTGGTGATATGGCGTATTTTCTTTTCAAACAATACGTGAACCTTAGTAACGGACCCAACATTAACATTCAATCGTTTTAATTCTTTAAACTTGCATAATCTTAAAGTTTGCACTTGGAATGCAAATATTGCTGATTCCAAGTATTGTATTCCAAGATTGCTGAAGTTCGAGACTTTGTTTCAGAGCAGAATCTTGATGTATTCTTGGATCAAGAGACCCGACTCCCCTAATCGCTAATTACCGGATCCATAAAAATGAAAGATCCGGACCAATAAATAATAGAACAGGCATTTATGGAGGTACTTGCATTTATGTCAAATCAATAATTGAACATCACGTCATCCTCACCCCCGTTTTAGAGAGGATGGACGCGACAATTATTGAAATTAAATTAGGAAATCTCTCTCAAAATTGTGTCAGCCTACGTTCGAACTGGGGGTTCGAGTAGATTCCCTCTGGAGGACTTAGATAAACTTTTGAATTTAGGCCCTAACGTCATCATTGCGGCCGATATGAACGCAGGACATATCGCTTGGAACAACTACAACACTTCCCATCGTGGAAGTCAACTCTTTAAATTTATTGCTCAGCAGGATGAAGTCAACGTTTTGGCGCCCCACTCTCCAACCCGCATTAATCTTAATTGTAATAACGACTCTGTCCGAGACTTCGCTATTTTTAAGCGAATTCCTTTCAACTCTGAAATTAGAGTTCTAAATTATCTCGATTCAGATCATCTTCCAGTACTTATTATCTTTAATACTAGAACTTTTAATCTAAATTCACCAGCACAATTCTCCACCAACTGGGAGAACTTTAGGCATATTTTAAACTCAAAATCCCTCCCTCCCCCTCAAAATTCAAAGCAATGATGACGCAGAAAATGAAGTTGGTTGCCTAGGAAAAATTCTAACTGAGGCACTCGCAGAAGCCTCCAAACCAAAATTTAATATACCTCCAGAGAAGCTTCCTTTTGAAATCCACTCCAAAATTAAACTGCGAAATTATCTGTGGAGACTTTGGCAACGCTCTCGCGATCCTGAAGTGAGACGTGAACTCTGCAGAACCCAACTAGAGGTAAAACGACTTAAATTAGATCACTTTGAGCAACGGCGAGCTGAACAATTAGAAAATATTGACACGAAAGGAGTCTGGCGCCGCTCCTCTTTTCTTAGAAAACCATACACCCCAATCCCCCATCTGAAGGGGGAAACGGGTGAACTCGCCCTTGCTCCCATTGAAAAGGCGGAAGTGTTGGCTGATAGCCTACAAAATCAATTTTTTTGATAGACATCAAAAAAGACCAAAATGCTGAAAAAATCTACAACGAGAAAAGCCTGCTGAATCTCACAATTAAAGTTGAAACTTATAGGAAAAGAGCCACGGCCACCATATGTTATAACTGTTTGGGTTTCTACCACTCAGCCAGGAACTGCAGAATGGCCCCGAAGTGTATCAAGTGCGAAGGCCCACATCAAACAAGAAACTGCAGTATCAAAGAAAGAATTCCTGACCCCGTTTGTATCAACTGCAAAAAAACAGGACATCTAGCAGCATGGAAAGGCTGTCCTAACTACCCTAAATTGACCTTCAGACAAGGCCGACTAACTTATGCCCAAGTTGCGAAGAGAGAAAACCATTCTGAGAAAAGAACACCATTCTGAATATACTGAACCAACACCTCAAGTCCCCAAACCCACTTACGTACACCGAGAATCGGCGTCTCGCCCATCTTTGAGCACCCATGAAAAAGAGAATTTTGAAGATATCAGAGAAATTTTTTAAGTATTCAAAACAATTAGAAGTATTCTAAAGGACTTCCCAGGACTAATAAAAGCGGCGAAATTAGCTTAAGAAACAAAAGACCCGAAAGAAAGGAAGATAATCATATTGAACGCACTCCTGGATTGACTGTCTATCCCTCCGGCGAGAAACTGCCCTCTGATTGGTCACACTGGGACAATAACTCATCCCTCCCCTCTGATTGGTCCCACACCCTCTTCCACCCCTGGACTGGCAACTTTTGCCTGTCTCATCTTCATTCTTGCTTCTGCAGCCATGCGCTTACCATCTGTCACACCATACGAAGAGTACCACGGCATTTTACTGACCGTTAGGCCTCTTGCACTCATCATGACTGAGAATAAGCCCCTTCCGGTGCTAGGTGCCTCAATAATCCAACTCAATACTGATAGCCTACAAAATCAATTTGCGCCGCACAATGACGCGTGCCTCGCAAATCCACCCTTAACAAAGTATGTTACTGATAAGCTGGAGAGCTTCCTTTCAAACGAACACGTGAACAACCTTGACCCAGTTCGGCAGACGGAAATCATGGATTTCATGAAAACCTTGAAGCCGAATAAATCGCCAGGATTGGACCTAATTTCTAATCGCATGATCAAAAATCTCACCCCTAAATTTATTTTATATCTAACGTTCCTGATCAATAGAATGATGGAACTTTGCTTCTTCCCCGATTGCTGGAAAACAGTTGTGGTTGTCCCTATTCCAAAACCAAATTCTGATTTGACTCTACCTCAAAATTTCCTTCCCATCTCACTACTCAGTAGTTTGAGCAAAGTATACGAATCTGTGCTTCTCAATCGCCTGAATCAATTTCTCAGCGACAAAAATATTTTAATCTCTGAGCAATTTGGCTTCAGAAAAAACTTGTCGACGAATCACCAGCTAATTCGTGTTACAGAACTGATTCATGATGGCTTTGCGAAGTCCCAAACCACAGGTGCACCTTTTCTGGACGTAGCCAAAGCCTTCGATAAAATTTGGCACGAAAGGCTTTTATTCAAGTGCATGCGACTTGAATTTTCGGTGCAGTTTGTCAAAATTCTCCGCTCGTACCAAACTTCACGTAATTTTAGAGTACGAGTAAACGATATTATTTCTTCCCCAAGACCAATCCTTAGCGGTTGTGCGCAAGGTAGTCTCCTCTCTCCAACTCTTTTTAACATTTATGTTAATGATCTACCTAGAGCTAGCAATTGTCATTTAGCAATATTTGCAGACGATACCGCCATTCTTACACAGCATAAGGATCCACAAACAATCATGTTCAATCTACAACAGTACATGTCTGTTTTACAGTGCTGGCTCAATGGTTGGAAGATAAAGGTCAACCCAAATAAATGTGCGTGCCTCCTTTCACTAAAAAATTGGAAATGCCTGAATTAACTCCGATCCAAATTTTCAGCCAACCCGTCCCCTTTGTAAATGAATGCAAATACTTAGGGTTGAATTTAGACGCTAAATTAAGCTTTAATAGTCATATTAAAGCAGCCCTTGGTAAAGTTACTGGTATGAGTGTTAAACTCAATAGCTCAATTTCTCCTCGGAACAAGCTGTCGATTAGGCTCAAGCTTCTGCTCTACAAAGCCATTTTAAGACCAATGATGATGTACGGCTCTCAAATCTGGGGGGCCACAACAGTAACTAACATTAAGAAGTTGCAAGTTTTCCAAAACCGACAACTGAGGAGAATGGTTAATGCTCCCTGGTACGTCAGGTCCAAAATAATTCACAACGACCTCCAAATTGAACCTGTTTCGGAATTTATCAAAATAATATCAATCAAGTTCTTCGAAAAATTACCCCAGATTCGCAACGAGTTACTTCAACTGCCAGTTTATGATCAAACTGTGCCCAGCTCTAGGAAAAGACCTAGAGCCGTCATTGACAATTTATTTGTCAATTTTCCAACGGTGAAAAAACTGAAAACTAAATAACTTTGTTGCCAATCTGGCTGCACATTAACTTATCAAATTTTTTCACTGTTTAGACACAGTTAGCTACGTTGAGCTACACGCGAAAAAACCTTCTGTCAATTTTATTAAAAAGAAAAATTTTAATTCAGTCCTCAAAGTTTTAAGGCACGTGCAACGTAAATCCATTAATATTCCCGATACCCCAAAATAAATTTATTTATTCTAATCTATAAATTACAGCCAACATGATTTTTCATCATGACGTTATAGCATTTATGCGCTCGTCTAAATTAAATCAATTTAAGTTTAACTTTCCCCCAACTCTCACAAATTAAAGTTCTATCCAAAATTATGATGTGGAGGTCGTGACCACTTTATCACATCACCGAACTCCGAAACATCACGACGTTGCCGTTGCCGTACGGCTACACCGAGATCACATTCTGTTCTCAAGATATTACGCAACTCGCAAGCTGACGTCACAACATCGCCGTTTGACGGTGGTTTCATTTCTCTTCACCTTACAACAATTTTCTTAGTTTGAAGTGTTGTTCAGAAACAGCAAAGTTTAGTAATATTAAGGACAAAAGTGATTTGAAAATATTTGAAAAAAGACTTCTTGTTTCGGTTTGTTTCGTAATTCGTCATAAGAAAAAGAGTACATAAAATAATAAAACTAATGTTGTTATTCAAAAAGGCTTCTTTCAATTGCCCATTGAATCAAATCTAATCAAAGTAAACTTGAATTTTAAACAATAACAATATTGTAGGACTAATTATGTTAATTGAGTACAGTTATGAATCTTTACTAAGGATTTTTTTAAATATATTCAAAATAATATAAATACATTTCATTTATTAAATTAAGAATTTTAAATAATTAGAATTACTCATAAATATTATTCAAGAGCAAAATGCAAAGCTAACAGATATAAAAGATTTTACATTCTTTTTTTATATTTTAATTATTAATTCATATAATTTAACATTACTATCAGCCCAAATCTGATATTTACAAAAACTGTGAAACTGGATAAAAATTAAGAAATTTTGTCCATGGAATGGAATAGAATTGGAAATTATGAAATTTGGCACAAACATGATCATAGACTAATTTTAATAAAAAAATTCATTTTTATTTTAATTTCACTTGAATTAAACTTTTAAGCACATCAAATAAAATGATTTTTCATCACTTGCCACACATCTAATTAAAATATTTTTTATTGTTTCCTTTACATTTGAAAGGAGTAATCATAATATATTGCAAACCTCTAGAATAAAAACAAAAAATATATAATTAAAAATGACGTAACAAAATATTTAGTAAATAAATGATAAGGAATAAAACTTTTAATCAAAACGTACTGTTTGCTTTGTCACGACAATTGGTTACTTAAAAGAATTTACACATTTAAACGAAAAAAAGAATCAATCAATAATTAAAGAACTTCATTTTGTTACCTGAACGAATCCCAAAACGCTAGCTCAGAAAAGGGGAAGGCACCGACTGACAAAACATGGAAAAATACGAACCTAAAGTGAAACCGAAACTTGTGACGTCGTTTAGATACAGGGGAGGATGTGTAGAGAATTGTTCTTCGTTTCATTACGACTGTTCGTTACTTCCATTTATCTTATTCTTACTGCGTATGTGAAAGAAAAAGAAATTGATCGTTGTAACTGACACATGACAAGCCATGTTTAATAAGCGGTTGAAAGTAAGTTGTTAAATGCTACAAAGATATTTTTTGCTGAATATCATACCTATTTATAAAGAAATTATACATTGTTTCAAAAACATTTATTAGAAATCATTTAATAATTTTAGAATTTATATATTGTTAAAACATACAACAAAAAAATTGTAATGAGGTATAAAACTTTTTTTGTGTGTATTTAATAAAATAGTTTGTTATGTATTCATAGTTTTTAATAAACACAATTTAGAACAGTTCTTATTTATATGGTAAAAGTTTTGTTGAAAATTTAAAAAAAAATATATCTCGATAAAGACTGCAAATGTATTTAAAATACTGAAATACTTCTTATTTAATCCTAATAAATGAAAATTTTCATTTATTAGTTTTGTGTTAGATGTTTAAATAAGATAGCTTCATGACAAATGACAGGATATTTTATATTTTGAATCAAGAATTCACAATAAATATTAAAATTTGTGAGGTTAGAATAATAATTATAGTGAACATAAAAAGTTAAATATCACATCTACTTTCCATAGATGGGGAAAAAAAGACACATGACTATCTTTTTTAAAGGATTCTTATATCAGCAACATTTTTTTTTCAGTTACTGAATATTATTTTGAGTATGAAAAAAGATTTGTACTAACTTCATTTTGCAGAAAGTCATGGACGAATCTCAAGATTATTAAAATAGCAGAAAATGTAACAATAGCCAATTATTGCAGAAAAAAGTAGAGACTAAAATTATAATTTTAGATAATTCAATTTCTTGATTTTTTTTTTTTTTTTTTTTACCACACCGTTATTTTTGGAAACGCTTGTCGATTTTAGGTTTGACTTTCAAAATTTCTGGAGGAACAAAATGAAATAAATAAAAAGAAAAGAAATACTGACAAAAATTTTGAAATTATTTTTTCTGTTAAAAAATAAATAAATAAAAAATAAACATTTCATTCCTTATTTCTGTGATACTATTATATCGAGCAGTTTATATATTTATTATATAAACTGCTAGATGTATTTATATTTATAATATTATGAATGCAACATTAACAGAACATTTTTATTTCTATCGATATGTTTTGTTAAGCTTATTAGCATATGAATGGAAGACGTTTCATTAATCTATGTATTGCCTCATTGAAACAAAACATTGCCGAGTTTACAAAGCTGAAGGGTTATGACGCTGGACTCATAATCAGGAGATCATGTGTTTGGATCCCAGTAGACTTAAAATTTGTTTAAGTATTTTTACTTTATTTCTTGTTCCAGAAGATTCTGGACTTTTCTTTCATTTACCAGATAAGTGCTCTCGACGTTTCTTACTGTCTCCAGAAAGGTATTCAGAAACTTTGCGTACATGTATAAAAGCTGAAGATCTCTCAATCGCAGTGTTCTTAGTTCAGAGTTGAGTTAGTAAATTGATTTAACTCTACTCCCCGTGTCTTCTTGAGTTCTATCTACGTGACAATATTTAAAAGAAACAAATTACCTCTCACAACTACACAGTTTGGAAGACTTATACAAATTACTCCATTTTAAGTTTCCACAATTTCATATTCGTAATGAAACCGCGATTTTGATCAATCTTGTTTTTTTTTTTTTTTTTTTTTTTTTTTGTAATTAGGCTGAAAGAAATTTTGAAATGTTATACTTAAACTGCAATATCGTTTCCAGCGAATATTTTTTTTAAATTATAAAAAATTATTTTCTTGTAGTTTTATTACTTCCTTTCATAAATGTGAAATCACGGACTTTAATGCTGGTATTTTAATTTTTACAGCTCTCAGATATTTATAACATACAACTATCTCTACTTCATTGTTTTTTTTTAAAGTCTGCAAACCGAAGTCTATCTCGATTATCGACGTACGCATTAGATTAAGGAACTAACTGTAGATCTCACAGTATTAACGATAAGAAAAAAATCTTATCTCTCAAAGATTTCTAATCTGCAAACATTGTTCCAAATGGAATTTTCACGAATGAAGTTTTCCACATATTTTTGATGTAGCAATGTAAAATTGATTAATATTTTAGTATCAGCAGAAATTCTGCAATTGAATTTATACTCGCAATTTTTACCAGAACTAACAATTTTTCAAAAGCAATTAATTGTCAAACATGCAATTCATTTTCTCCAGCCAAATAATTACTTCCAATTATGCACATACTTAGCAAGTATTGTTTAAAGTATTTCTAATTAAATTTTTGGTCGTACTATTATTTCTTAAGACAGTTTATGTAATTTGATACTGTTATGACTCAAGAAAAGTTATATAATTTGATTTCCTGAAATTATCCTCTCTCCTCCTTTTAAAAGAAAAAAATTATTTAAAATGACCCTATTTATAGCTTAAAAATGATTAATTCATTTAATACCAGAATTTATTGTATAAAGATGAACGTGAATACACTACAGACATATTCCATACATCATAAATATTGTAGAATAGATTTGTGCAAATGAATTAATCATATTTACGTACGCATGTTATTTTTGAATTAATATCAAAATTATAAAAAGATAAATTTTGAAAAAAATTTAAATATTTTTTAATTGGCATATAATTAGTCTTGCTTTGCGTAAAAAGAAAAACTGTAATCTTTAACGACGCTATGTACTAGAACAATACTAACCGCTTAACAGTTTAGCCCGAATGACATACCTGCATCGAGTTATAGAATTTTGATAGTTGTAAGCAAAAAAATAAGCCATTCGTAACGATTGTACTTTAATATTCAAATCATTTCGAATACATAGATATGTCAAATATTCGATAGATTTCCATTTGAATCCAAATAAGAAAATATTCGCAAAACAGGTATCAAATTAGATATTAAAGAAAAGGAAATAGTTAAGCTTTTAAGAAACGCAAACGTGTAATAAATACATCGATAACCATTAGCATTTTTTAAAAATTCATTGGAATCGTTATGGGGACCACAGTTTAAAACATGGAGTTTTATTTATATAAATTTATTTAGTTTATGTTTGTTTAGTTCAAAAATTTTCTATAAAAACATCGCGTTTTTAAAGCCCCACTAAGCTATTTTGGAATGAACCTCATAATTTTAAACTGCAGGAAGAAGACGAGAATGATGCCTGAGCTTGAGCCTCCCTCTTTCATATCACATCCGCAGGAGGACGTTTCGCCCCTACGGACTTAACGTGCACAAGACCCGCTTAGGCAGGTTGCACACACAGCGCTTTTTTCTGATCGCTTATTTCACCGATGCCAACATAACAACAGTAGTGTACTGAAATATACAAGCGCTTACACACTAGACGGCCAAATACAGATTCGGTCAATCCGCCTTTTATCGGACTCTGTGCAGATGTAGACGCCCGCTGTCACCAGCGCTTTCGGATAATCAGGTGCAAGATCCCAAATCCTTTTTTCCCATTCAATGAATAAATCGAAACAAGTCTATTTTCCTCTTCATTCGAGGGCCGCGGTGGCCTGGTGGTAAGGTCTCGGCTTTGGAACCGGAGGGTTTTAGGTTCGAGACTCGATTCCACCGAAGAACCGTCATGTGAGGGAGTCTCTTGCACGTTAAATCTGTCGGGCCAAACGTCCTCCCGTTGATGCGGTGTGGAGAGGGGGTAGCAAATTCAGGTGCCGTCCTCGTCATCTGACCGTGGTTCAAAATGGCGAGGTCCGTCCCAAAATAGCCCTCGTGTTGCTTTAAACGGGACGTTAATATCACTGAACTAAACTAAACTTCCTCTTCATTCGAAGACAAGATAATAACGATAGAATTTGTACTCTATTCATTTTAAATTGCCCTAAAGCAGTACTTAGTTTAAATAACACGGTTAAAGTAAATTTATTTGTTGATGAAATTATGCTGAATCTTACGACGGAGTCGGAATTTAAACGCCGTGTGTGTAAGCATTTGATTTCTGGGAGTGGTCTCGGCAAAATACTGACAGAAGAAAAAAAAGAAAAAAAAAACGCTGTGTGTGCAACGAGCCTTACACGACGGTTTTTCGGAGGAATCGTGTCCCGAACCTGAGATCCTTCGGTTCCGAATCCGAGACTTTACCAACAGGCCTTCGCGGTCCTTGCTTCAAACATTGAGGAAAGCGGAGTCGGTCCTGATTTTAAGAAAAATCCATCGTACATGTTTACTCCTTCTCAGTAAAACTCTCCGATTTTGCATGACACAATGTATTTCATTACTATTCTATCATTCTGATGTACTTAAAAATCGCTGAGTGCTAGGATATTTATACGCCTCGTATTAATTTTTAAACTGAATTATAATGCTAATTAATGAATGACTCAATTTCAGATTATAAATTTCAAAATACGATAATTTCGATGAATGAACGTGATTTTTCAAAACTAGTCAAATCGGTTTGAATAGGCTAATGGGCCGCAGTGGCAAGGTCTCGGCTTCGGAACCGAAGGACTTCAGGTTCAAGGCCCGATTCCACCGAAGAACCGCCGTGTAAGTGGTTCTGGTACACGTTAAATCTGTCAGGCCAAATGTCCTCCCGCTGGTGTGGTGTGGTGTGGAGAGGGGGGTGCCAGTTCAGGTGTCATCCTCGTCATCTGACCGTGGTTCAAAATTGAGAGGTCCGTCCCAAAATAGCCCTCGCGTTGCTTTAAAACGGGACGTTAATACAACTGGTGCACGTTAAATCCGTTGGGACCAAACGTCCTCTGGCTGGTGTGGTATGGAAGTTTGGAGAGGGGGGCTGCCAGCTCAGGTGTCATCCGAGTCATCTGACAGCGGTTCAAAATTACGAGGTTCGTCCCGAAATAGTCCTAGTGTTGCTCCAAGAATTGACGTTAATATAACTAAACTAAGTCCAATAGTTCAATTGCTCACCTGTTTGTGTGTCATTAAAGTCTGGACCACAAGATGGTAATTCTTGGCGTTTTTCTGGTCATCTCAATCCTATTCGAAATTATGAAGACCGTAATAAATTGCTACATTTAAACAATGTGAAATAAAACCTTTATTTAAATTCTGAATTCACTGAAATTTGTCTAACAACATTAAGAGATGTAAAAAATATTTCATTATTTTTATTTAAAAAAATCTCTCATTGCATTAATAGGAGGGATAAGTATCTTTTTTTCCCAATGCAAGAGGGATTCATTTTAAAAGAATTGTTCATATTGAATTCAAATACATAGTTTGGTGTTCCAGTTTAAATTTTTGTCTGCCTAGAATAAATGAGAAGGGATGTACGTATATGTCACATGATCCATTTTACCCGAAATGTTTAAGGTATTAATTTTTTCATGTCACGCATCTGGAACTCTCTCCTATTTCTAATTATCTGAAAGCATTCTATCACTTTATCATCCATGGCAATGCTGTTTCAAGGTGATAAATATCTCGATGGAAACACTTCTCTTAGTTGTTACTGTGGGAACTAAGATTTTCAAAGAAAATCCAAAATTAGAGCTATATACCCAAAGGGTATATGGTCTCTACTTTTTCTTTGAATTGTCAGCCTATATATTAGTACAACTTAGGAAATGAATTGCGGTTTCATATTAATTTGATAATTATTCTTTCCTAAAAGATTTTGATAACACTTCTCATTGTTCCACACACTTGATTTTAAAAAATCTGACATAATATATTTGAATTTGCATCTTTAACCAAAGATATATTTAGAAATCTCTTTCTTTTTGCTTAAAAGTTTTTTTAAAGATTCGAATAATAAGATCTATCACTATTTAAAATCCTTTTCCTAAAGTTTAAAAAAAAATCCAAACTTCAAATGAAAGGAGATGATATAGTCTTTGTAATATTACTTAATAAAGGCAACATTTGTTAAGTAACAGCAGATGTGCAAAGTCCTTCTCAAATTAAGATGATTTATGCTTCAGCCATTCCTTCTTGTGATTTTTTTTTATCTTCTTTTTCATTCACACAAAGTACAGCTTATCCATTAATTCATTCACAATAATAATTCATTAACAATTAATTCAAAAAATATAGTCCAACAATATTAGGCATACAGTATTATAAGTTTTTCACAGTCACTGTATACATTATCAGCTAAGATAGGAGTTAGTTGCTATGGTACACAAATCTATGAATTGCCTTCATTACAAGGTTTTATGGTCATAACTTAGGAGTTCCATCACAAAGCAAATACTGTTATAATAAATTAAATCATTTTACATCAACAATATATAAGAAATTAAGTATCTCTCTGAAATTGATATGATTTCAGACAGAACTAAATTCACCCTGTAGCAGTTACATAACTTTTCTTTTGGATACTAGATGGCGATACCTGATAAGGCTATCTCATAATGCATTGCACATTGCGAGTGTAATCAGAATGAGATGCGATACTATACAAATAAGCTGCGCACGTAAACGTATTGTCTCGTCTTTGTTCAATGTGTGAATGTGGTTATTAAAGAAATGTTCCAGAAAAGATAAGTCATGTTGCTTCCTGCACAGATCATAATAATCTACATTCCACCACAACCCTATTTTTGGACAATTTCAAACATTTGAATAGTCATGTGTTAGTAGATGAAGTACAAAAAGAAGACGTTTGTTTCAAAAAGCATCCTATTCTTTGCTTTCATAATTTAGAATAGTTACCAATCCATTCTTTATTGCTAGATGTACAGAAAGGTGTGGTTCTTATTATTTCTTCAAGGTAAACTATGAACCTCGTAAAAGTGGAAAACTTGGGACATTAACTTTGTGTTTGAATTTTACCACTAATGTCTTTAATTTTTATGATACAAAAATAGCCGTCAGATGAATGATCCAGTAGATTATATTCTACCACTGGAATGGCAAAACTTGTATATCAAGAATCTTTAACCTATATTTGCCAGATGGTTAAAAAAAAAACAGTAACTTATAAGAGGCTAAGTTTATCATCTACTTTGCAGCCAAATTACAGTTAATTGCATTTTTTAAACTCAAGTCATAATTCATCATCGAACATTAAATCTAATATTTCCAAATAGATTAGAACAAAATATTACACAATTTCCCTGAGAAAATACCCAAGAAATACTAACTTGTTTGCAAAAAATTGCTAAGTACTATTACAAATTTGATGCTATATTACAACATGAATTGTTTAGGTCTTTCACTATTTTTAAAATCGAATAAACTCGTGCTTTTACAATTTTGAACCTACCAAACTCAATTTCAAATATTGCTTTACAACCATAAGCTGTTGTTGAAAACAAAATCCAATTTTGAAAATGTAATATTGGAAAGAAAATCAATATACAAAAACCATGGTAGACAGATTTTTTTTTGTCTATCTTAATTCACTATAAATCAAACAAAAAATGTAATAAGACTTTTCATAAATAAAAATCCTTTTAATTTGTCTTGTCATTATTTTGAAATGCAAGTGATAATTAATTTTATGATTTACAGAGTTAGAAAGCGACAAAAAAAAAATCAACATGAGATAAATATATTCTCAATAAAATTAGCAAAACAATGCAAACTTCATTTTGAAGCTCATTAAAACAGATTTTACTAATAAAAAATCTGTAAACAAAAATGAAAAATCTAAATTACAAAAAACACATTGTTTACCTAAAAGAATCAATTAGTTTTTTCATAACTTGTTTCTCATTCACTAAATTTGTAAGTTCCTTGAATACTTGACTGAAGACAATAATGAAGTTAATATCATTTTCTTTTGACAGATGGTCATTAGTTCATATGTTTCCTGAGTTTTTTTCTTTAAAAAAGAATTTGTCATTTTGTGGAATTTATATATTGTTTTGAAGTAACACAGAACTTTAAAAATTTGAGTCATGATCAGAAAATGAAGATAACACTAGAGCAGGAATTTCAATTTCTCATGGAAAAAATTATTGAGCTATTTTTTTAACAGCAGCAACATAAGAATAATTGGCGTGCCTTTTTCAAAGAAAATAAATTTTCATAATATTAAATTATAACTTTAATTATTAAAATTGTTATAAATTAATTAATGAAATTAGCATTAATTCAACATTATTAGTTATCAAATCAAACAGTTTTTTAAAAAATAAATCAACTGTATTTTGGGGTTGGAGAGGGTGCTTCTTTTTCTTTAAGCAGATTATTGTTGATATTACTGGAAGTTCACTTGTTCATTTTTATACTGTCAATTTAGCATTTTATGGCATACAAATGACATTTGCTGCACTGATTGAACTACAAAAAATAGAAGCAAATGGTTAAAACTTAAATTCATTTATTTTACTCTACTTCATTTATCTAACTCAAGATAGATCAACAACAGTAGTCAACTTAAAAACTTTTTCCCGCAAACTATTTTTTTTAACCATGCAGATTTTTAAAAGCACATCAACACATTTATTTTTATTGTGAGGTTTGTTTGAACTATCAGTATGTAATTAAGAGTTTAGGGTAAGGCGTACCTTTACTCCAACCTGCACCGAAGGCAAACGGATAAAACGATGGGCCACAATGAAGCAACCCCACTCCGCACAAGAGGTGCAAGACAAACACTTATAATTCTAACTGATCAAAATTATGCTGACACATTTAAAAAAGATGCATGTAAATGAAAATAATCTCTATTACATCATTCTAACCATCCTCTAAAAACCAGTTGAAAGTTATACTCTACATAATTTAGCAGCTTTATGCATCCTATAGTCATAGAACTTGCATACAGAGTACAATGAGGTTAAACTGTAAACTAATTTGTCAATTACTATATCTTACAATATGAAATTCAATTAACTATTTACATTACAAATATAATTTGGGAGCATTTGCTCTTAAAGCATGGGTAGTTTGGCTCTGATACTATGACAATATATGATATGAATACTTTAAAAAGTCATACTTTGGGTGTGATTTACAATATTTTCTATACAGCTGCAATTTAAACTCAAATATAATATCCATGTTTTTAAGTTTATCTTCTATAATTTCAAAAGAATAGTCCAGGGGGATGAATACAATTCATCAAAAAAAATCAGCAAAGAGTAAAATATTAATAAAATTTGGCATTATTCAGCAAGTAAAATATTACATACTTATATTTTCAAATATAGATAAGGTTTTTTACAAAATCGCTCAGACAAGTAGCTAGATTATTATTTTGACATAATCCAAATTGATAAGAATGATTGAATTTCTTAAAAAATAATTAAAGATGGAATGCAATCATCCACGATCGTAATAAATTGTTTAATCAATAATTTTTTTTAAGTAGTTTTGCGTATGATACTGATTTGAAAATACTTTTTAAAAATATCTTTGAAATATTATTTTGAATAATTTGAGTTTTTTAAAAAAATCAAAAACCAGGTTTATTGCTTTATAAAATTTTCTCAAAATTTTATGCAGTGATCAATGCAGAACTCATTTCTAAATCACTAGTCATAGCAAACAAAATTTAATTCTGAGAATTATAACGTAATTTCAGAAAAATTTAAGCCAGAAACAAATTTCTTAAGCAACTGATGATTAAAAAGTGAAAATTATAAAGTAGAACAATAAAAAAAAGAAACATAAAAAACTTGAAACATATATTTTAATATCCAAATATTTTAAATTATTTAATTAAATATACAACAACTAAATCCTAACAAAAGCATATTACACACTTTCAATGGCACTTTCTATTTACATAAATTGTATGGAATGGTGAGTCAAGCGTTCAAAAACAGTTTGAAGACAGCACATTTCCATTGGATGATCTGCAACAAAAATTCAACTACACAAAATATACGTAACCAGAATGAAACATAAATTTAATTTTTAAAATTGCAATAGAAAGAATAACATAAAATTACATATATTTACATAAATTTACACATCAATAAGGAATATAACAAAAATATGCCATTCAGGTAAAAAAAAGTACATTTTAATACAATGAATAATGTTACACAAACAAATTACCTACTATTTAAGCTACTTTTGTGAGATAATTACTAACGGCAATAATCTCACAAGTAATTTTTGATTTTTTACTTTCTTTAAAAAAAATATGTATTTTAAGACAAGACAATTTCTTTAACCCTTTGACACATGGTAATTTCTCAGGAAAACCACCATTTTCTAAAAATTATTTCTAGATGCGAGGTGGTTTCTGATCGAAACCAAAGGCTCTAAAATAATGTTCCAACTTTAATAATTGCCTCTAAATGTCAGTGCACTAATTAATATTCCTGTTATATACAAAAAAATGCATCATTTGTCATGCTTTTTCTCACAAAGCAAAAAATAAACTTAAAATGCATTCATAAATTTGTTGTAAGAAAGCTGTCTACAACATACATATTTTTTTTTTTTTTCAAATCAAATTGCAAAAGATAAGTTCTTCATACTTGACCTCTTTTTAGGTGGTTTCAGAGACATATCACAGCACACCTACAGCATGATATTCTCTACCACTTGAAAGGCTTTAATGCAACAGATCTGTTTTCTTTCCCGACTCTTTTAGTCAAGTAGCTGATAATTTATGGGGTTTTTTGCATGTGTTCTGTGGATGACGAATTTATTTACATTTGAGTAAGATTTATATGAAATGGATGGTTGAAAATTAAATTTTTCCTGTATAAGCAAGTAATCAGACTATGGGGAAGTTAATTATATTTTCTAATATAGTATAATTTTTAAATGGTTTATGTAAATATTCTGTTTCTTCATAATATGAATATAAGATTATTTGTATTTAAATTCTAAATGCCACGTAAATAACTTGCCATTGTTAGCTTTATTTAGGTATTACTTGTTATCTAAAATGTATAGTTTTCTTTTATAATTTTTTTTCATCTTGTATGACTGTATCAGTAGTTTTCATCGATACTATTGTAAGTTTTTGTATTTCTATAAATAAATAATAAATAATTACGTTACAAAACAAATTTAAAAGTATTAATTATTCATACAAAGAATATGTTGTGGATGTGTGGTGGTATTCCAGTGAATTCCTTCAGCGTGGTGCAGTCTACTATACAATTTTTTAAAGGCATTTCTCTTACCTTAGACCCTAAGCATGCCAATTAATTGCATAATTTTTCAAATATAAGGAAATTTATTTTTGTGTGTATCAAAGGGTTAAGACATGGTTTTGTTTTCTTATAAACATCACTTTTAAAACATAGTTTTGAAATGGAAGTTTTTTTAATTTTAATGTTGAACTAATAAACTCTAATATTTATTTTTACATACAAAATTTTCACTTCAGGATATTATCTTATAAAATTCATATACAATTTAAACCATAATGAAATTGTTATTACCACACATTCAATTAAGAAATGTCTAGTAATACATTCACTTAATAAATAATCTACTTTGAATTAAATACCAATAAATTATCCTTCAATTATCTTGATCTAAATGTACAAAGAAACATACGTTTTCAAGGAAAGTCTAAATAGATAAACATACTTCCATGCCATACAGTAGTTAAAGAGCTAGTTGTTCTTCCGCTGCTGTCTCCTTTACTGGATTTTCCTTTCCTTCTCCCTCTTGCATGTGGTCTAATGTATTCTGAAAATGCTTGTTAATTTGTTCTGTTTCTTCATTCACTTCAAGGGTAGGTAAAAGTTCACGAATTTCACCCAGCAAGTGTTTAGTGAGGCTCTGAACCTGGAATAGAAATAGTAAAGTTATTAATAAGAGCATAAATTAAAAAAAATAGCATACATAAACTTATATTTTTATTATAAGACTTATTTTTATTTAAATAACTTAAAATATTTGAATATACATAGAATTTTCATGCTTCTCCTTAAACCTATTACAATTTAAAATACATGGAAAGATGTTACACGAGTAAAATCATCAAGAACTTTTTTATAAAATGCATATATTATAATTAATAGAAATTTGATAAAATTATTTATTAATTAAACAGCCAATAAAAAATTTCAATCACTTACTACATCAACTCTTATTTTAAGAGAAATTGATGTAAAGAAAATTTATTTACATTTTTTTACTATATTTTTTACATGTTATGATCTGGATTGGAAAAAAAAAATGGCAATTTAAGAACAAAATATGCCAAGTTCATAAATATAGTAACGATATAACTTTAGCATGAGGTCGACAAAAGTATTTTTCAATAAAAAAAATTGCTCAGTTTTATTATATTTTAAACAAATAAAATTATCTTAGTAACGAACTAAATTTTAACAGATTTAATACTAAAATAAAAAATATATAAACCTAAAACAATAGTTAAAACATTCATCTACAATTATTATCATTTAATCCTTTAATTTGAAATACAATACTTTAAAAATATTCTTACAGACAATCAATAAACAATATATTATAAAAACAATTGCCATATCGATAATATAATTAAAAACATTTCTAATTTCATTTCAAGATACATCAGCCAAAAGTATTTAAAAACCTCAATAAAGTGAATACAAATACAGTTAACAACATTCTTACTTGATCATTATTCTTTTCTTGGAAGTAGATACAATGGTTTAATATTTCCACAAGCAATTGTGCTTGAGCACTAGAATCCATACACTGTTTAGCTGTGTTGGTTGCCTTTTTCAAGCATTCTAAAACACGTTTTCCATCATGCATCTGCAATATTAAATCAAAATATTATATTTAAATTTTAAATTTTTAAAAGCAAAAATTAAAATTAGAATTCAATGAAAGCACTTTAAATCATTTACAACATTAATTAATAACAACATATCAAATGGAATAACTGTTAAAAAATTAAAAATATATACCAAGCATACATCTAAATTATATTGTTATTGTTGTTTTTCTAAATAAAATATTTTTTGATATTTTTTAAATAGAGCAGAACATTCTTAGTTGTCTTGGTATAACATTTTTTAAAGCCTTTAAACTGTTAAGAATGTTTTTTGTGCAATTAGAAAACAATGAAGATAATATTCAAATAGTATATCTAAATACTGATATTTTGAAATGTGTCTTTAAATATTTAGTCCTGAATGTTTTTTAACATCTATTTATTAAAATAATAAGTAAAAAATAATTTTTATCACCTCTTCTCCTTTGGTCGCTAAATTCTTTCCAGACCAGAACAAGTGAGAACAAACAGAAACGCCTCTGCATTGGTCTGGTTTCTTCAGTAATTTGGAAGTTGCCAAGGCACATTGTGTCCTTAGTGGTTCATGGTTCTCAGCGCTGAAGCAAGACATTTGTTCAACTGTTGCAATGATAAGAGTAATAGCTGCAAGTTGAGCCTTGCTGTCTGATATTTCATCTTCATACAGAGAAAAGGCCTAAACACAATAATTTTTTAATTAAATAGGTACTGAATAAGTTTCTTCAATAATAAGAAATCAATACATGAATTATCTATATATTAAACAGCAGCTGAATCTCTAATAATATTAATAAGCAACATAAGAATTATTTAACAAGTTTTAAGAACACAGAATCATCATTTCATAATACTTCCATCTATCTATGTTAGTAAAGCAACAAATTAATTGAAGAGCATGCCTCAATGACATTAAGAATAATTTTCTAAATATTTTATATTTGTTTAATTTTGAATTATATCTCGGGTGAAGCATGTGAAAGTACAATGAGTGATAATTGCTATTTTTATATTTCCTAGAGTTTATACTCATTTGGACAAAAACATTGCAATTCATTGGTAGTTATGTACAATTATGTACTAATTATGTGAGATTTATTAAAATGGTTCTGTTTGCCCTAGAAGAATGTAACAAATTGAATGAGCATCGAGTGATGCATCAGGATTTGTAATTAGAATAAAACAATACACTATCACAAGAAAAGATGCATCAACAGATTTGATTGTATATTATCCCCTTTATGTTTGAAATATGATCCTGTACCAAAACAAAACATTATTTTTTTAAAAATGTTTCGATTATATATATATATATATTTCAAATTGGTGTAAGTTTTTTTTAAATATGAGCGATGCATCATGAGCAAAACATTGTAACTAGAATAAAACACTACATTATCAAAAGGGAAAATGCATCAACAGATTCGATTGTATATCCTTTATGTTTTAAATATGTTTCTGTATCAAAAAAATTTTTAAAAAAAGTTTTGATTATATATATATTTTCAAATTAGTGTAAATTTTTTAAAAATCTGATGTATTGAACACAAGCCAGTAAAGGTTAATGCAGTCTCTTTTAGATACAAACAATGAGTAATATGTTATTTTTGGTTGTTCATCTTTCATGCTTCAAAAAAGGTATTTGATAATTGTGAAAAAGAAATTAAAAATTAACATACCTGTGAAACAAATTCATATGCAACTGCTTCGTGATTTTCATATCCAATCTGTCCAGAAGCTAGAGCTCCTTGCAGAAATAGCCTTAAAGGTAATTCTGCCATTTCTGCTTTGATGAGAACATTGATAGTTTGAAGACAGAATTTAAATATCTTTTGACATTTTTTCTCCCATTTGTCATCCTATGTCAAAGATTAAAAAGAATTAAAAGGTTACAGAATCTGTATGGTCTTCCAAAATATTTTATAATTTCAGAAAGTTATGCATGATTTTCTGCCATTTTCAAAAGAGTTGATATGAAGGTTAAAAAAAAAATTATTACAACACAAAATATCAGAAAATGAGTTAATGAATAATTAGTAAAATGTTACAAATACAGCTGTCCTCAAAGGCATTTCTTTTTTTCGAAAAAGGCAAAATTCTTAAAATATAAAAATTAATCCATATAAGAATAGCAGATGAAAAACAGTATATGAAAGTAAAACAAATTTCTTTGCATTAACTATTATTAATTCTTTGCATTAACCATTATTAATAATTTCATTTCAAGTGTAGATTAATAAATTCTTATAGAAAGTTAAGCATTTTAAAGTTTACTCCAGTCAAATGATTTTTCTACATAATAAAAATGAGTAGCAGCGATTTCAATCAAAGTTTTAATTATTATTTTAATATCAGTACAGTTTTTTTTAAATATAGAATAATTACAACATTTTTCTCTTATAAAATCTTTAACTTGAAAAAAAAAAAAAAGGAATAAAAGATCACAGGTTTTCTTACTTCTTCACTGACACTTTTATAGCGAAAAGCAAGTTTATATGCTTGGAATACAATTGGAGTCAAAGTATAACGAATGCGTCTGTTTCCTCCATTTCCAAAATATTTTCTTGTTGTATTCAGCATCTAATAATAATAATAAAACCAAGAAAAATGAAAAACTAGAAATATCAGCAAATAATGGTTTAAAGATATATATTGCACTAGAACTTTTACAAGACAATAAATAAAAAATAACTGACAAGGAATTGCTGGTCTGGTGTCTCAGCCTGCAGTAAGTTAATAAACCTTCCCATCAATCCTTGCTCTTCAGCAAAATCTTCAGGATCATCATCTTCAGATGGCTGATCCGACTGATCCTGAACCAGTGGAGATACTAAAACCAAAATTTGCTCGACCTGAAAGTAAAGAGAAATAATGATTAAATAGATCATTCAGAGATTAACAAAGATCTTTAGTTAATGAAGAATAACCTCAAAACATACAAAATATTTGGTTTGGTAGCATTTATTATCTAAAATCAAAATATATAAAAATAAATGCATATATTTCTTTTCATCTTCTATAATGAAGTTTGAACTGCAAAAAAGAAACTGCATTCTAAATTTTAAATATTTTTTAGAAATAAATTTTCTAAACATTTTTGGCAGAGTAAAGATAGAAAATATTGAAAAAGATTTCAAAATATTAAAAAGGGAATGCAGATAAATTTTAAAAAAAGATTTCAGAGTATATACAAAATGATCATAAATTATTTTCTGAGTAACAAAATTAAATTCTATAAAATAAGAATTGATTTAAATTGATATAGTCTTTTGTAGGAGGAGTTTTATTCACTCCCATTTTTATAAAGAGGCAACGGGAAAACTTTTTACAGACAAAATGTCATGCAGAGAAAAAGTGATGTAAGCCTACTGATACAAGAAATGAAATCTAAAAACACAGTTAAGAGGTGATTCAAATGCAAAATTTATAAATTTCCACCAATGAAAAATATTATTGAAAGATATTAAAATAGTTTCAAAAGACTAGACAGGCTTTGTTATATAAGTAGGTCAAGTAATCATGAAAATAATGCTTCTGCCATTAGATATTTACTTGTGAATGATTAATGGTAAAAACATTTAAGAGAATACTTACTGCAAATCTTATATTGATGTAACACAGATAAGATGCTTAAAGATTAAATACAAATAAATAAATAATTGTATATATCATTTACATTTTATTAATTATACTTGTGACCAATTTTTCGAATGGTAAAAGAATATAACAATACAGTCCACAGAATCTAAATCAAATATGCATTTCTACTTGATCATGTCTTATCAATTCAAAAATTAAAAATTTTAGAAGAAAATTCTCGGTAAACTAACATTTATCAGCCAATATCAAATTAATTTGAATGAACTTTTCAGTAACTCCATAAAGCTTATTTGGGGAATTTCAAATTCACTACAATTGAAAAGTTTAACTAAAATGATTATTCGTATGCAATAAATGCTATCCTCTATCACAAAATGTTTTTTGCATAATTTTATAAATATCTAAACACTGTGGATAAGTACACTAGCATTTAAAAATATACATATATATTAAAACTTCATTATGTAACTGAATAATTAGGAGCTCTAAAACAGATGATTTAAAATATTTACCTGTTCTTGTGTAGGGATGTATGTTTCATTTTCTAAAGCATTATTTACCAGGAAACTTGACATAGACTTGCGACTATTATAATCACAGAAGTTCATAAGACTACCAAAATGTTTCAGTTCTAACACAGTCAATATATTATTGTAATGTTGTACAGGAATTTTTAATAGTTTCAATAATTCTTTTGAAACAGGAGTGTTATATTCCACTCTGAAAAAAAAAAATTCAGAAAAATACATTTAAAAAAAATTTACACAAATACATTTTAAATAATATGCTACGAATTTTTTTCTTTTTTTTAATCAATAATAATTTATTAATATAAATATTATAGAAAGCTTTCTCTAAATACAGTATTAGAGTATGTTATCACCAATCAGTAAATATATACAGAAAACAATTATTTTAATTTATTAATTTATAAAAAGGTAAAAATAAAATTATAAAAAACACAAAAATGCATAGAATTTTTTAAATTCTGATAAAAGGAACTGAATGAAAAAGTTTACAAATTTTCATCTTCACAAACAAGGAATAAATCAAATAAAAGAGTACACTTACTGCCGTATGTGCTTCCTTTATATAAATACAGTTAAATAAAAATTTACAGATTACAATTTAAGAAAAATAAGTTCTAAAAATCAAATATTAGGCATTTCGAATACGTAATTTTGAATAAATATTATTCATAAAACTTTATCATAACTGGTCAAATTCCTAATAATAATCTTTCAAATAAATAAATAGTTGTATAATAACAGAAATTTACATGAAGTGTAATTAGTTAATGAGTACAGCTTACGCGTACATGAAAATAATTAAGCAGAATATAAGCATTTAAAACTGCAAGTAAATACAATGCTTAATTTTTTAAGAGTATTAAAGTTAGTGCACAAGATTAATTAATCTTTGTTTGTTTGTTTTTTTCATCTTTAAATTATAAGCTCTTATTATACAAAACCAGCAGGAGTGATCCCTGCAAAATTTTTACATATTCTACAATATACTCCACATACGTTCTCTACTCATATAAGTAATAAAAGTTGTTATAAAGGCCTTGAGATATTTTAAAATTATTATTCATAAAGAATTTTGGGCTCTTTTATTTATTCAGGATACTAGTAGCAATATAATTTAGAAATCATTAACTTAAGTGCTAAACTAAACATACAAATGCAATCAATAAGTTTGAAATTCAAATATACCAACCAACCAACCTTTTGATTCCACATTTTTCAAAAATGTTAACAGTAGTTTCTAAAACTTTATCAACATAATCAACTCGGTCAGGGTAACATTTCAGAGCTAAATTAATTAGAGACACTTGAAGGGCAACTGTGTCTTCGGAAGGCATACCTTGTCTTGACTGAAAGAGATGATGCAATATCAAATGATTAATTTTTGAATAATAATTCCACAAATTAGAGAATTATGCTCGAAAACAGGTAGTAGTGAGACAAGATATTTTTTCTAAAATAATGAGGTATAATAAGTAAAATTTTTATTTTAGATAAGATCAAATGAGCAAAAATACTGGAATATTTTTAAACATAAAAAAATTTCTAAATAAGTAATACTTAGAAAGGTATTAATATTAAGTATATGTAAAAAGTCCTTTTTCTTCCTCTGCATGTAAATCCTGTAAGCATCCATTTTATTTATATTTTTTTTATTATTTTCCTAAATTCAATTTTATTAACTTTAATTTTTATTAAACTTTTTACATTGTCATTGTTTTTACTTAATTATTATACAAGCAGAAGCAAAAATACATAAAAATAAAAGTTTAAAATTTTGTCATAGTTCAAAGTTTCAATCCAAAAATCTTAAAGACTACGCATTTCATCAGTAAAATCATCAAGCATGAAAAATATGGCCTTTTCCACTGCAATATAAACTGCATTTAGCAGGCTGTTGTTGACTGAATTTCATTTAACATTGTACGAGGTTTCATTTTCAGTATAATTGGCAGAAATAATTAACAATGGATGATGACAGGAATTAATCAATGATAGTTTTCATTTTAAAAAAAATTCTACTGATCTAAAATTTAAATTCTATTTGATATTACTGCAAACTAACTTCAAATTATCAGTATAATAGTTACCCACCTACCCTGAAAATAAACTTCTTTACTTACTTGTATAATTTGAGCAATCTGATCAGAAAATATATCAAATAATCTAATTTCTTGTGGAATACCAGCTGCATCATCTCTAGTTGCAAACACTGCCAATCTTTAATGGAACACAAAAATATTTATTAGATATATGTGTATATCAATATATAAGTAAAAATACAGAGTTTTTTTTTAAAAAAATTCCCAATAAAAATTCATTAAAGGCAGGGTTAAAAACTTCACAACAGTAATTCTTAAAAACACTCTTCGAATAAATGATATTTCTTCACAATCAATCAATAGTTTAAAATTTCAGAAAATTAAGAATTATGGAAATTCATAAAATTATGAATACTTATGAAAAAAGCTGCAACTATAAGCATCACATAACTTCAAAAAATTAAAAAAAAATGATATATAAAAATATATAATTTTTATGACAGCATACAAGAATATGTTATTACCTATCAATCAATGCAATAATGATATTCTTGACATTAACATTCTGATGAAGTTCAGCACATGCTTTGAGGAAATTGTTAAGAGTTCGCAAGTGGAACTCATCTGGAAAAACTTGAATTATGCATTCCATAAGATATTCTTGAGCTATTGCATCTCTGCAACTCACAACCTGTTCAAGGATTCCTGGCAACACCATCTAAGAATGATAAAAATATACCATACAGTTTTTCACACACGATTTTGACATAAGAATCAAATATGAAATCAACTCTTCTGAAAACATTTAAAAGCTTAAATAGTTCAAGAATAAAAAATATTTAAAATACATATTCATTTATTACTAATTAAATGGAACAGAAATTTTGTAATGTTACTAAATTATAAACTCCCCATGGGCTGAGATTTTTAAGAAATGTACTTATCATTGTCTTTTACATCATTATCTTTCAAAAATAATTTTTTAATGCGCAATTTCATAATATTAATACAAATAAAAATTTAATACAAAGTTTTTCCTGAAATGCCTGGCAGCTTTTTCAGTAACTAATAAATGAGTTATTATAGCTGATTAATAAAATGCGTATAAAACAAAAGTTTAAGATCGACATAAAAACAGAAATTCAATATAAGTGATTTTTTTCTCCCAAATACAGGTTTATTGTAGTAGAAATGTTACGGATTAAACCACAAAAAATCTTCAAATTAGAATCAATACCCATAAAATAATAAATCAATATTCACTTTTCAATTAGAAACAATGCTATACAAGTGTAAAAAAAATTCTCTCCTCCTAAAATTGTACTAATTTTCAAATAATACATCTCACAAATTGCGTTTGTTGTTTCTTAACCCACTTAGATTGAACACCAATTCAAACCAAGTTCAAGGGACTGAAATGCATGAAAAGATTGTAAACACAAATTGTGTACTATAGAAATGAAACAGTTAATTGAATTCCATGATTATTTTTTTATTTACCTTTTCATCAATATAATTTTAGCTTCAATCATAAGATAAATTTATAAAACTAAATTACCTTCTTATATTTTTCTACATCTATGCACTCTAGCTGTGAAAGTCGAACTAAATTTGTGCCTACAAGTAGCCTCAGTTCTTGCCTTTCTCTTTCTCGTTTTTCTTTATCACGAGAATGGCCTTGATGTTGCATTCGCACCCACAACTTATTCATTTCAGCAAAATTAAGCAAGATAAAATCAACAGAATCTTTTACAGTACCAATGGTTTCTGCATTTCTACAATAAATAAATATATAAAAATATATTTAAGATGATAAACTTACAAAACATTTATAGCATTACAGCATTTTCAGCAAATTTTTCACTGAGAAATATGCAGTATATATCTGCTAGATAGAGCATAATTTTTCATTATTATATTTTAAAACCACAATCAATTTCTATCACTGGTATATTTATTAAAAAAAATAATTTAATTCAGATAATTTAAACATAAGATAAAACTTTATTAAAGACCACATTTAAAAAAATTAATGTTCTCAATTTAAAAATACACATTCAGCTATAGCATGAGAGCATATACTGAATGTTACTGATTTCATAAAAGAAAATGCAACAAATATATTAATAAAGAATAAATAAATCATTGGAAATCATAGAAAATACTAAAATACTTTTTAAAGCTTATTTCCAATAGTCAAGAACTGGATCTCTCTCATTATACTGTTCAATCAGAGAATATATAGTTTAAGTCGGACAGAAGAAAGAAGCGGAAATTTTTTTAGTAATTTTAGAAAAATAACAATTAAGAGCATAACAACAAACAATTCAGATAATTCCAGGAAAAATGAAATCAGTTTCAAAATGACTTTTCATCAGAATAACTATATGCACAAATTTGTATCAAATTGTAAGATAATTATTAACGGCATTGTATTTTTGTGGCAACAGTTATTTTATGTTGATGTGTTTGGCAACAGTGTAAAAAATTCTATCTTGATAAAATAAAATGGTGATTTCGTTATTCTAAGAATTTAGTCTTGTTTTATAAGTTAATAATTCAGAAGTGGGATAAGAAGTGGATAATTGTATAGTTTTAGAAAGATGTCTTTACTTGCGAGATTACGAAAAAAGGATTTAGAACTCGTTGCAGTGGAACTTGGAGAGGAAATCGGAGAAAATAATAAAGTCATGGAATTGATAAGTTTGATCAAGAAAAGTAGGAATTATGATGAAGATATAATACATGGAATAATCGGTAACATAAATGCCGATCGAAAAGCAGAGGAAGCTGCTCTAAAACGTAAAGAAGAATCTGAACTTGCAGAAAGAAATGCTATGCGAGAACATGATTTGGCGATAAAGAAGCTGGAAATTGAAGCCAAATCGTTATCGCCAATTGCTCAAAACGCGCCAAATGTGGAAATCAGCCCGAAAATAGACTGGAAGACTCAGGTAAGAAATTTTGATTTGAAATATGACGACATTGGATTATATTTAGTACATTTTGAGAGAGTAATGAAGAGGGTAAATATGGAAACCTCTCTATGGATGGTGTGTTTGACTAGTGTTCTTCCTAGTGAAATAGTCGACATAATTATAAGAGAATCTGAAGAATTGGCTGAAAACTATTCTTATATGAAAGAACTGCTACTTAAGCGTTTCAAGCTAAGTGCTGAAAAATTTCGCCAATTGTTCTACTCGCATAAAATTAAACCTGGAGGTATGTGGCGAGAATACTACTATGAATTAGAAACTTATTTCAATGGGTGGATAAATGGGTTAAATGTAAAAACTTTTGAAAATTTAAAGGACTTAATAATATCAGATAGAATGAAGCAAGACGCACCTTTAACAGTGCAAGAATATTATATCAGTGAATGGTCACTGTTGAAGTCGCCAACGAGCTTGGCTGATAAAATTGACGAACACATTGAGCTATCTGGTCTATACATAAATAATAAGAATATTGGTGGTCAATATAATACCAAAATAAATAATCGTTCTGCTACTAATTATCAAATGATGGAGCCAATTACGTGTTATAATTGTTACGAAAAAGGTCATTTGGCACGTGATTGCATAAAACCTAAAAGACCTAAGTTTTGTACATCATGTAGGACTGAAGGCCATGGAACTAGGGAATGTCCTAAATCACGTAGTAATCTCACAGTAAATTTATCCTCCTTATCATGCTCTAATAGAGATGTTACACTTAAAATCGTATCAATAAATGGAATGAATACAGATGCATTAATAGACACAGCGGCTGATATATCAATGATAAAATACTCATTTGCAAAGCAAATTAATGTGCTTGTTCAACCTAAAAACAATGTTATTTCTATAACAGGAATTGGAGGTGGCATAACACAATCACTTGGAATTTGTACAGTAAATGTGGCTATAGACAATTTAATTTTAAAGGATGTGAAGTTGCACGTTGTAAATGATGATACATTTCAAGGGCCATTCGTCATTGTCGGAAAGGATTTGATAGATTTTCCAAATTTAGTGATGATAAGACGGGAAGGAAAATCTAGAATGTTTCACATGGATGAATTTCGACGTCTAGCGAACATTGGAGTTGAAGAATAACCCCATGCAACTGCTATTCTGAGAGCATCAAAAACGATAACTGTTCAACCGAATATGATACAAATGTTGGAAGTTGTAGATAACAAATCAACGGATGACGAAGTGATGACTTTTGATAACGCTGATAATGAATCAAGTTCGTCTTTATTAATTCAAGATGGTAAAACACTAGTACCCATAGTTAACTGCAGCGATAATACTCTACGCTTAAAGAAGGATCGAGTTATTTTAAGAGGTGTTTGGTCGACTGAAAATGTTGATTCTATTAAATATCCCGATATCAACGGTGACAAAGAAAATCTAGTTGCTATTGCCAAAAGAGATCTCAAAGAAAAAGTTAAAATTGATGACATAAAGATTGGACCAGACACATCGGATGAGCAAAAGCAACGTGTCTGTGACCTATTGAATGAATTCAGAAAGTGCATCGCTCTAAGTCCTAATGAGTTGGGATGTGTCAACAATACAGTCTTGAAAATAGTTGAAAAGGCTGGTAGTACTCCTGTCGCTCGTTCTCCATACCGTGCTTCCCACTACGAAAGGCAGATTCTAAGAGACATTATTTTAGAAATGAAAGATCAAGGTATTGTTCGAGATAGTTCATCTGAATATAGCAGTCCCGTTTTGCTTGTAAAGAAGAAAACTGGTGAATATCGAATGGTGATTGACTACAGACAATTAAACGCGCAGACTGTCAAGGACAAATTCCCTTTACCACATATAGATGATTTATTAGACAGAATTGCTGGTTCTAGTTTGTTTTGCATTCTTGATGCCTGCCAGGGTTTTAATCAAATACCAATGGATGATGAGTCAGCTCGTAAGGCCGCGTTTACAACACCAGACGGCCACTATGAACCCACTAGACTATTCTTTGGTCTTTCAAACGGGCCTGCAGTGTTTCAACGATGTATGTCATTAGCTTTAGGCAATTTATTATGTAATGGTGTGTCGTGTTTCATAGATGACATATTTTTTGGATCCTCTAACTTTGAAAATATGATCAATATGCTTAGAGCAGTGCTCGAAAAATTGTGCAATGCAGGGATAACGTTGAAACTATCAAAGTGTGAGTTTGCTAAAAAAGAGATTGAATATTTAGGATTTGTTGTCAGCAAGGATGGTATCAAACCTGGACCCAGAAAACTTGCTGCTGTTGCCGAATTCCCTGTTCCCCAAAAAAGGGATGAAGTTCAGAGATTTTTAGGATTGACTGGATTCTTCCGTCGCTTCATTGCTGGATATGCGTCAATTGCAGCTCCTTTAACCCGCTTATTAAAGAATGGTCAATTATTTGTCTGGACCAATGAACATCAAACTTCTTTTGAAAGATTACGTAATCTTCTTGTATCCAAACCAGTCTTGAAATTGTTTGATCTTCGGGATGAAACCGAACTGCACACCGATGCAAGCTCCGTGGGTTTGGCTGGAATGCTACTTCAGAGAGTCAGAGATAATACCCTTCGCTTGGTCTATTGTGTAAGCAGACGTACTAATCCAGATGAAGAAAATTATCATTCGAGCCGATTGGAGCTACTGGCTGTTGTTTGGTCTCTCAGTCGCCTTAGATCCCTTCTTCTTGGTCTTCGATTTACTATTATTACAGATTGTTCTGCAATTATATATCTAAAAACTCAAAAAAATATAAGGCCCCAAACGGCAAGGTGGATAGAACAGCTAAGTGAATTCAATTACGATGTTAAGCATAAATCCGGTGACCAGATGACCCATGTGGACGCCCTGAGTCGCGCACCAGTAGAAGACGAAGATCCTGAACAATCTAAAGAAGCCACTGAATGCAGCCCATTAGATATAATAGTGAAATGTCCGAACCAACTAGTCGAAATTGATACCAGTATTCCATTAAATATAAGTGAGAAACCACGTGTCTATTATATAAGTACTGAAGAAGACAAAGTAGCTTTAATTCAGTCCCAGGACGAAGAGTTAAACAATATCATTAAAATATTAAAATGCTCCAAGAAAAAAGCGGAAAAGAAAAATATTGTCAGTAAATATGAACTTATAAACGGAATACTGTACCGCTTACAAATTGACAACGGTGTCTGCAAAAAATTGTTTGTAATGCCACGATCTATGAGGAAATATTTAGTTGTACTCTTTCACGATTTTTCGGGTCATTTTGGAGTTGACAAGGTCAAATTACTTATAACACAGCATTTCTGGTTTCCTCGAATGTCAGAATATGTAAAACAGCATATAAATCAATGCGTTACATGTGCTTTTACTAAAGTACCCGCCGGAAAAGTTCAGGGTAAACTCAATCCAATTCCGCCAGGTAAACGACCCTTTGAAATAGTACACATGGACTTTTTGGGACCCTTTAACGCTAGTTCGAATCGCAATACTGAACTATTAGTAATAATTGATAATTTGACAAAATTTGTTCGTTTACGTGCATGTACTAGTTGCTCTACTAAATGTGTATTGAAGTACTTTGAAGAATTCATAAATGACTTTGGAAGTCCTATCAGAGTCGTTACTGACCGAGGCTCATGTTTCACATCATCAGCATTTAAAGAATTCTGCATGAAGTATGGCATAAAACATACTGTGAACTGCTCGCAAAGACCAGCTGATAATGGACAAGTGGAGCGGATAAATCGTGTGCTTATACCTATGATTTCCTCAAATGTGCATGCAGATAACCATAGGGACTGGGACAAGATGTTGCCTGAAATCCAGAGATGCATTAATTGGTCGCCCAGCAAATCTACAGGCAAAGCGCCATTCCACCTATTATTTGGATACAAGCCTAGAAAACTTGATAATTTTCCAAGAGAATTGCTTCCAATGTCGGATGAATATGTTTCTCCTGGAGTACTGCAAGAAGAAGCACGAAACGATATACTGAAAGCACAAGAGAAAATGAAGTCCAATTTTGATAAGCATCACTGTGATGCACATACATATTCTGTTGGCGATGTTGTCGTTGTAAAACGGTTACCTGAAACCACTCCTGGGAGTCGCACAAAAACGCAAGTTCGATACAGAGGACCCCTTGTAGTTGTGAAGGTGTTTCCATCTGATGTATATCAAGTCACAGATTTTAGAACAAAAGCACAAGGACGTGTAAGACGGCATTATACAACTACAGCTCATGCATTGCAGATGAAACTATTTCACATTGTAAATGAAGATGAAATCGTTGACGTTGACTATGATGATGAAGAGGAAGATATGGTTAATGAACTCCCAAATGCTCCACGAGAAAATAGAATAAAAAAATTGCCAACATACCTTCAGGACTATGTACTTTGAATAATTTACAATGTGCCTCATTTTCGTAATTTTATGGACAGGGTCGTCCATTTTTTTCAGGATGGTCGAATGTAAGATAATTATTAACGGCATTGTATTTTTGTGGCAACAGTTATTTTATGTTGATGTGTTTGGCAACAGTGTAAAAAATTCTATCTTGATAAAATAAAATGGTGATTTCGTTATTCTAAGAATTTAGTCTTGTTTTATAAGTTAATACAAATGTAATGGAAGTTTTCTATTTTATAGCATAACAAATTATCCCTTATACAGAGTTTGAAATATGAGAAATATTTAAATGCAATTCAAACGGATATTCTCATAAATTAAGTACGGTCATTCAGAAAGATTAATAAGTTTTTAGCAATCTCCAACAAAAGAATATCATGAGTTTTATTCATTTATTTAAATGTAAATTACAAATAAATTTCAACATTATTTTGATGAATATTAAATATTTTTAAAAACACAGGAGAAAATTTTTTGTTAAACATACAAATTCAAAAGTATAGGCAGGATATAAAATTTGAAAAGCGACTTTCATAAAATAAAGCTTTTCAGTTTCCCTTCCCCAATCTATCTTCGATTCCTTTCACTCATAAATATGTGTCAAGAAAGATCAAAAAAGAATTTTGGTATTCCAAAATATATTAGAACGTTTCATGAGGATACTAAAATTGTCAATTCTAAAGATTAAAAAGATAAATAAGCATTAGGAATTTTAAAATAATGCTAAGTAATTCAACAGTTTTTAAAAAAATATTTTAACTTAACAAAAACCTTTATTTCAATGACAAAATTTTATTCCAAAATATTTACACATATTGCAGAAGGAATACACTGCAAAGAGGAAAAAAACAGCAGCTGCATATTCAAAACTTGGATTTTATGTAGTAAACTTCCAAGTAAATACCCATAAAATCCATTTACCATACCTTAATGAGTAATTACAATAATGCCCTTAGTGAGTTAGAAAATTTATTAAAAGTCTTTCAGAAGCTTTTTTATTTAATTTACAGATTTTTGCTCTCCAAACTATATACATAGTCAGAAAAATATTCCTACTTCTATAAAAGAGAAGTTATCAGAGGAAAAAAAGAGAGCAGGAATTTCTAGATAAACAGATGAGAAATCAGAAATATTTCAAAACCTTACGTGTCATTTTCTTCAGTATCTGGTAATATATTTCTTGTGCACTGCAGCAAATAATTTCGTAAGAAAAGTCCTCGCAAAGGATGTTGCACACCTCTGCACATTTCTACAATATCTTTTAATATATCCCTTTTTGAATGCTCATTCGTCTTCATGTAAATTAGCCCAACAGTAATTAACAAATACCTGAAAATATTAAAATTATGGATTTAAGTTTTTTAAAATAGATCATATATTATTTCTAATGTGCATTAAATTATCGTTCATTTATAATAACTTTAATATAAATACTAGGAATACAATACATCTAATAATGAAATATAACTTTCCAATTAATAAAAAAACATGCCATTTTGAGCAAATATAACCATCTTGTAACTTGCAACTGCTGCTGCACAAGGTATTTATATTTTATGTATTTGTTCATATTTCAGCAGCTTGCAGACATTTGCATTTTGTGTTACCATTTATGATCAATGAAAAAGTGTCCAAAATGTTAAGCTTTAAATCAAGTAATACATTATACAAATATCATATATATATACAAACATATATACATCAAGTAATACATTAAACAAATATAATTGTAAAAGAAATGAATTTATTTTAATGAAAAGTGATAATTTTTGATTAAAATAAATACTGTAAAAAATTAGTATTGTCTATAAACAAAATAGTATATAAGATTAGTAACTTACAATCTTGGGATGATATTGCCTGCATACTGTACAAGCTCGTAAAGATCTGCCACTCGACGGCCCTTCTGAAACTCTTCTAAGAGATAAAGCTCTAAGTGACGTAATTCATCAGAAACAGCCATATCTAATTTTGAGTTAAGTTTCATTTTTAATAAGATAAGATTTAACACCCAAAAAATTATAAAATAATTTCTAATAAATTTTTCAATATTAATAATATTATGTACAAAAGATTAATGAAGCAATTTATCAATATCTAAATATATATTTTGATGGTAAATTAATCTGAAAGTAATTTAAAATTAAATGCATTTAGTTTATTTTAAAAAGAAAAAAAACTCATTTGCATCTTAAAATAATCCTCCCACCCATCATAATTTACTGTTTAAAATAATTAACTTTATTTCCTAATAAACAAATTCTAAATAAAGCAAAAGTTAAAAGCTTCTACCTAGATATTAAGATATACCTTCTAAAAATATGAGATTCATTGATAAATCCTAATGTTACATTAAATCATTGTTTAATAAGCAAAATATTTTTGATAATTTTGGAATTTTAAAAGAAGGACAGGGTAGGAATTAAAATTTATTCAACCAATAATGAATATGGTATAAAAATTTGATTATACATCTACTTAAAATGCAGGGATTAAAAAATGGCTTTCTCTTCCTTTTGAAATATCTGAAAACTGATACTGGCTGTGTTCACCATTAATACAAAATATTGTATTAGTATTAGGTATTTTGTGCTAATAAGGTTGTTTTTTTAGTAACAAAATGGGGAAATATAAATGTATAAAACGTATTTATTTAAATAAATATAACAAAAAGAATACCTCAAATATATTGTATATTCAAAATTAAAATTGGAAAAGCATTAATGTTTAAAAGAGAAACTTAAATTGCACAATTATTTTTCTAATAGAATAGTGCAAATTTATGTACTAAACTAAAATATAGAGTTCTGGATTGTGAAACTAATATTAAAAAAATTTAACATGCTTCAGATTTTAAATTATTTTTCCTGACATTTATTTTTTTAGGAATATAAATTAACACATAATAGGCTTAAGATTAAATATATGAATTGGTTAATAATTAAAGATATCAGATGGCATGTAAAAACTAAAAGAAATCCATTCTTAATTAAAGGATACATAATTCATAATAGCTTTTCGGGCTTAAAAGTGAAGTTCGTAGTTCACCCAACATGTTTGAGGCATGTTTTAAAGCTTCCATCAATTTAGTTTTATCAAGGCATCTTTTCATTTGAAATGCTTGAAGCTTTACAACACTGAGAGCTTCATCCAATAGTTTTTCTTGTTCCTCTTGGGGGGATAGTTGAGGTGTTTGAGGCTGAAAAAAATTAATGCTATTTTAACAAATCATTCAAATTTTACTATTTTTAAAAAGAATTTAAATTAATTAATTTTAATTAAAGAAGTGTCAATGCATGTTACCACTTTTCAATAAATATAAAAAATATTTTTACTTCAATGGTAATGGCAATTTTTATGCTTTCTGAGAGCAAAAGTGTAATATATGGAAGCTTACATGCAACATTAATACATTGAAATAATCACAAAATTGCATTTTATAGATTTAATTAGGAATAATTTATAGCTCATAATTTTATGGGGGGGGAAATACCAATGAGACAAACAAGCATCTTGTCACAAAAAAGTGAAAGATTATTCAAGGCCAAACAATTCTTAAAAACTTACAAAGTTATATCTAATACATTTTGTTCAATTCTAATAAATATACTATGAACATGTATTTTATTAAACAGAATATAAAATCAACAAAAATCAATTTACCATTTTGGATTAAGTTTGCCTCAAATCAACACACCTACAAAGAAAATATAAATATTATCATAAAGAACACAAACTCTACAGAATAATGGTTTTTAAAAACTAATAAATTTAATTTCATCTTTTACAATTGCTACCAAAAATGAATATGTTTAAAAAATGATATATTGTACATAAAAGATATATAGATAATTTACATTAAAAAAAGCGTTTCATAGTAATATAATTTGATAAAAGAATACAATTTGATATAATTCGATACTACTTACATAAAATGAATTCAAATCAATGGCGAGATTGAATTTGAATTCACAAAATTATATCATTACTTACCTCACAATCAAAAGAAATATGAAGTAAAAGCAACATTTAAAAAAAAAATTGTGTTTTAATGTCTTATTGACGAACATAGTTATAAACTCTAACCCAGTGGTGGGGAAACTTTTTTTAAGACGGGCCATTTGTAATAACTAGACGATCGTAGCGGGCCAAAGAATAATGCTTAATCGTTAAACACTTTATGTGTTCTATGAACATATACATATATTATTACATACACTTATTATTTTAATAGTAAAAAAGCAAAAGGCGAGAAAATTATAAGCACAAAATATAAAATGAATTTAGTGTAGTTCTTGATGTGAAGTATTATCACTTTATTTTCTAGTGTCATTACTGGTTGATGGTGCATGAGAAAAATGAAATTGAGACTGTTTTATCAAAATTTCAGCATAGTTCGGTTCCATTTGCGAAGCAGAAATTCTTAAAACTGATGAAAGGTGCTCATCTGTAATTCTGTTTCTTAAAGAAGTTTTCCTAAGCTTCATTGTTGAAAAGATTTGTTCGCATATATAAGATGAGCCGAACATTGTCATTATCTTCATTGGATGAGTAATTAGATTTGGGAAATTATCTGGACATAAATTTTTATAAAATTCTAGTAATGGTACTGTATGAAAAGTTTGTTTCAGGAGAGTATTACAGTTCAGTTCTATTAACTCAAGTTGAAATTTTGCATCAACTTCTTCGTAATTAACATTGAATGGGGTTGCAAATATACTAAACTCTGTTTCCATTTTTCTAAAGTCCCGAAATCTCCTTTCAAATTCTGAAGATAGTTTTCTCAAATTAATTTCGTACTTTTTAATCTTATTGTTTGATATAGTGAATTTTAAAGATTGTATTCTTGGAAAATGAGAAAAATCAGATTTAGAGATATAATAACTGTAAATAATAATAAAAATAATAATAACTGTAATTTGAAACTCTTCAGGTAATGCCAAATATTGTGAAGAAACTGATTTTTTCCTTGTAATTTGATATTAAGTTGATTCATGTGTACGAGGAGGTCTGTGAAAAAAGAGAAATCAGAAAGCCACGTTTCGTTTTCTAAGACGTCAAATTGATTATAAATGTCTTTATCAAGAAGAAAATTCACAATATGCTGGTCGTCACATTACGAAGTAAGAATGCGTTCAAACATTCTCACGACGGCACTCTTAAACGGGCCGGATTAAACCTTTCCGCGGGCCGTAGTTTCCCCATCACTGCTCTAACCTGACATCTGCTGCATTTCTTTTGGGTTTAATCACTAATTGCAAAAAATATAATATCTTTGGTGCCTTTTTAAAAAAATTTATAATTAGTTTAAGGTTGATCTAGAAGTTCCTTACTTTCAAATTTACAATATGTATAATACCAATGAAAAGATTACCTATTCTAATTCTTTCATTATCAAGCTTTGCATTAAATATCAAATATCTATCTATTTTTCACTCAAAATAATTGAAAACTATAGATAATTTCATTTACTCATATAAAATATTCCACTTTTTCAAATATTTTTCTCACTTCACACTAGCAAAACATAAAATAATTTAGTGGAAATTTTAATGTTATTTATTGTGTTTCATTTATCTGCATAATTAAAGTAATAATATACATATTTCTAAATTAATTACTTCTAATAAAAATTAAGAAACGATAGAAATTCCAATATAACATTTCAGGTTTTTTTGTAACATATATAAATATATTAAATACATCATCATGCTATTTGCTGTACATGGATGGTTTTGCTATATTAATAATATGTATTTGAAACTATACATTAGCCTAATAAATATAAACAAACCTCTTTTAGTTATTTGAAGGCTGAGTTATATTCCTTTAAAACATAATTAATTTTATAGCTAAAATATTCATTATTATATAATAAAGCAGTTTTAAAACAGGCAAATATGTCATTTTATTATTTCATTGATTTAAATAAACATATATAATTATAATTTGTTTCTATGAAATGATGTATGAAATATACATATATAATACACTTACACATATACAAAAGAAAATTATTAAAAATAAAGCTATGAAAGAGATTTAATCAAACAACTTCAAATGATTTATCTTAAGATGAATCTTATAAAATATGAAATAATTATTGATTTCGCCTTTATACTGTTACATTTTATAAGACAAAAATTCCAAATTCCTCCAAGAACTATTTTATTAAATACCTCAAATCCTGAAGTACAACTAAGCAATAAAATATGCCAGTCTAAAACACAATCATACATAGTTAAGATAATAGTGGCATGTTTGCAAGTGACTTAGCAAACATGTGAAAAAGAGATAAGTAGTTCCAGAAAGATATTAAGAAACTACCAGAAGATTTAGAAACATCTATATTTAATACAAAATATTTTCTAACTTTTTAAGAATAAAAGATAGAAAATTAAACATCAATTTTTTTACATAGCAACTAGACAGATAAACATTTTTAAAAAGAAAAGAACACCTTAAAGGTTTTTTAATTCATAATTATAAAATACTGAATTTCGATTCAGCATTCATTCTAGCTGTAATTTTAAATAAGTTAAAAACTAATAACATTTGAATCACATGAGGATGCTTGCATTGAACATTTGAACAATATTCTAAGTAATACTAGACAATGATTACAAATATGTGCAAACATTTTAATTTTATAATACTTCAACCTTTTAACATTTAAAAAAATGATAAAAAGTTTTATTGTTTTTAAACTAAATGTCATTTTTATAATAAAAATAATCTTAATTCACAATGTAACTAATATTCAATACGTATCTAATGTCAATTAAGAATGTACATTTCAAAGAACCTAACAATTGCATTTTAAAATATCAGAATCCCATATTTAATTATAAATTTTTAGAGATGCACATTATTGCTTGATTGAAAATTCTGCAAAATATTAAAGAAACTGGGCATTTAGTCTTTACTGCTTCTTCTGTGATTATGAAATGACAATACTGATTGAGCAAATAAAAAAAATCATTGTTATTAAGTGCCAGCACATACAAACAAATATTTTTATATTTGACATTTAAAAAGTAATTCGTCGCTTCCATAATAAAAAAAACTTATTAATTAACATATAAAAGAAATAGTATTTTTTATACTCATTATGTAAGAAAAGTTTATAATATATATCACTAGGTTATGTCACTATAATAACCTCATACAACTTCCTACATGATGAATTATTATCATGCGAACTATCTTGACAGTATGGACTTCATGTTTGTTCACTTATGACTATTTTTCCACACTTCTATTAAAAGTGGATTAGATATAATTGGCAAACTTTACACGTATAGCATCTGAAATGTCTATATCGACAGATCGTAATTAAACCAAAAATGAATAAGGATATATTTTATTTATCAGTTGTAAAATAACTGTTTAAAATTTCATATCCGAAATAATGAACATTAATTCCCAAAGTTTCAATATTCGAGAAATTCAGATAGGATACAAGACCGAGAAAGAACTCTTTCATTACAAAATAACATTAAAAATACCAATTATAAATACAAGATAGTTATAAAATGTTTGAAATACCTGAAATAAAATGAATAAAAAAAAAGACTTCAGAAAAACTTGTTTTATTTACCCAACACACCCCCACTTAAAACCGTAAGTCACAACATCAAACATGAGACTAAATAGTTTTACGGTTATGAGCAAATCATTCATCTCTCATTTCTGCCGATCGCCAACTTCCTCTTTCGGAGTATTATTATTATTATTATTATTTTGCTTTTGTATTTCCCTTCCAAATTTCTTCACCAAATAATAATTAAAATTATTTCAAAAGAAATTAAAATAATATTTGTTTTTAATGTATCATTATTTTATTGCTTGCTTCAATTTCTACGGATGGGTAGTTTTAATGAGTAAACAGACTGCGTTACAGACTTCCGGTGTAATGTTATGCTTTAGCAGACAATGCTGAATGTAAATATACTGAAAAGTTCTTGAAGTGTGGTTTTCATTCTTGAAAAAGAAAATGTATATAATATTTTTACTGCTTTGGTAACTTCAATGTGAAGAAAGCATGAATGTATTAGATAATTCTGATGATGGAAATGCTCCTTTGGAGACTTTCTCCGGTACGTAATTTCTTTGAAGCAGGACATATATATATATATATAATATATAATATATATATATATATGAGTGTATTGTTTCTTAAAAATGGCTATTTAATAGATGTTGTGAATGTCTCCCCTAATAATTTCAAAAATAGTTTGATATTTATATATTTCCTTCCTGAAGTATATATTTGTATAGACATGTTTAAAGTGTACTCAAAAATTATAATATAATTGAAGGAATGAAAGCATGAATTACTTATCTCAACATTTATATACCTGTTGTGTCATTTTACCAACATTATATTGCTTAATAAAACTTTTTAGTTTTTGTTATTTGAAATGAAAGGATTATCTTTCACCATAAGCATTATGCATATTAAAACAAAGGGCAGTATAAAAAATCATTGTATTAGCAAAGTAAAGTAAAAAATACCCAAAGTAATGATGTATGTAAATATAATAATTAAATTATGGGCAGACATATAAAAATTTATTATTCAGTAATAAATAAAATCTGTAAGAAAGTTGTCTTTTAATTACATAATTATCCCAGAATATATATATCAAAAATATTACATTGGTTTTATTCTGAAATGTTAGATTTTAATTTTGGTTACCTGTTCTCAAATATAAGGAGCATTTCTGAAAAAAACGCCAACTTCTTATACTGTGCTTGTTATTTCAAGAAAAAGTTATTATATTTCAATCTACAAATAAGTACTTATTGGCAAAAGTTTAAAGTTTTGTTAATCTACTGTTTTGATCAAGATTCAAATTGTGTTTTTCAGGTTAAAGGTCCTTAATTGTTCTCTTAGGCTTTATCTTTTAAGTTCTTTGTATAGTTTTGAAACTGATTCTTATATATTATCCCATGATAAAAAAGTAAAATGAAATAAATAAGTTTATTTGCAAACAAATTAAAATTGTAATATTTTTTCCCCTCTTTATTGGTGTCTGTTTTAAATATACTCTTAAATATATCAAAATTTGAGTGCCTAAATACGCTATGAATTTTTCAATATTGCTTCTGTGATGTAAAATTCATAAGCATTAAAGACAAATAAATATATAATATTTAATACATAAATATAATAAGAATATAAATATATTTTAATCAAATAATATCTTGATTTTATATTCTATATGTCATCCATTATAGTGTTTTCAGAAGTTTAAAGGACTTATCATTAATTTTAATATGATGTAACTTAGCAATTTATAATATCATTCTTCTCTATGATAAGTTTATGGTTAGTATCATTAGGCCATTTTCATTAATTTCAAGAATGTCAGTGCATGGTGAAAAAAATTCTAATATGTATTTGTTAATTTTTAAAAGCAATGATAAAGTGAAAAAAATAATGGTATTTTAGTTTTAATCGTAAATCATTGGTAAATATTAGACAGAAAAGAATGTATTAGCTTGTTATTTTTATTTATTTAATTTTATTTTTTGTTAATAATCACTGACATGCAATTAATACACAAATGTCAAAATAATATGTACTATGTTCCCTTTTAAATACCATATCACTGATTACTAATAGGATCAAATATTCCTGTTATGCCTGGCATACTTTCATCACATAAAATATCATTAATACTCTTCATATTTTATATTCTTGATGTATAAACTGTCGTGAAATCAACTGCTTAAACTTTTGCATAGAAAATTTTCAAAACTTATTAAATGTTCTTTTGAATAACTTAAAACTTATTAAATTAATTTCTCTTTGAAAAAAAAATAATAAAGAAATATTTAGTATCATGTTAAAATCTTTGTAAACCAATTAAAAAGAATAGTAATTTGATAAAGTTTTATTATTTTACTATATGTGTGTATTTCAGAAGAGTAATATGAAGTTAAATCATAGAATTTGTTTACTAAAATTACTGAACATAGTTATGATGAAAGAAGGAAACTCATCTAAATTTAGTTGCTTGATTCTTAAACTTCTAAAATGTGATTTTAAAAGTTTAGTGTGATTTTGGAGTTTATGAAACAAACATAAGGGAGTAAAATTATAGATTATGTAAAATTATATATTAGAATAACAAAATTGTTAAAAACTCTTAAGAAAATATTTTAATTTGTGACATTTTTTGTCTTGAAACGACTAAATCAACAAATAGTCTAAAGAAATATGTTAAATTTGGGAATACATTACTATGATTTTTATAAATTTAGAAAGGTAAATGTCTGAAACAATTAACTTAGTCAACATAATGAAACAAGTTCTGAAATTTAAAATGTGGGTATTGAATAAAGTTATGTCTAAAAGTAATTAGAAATTTACAGTGGGAACAAGTAGGATTCGATTATTACTACAAAGAATAGCAATGAAAAATTTAGAATGCTGTATGTGAAATTTGGTTTGATTGGTATTGCTTTTGTTATTGAAATTATCTTATTATTTTTTGCTGAATACTAAGTTTTATGTTATTCTTATACTATTATTACTGCAATTTTAAAAATAAACAAGTGTTTGTATGTTTCTTAAGTTGTTAAACGGGTATTGAAGCATTTTTAAAAACGAATGGTCAATACAATCCTGTAAACTTATACACTTGCTATGAGTATTTGAAAGAGCAATACAAAAATTTTTTTTGGAATATCTTGAAAACAGTATTAGATTTAATTTCCTAACAAAGTGAATAAATAAAGTTAAAATTATATACGTGTTTGCAAAATTTATTTTTGAAGTAGTGAAGTTATGAAAGAAGAATATAAAAATGAAATCATGTACATCTAACTTTATTTAAAAATGTACTAAATCAGATCAGTATCCTTCATAAATAGTTTTGGAAATACAGTAAATGAAATCTAATGTATAAAAAATTTACAATAGAAATTCAAGTAAATATAAATTATAATATAACAAAAACTTTAAAGTTTCTTGTATCATTGTATTAAAATGTTTTTTATATTGTTCTTTTTTCTTATCTATTCAAAGAGATTTGTTACTAGATGAATTTTCTTTACAGAAAATTTTAAAAAATGGTGTACAGAAAAATTATTTTATATACAACTTTAACAACACTCTGTATTGCTTTTTAATAAGAATTAAAGATGTACTAATTTTGATGATTTCAGAAATGTGGTATAGGATATTTATGTGGGCATTATTTTCATCACTTTTTGTTCACATCATTGCTGCATCAATAGCTGTTGGAATGCTTTGGAAGCATAAATTTGGTTGTTATACTGCTGCTGTTATATTGATATTTGGCATTCTGGCCCCCATAACAGGTGGAGTTATCACAAGTATGCCACATTTAATTTATTTATAATGCCAATAAATTGAAATATATAAATAATATTTCTTTTTAATTGATTCTATTGTTTGAATAGCATTTTACTTTTATTTTTCCTTTTGCGTCTTAGAATATTTAGTTGGTATTTATTTCAACAACTCCTTCAAATTTATCAAGTTATTTGTTATAGTGATTTAAACCAATTAATCTCAATGATGATTTTTTTCTATATACCCAAAAATTTAAGGAAGTTTTGAAATTATTAATAATTTGCTACTGATAAATTTGTTTATGTTAACAAGCAAAAATTTATTGCTAAATAACTTGACAGCATTACTGCTAAACATAACTGTTAGAACTTTTGACTGCACCTAAAATGTAAATAAGTGCATTAAGTGTTACTTTTATCTTAACACTCTGAAGTTGACAAAAAGTCTGATGTTTTACAGAATAAGTTTGTTATATATGGCATAAAATATTGAGGAGTCAATTAAAAAGTATTAAATATAATTAAAGAAACATGTCAAAATGTTGTATTGCATTTTTTATTATTATTTTGCTTTAATTAATGTTTTTTTAACACTTAATGTAGTTAGAGGGATGGTTTTTTTAATGTAAAGAAATTGGGTTGCAACTCCCATGTGCAGATTTAAAAATTATTGAAATCTGATGAATTTATCAAGTTATGGTTTAATAATATTTTAATATAAAATGAAACTTCTAAAATTTAGGAGAGTAAAAATGTGAATGATTTCAAAATTTTTTTAAAGATTTTATACTGTTAATTGAGTAACTGAAAAATAATATAGCTCATTTATTCATTCTTTTGTATATATTTTCAATTTTAAAAAAATTAGAAAATTGTAATAAATAATTTAAGCTATAATGTTCATTTAATGATTTACTGATAAGTTATAAAAAAAAATCTGTAATATATTAAAATGATGAGCATTTCTTATCATCGTGAATTCACTGCTTATTTCTGTTAATTTAATTTTAATAATAGAATCAAAATTAGCTTTAAATATCTGTAAAATCTTTTATGAACTGAATATAAATGAATAACAAAAAAATTATTTGTTTCTTGTATATGACTGCTACATTGTTTTAATAAAGTATATATATCGTACATTGGAAATGTAATGTCTTAATGAATTGAAATTACTATTTCAGGTGCCGCAATTGCTGGTGTTTATAGTGCATCAAGATTTCAAATGGCAGCAGATTATGCTCTTGTTTGGGGTACTGGACAAACATTTTTAGCTACAGTCATGTCATATACAAGAATATTAGCCACACTTTAATTATGATGATGTATATATATATATATTTATGTAGAAAAGAATTAAAATATATTTTTAAAAAATTACTATGATACTGTTTTTATTCATACAATCTGCTCATATTACATTGAAGATTTCTTTTTTCTTGAAACAAAATTTTCTAACATCGACAAAACCTAAAAAAGAAAAAAAAATCCATATATAATTTTAATTCTAATATAGAAAATATAATTACTGAAACAATTTGTATGGAAATTAATCATTAAAAGCAACTCCAATAAATGGCCATTTCAAGAAAAATATAAATAATTGTTTTAATTTTGAGAAGGAACCAGTTATATTTCTGTAATTACAATTTTGTTAATAATAAAAAAAATGGCAATATGTTTTAATTTTTAGAAAAATAATGAAACATCTGATATTTTTAAAATATATTACTGAGGATAATAAAATAACTTAAAACAAATGAAATAGTACAAATGCAATTAAATAAATTATATCTTGATTGAGGTCAGCATTCGAAAAAATGATTTGCTATAACCACATCAAAATATGGTATTCAAATTCTTTAAGAGCTGCATTTAGATGAATAATAAATTATCAAAGGCAGTTTTCATAATCGTTTGTAAAATCATTTGCTTTCCTTTAATATATATGAATTTACATTATTTGCTTATTTTACTATAATAAAAAAAGCATGCTAAAATTTTCAGCAAAGAATCCATACTTGACTTAAAGAAATGTTTAGTGGTCTTCGTGTTCTATAGGCTTTCCATATTTCTTTTCCCAGCGTTCAATATATTGTTGTTTCCTTAATTCTCTGCGAGCAAAATACTCAGGATATCGAGCTTTTTCCAATGGATGCCAGAAATCCAATACCTAGATCAGAAATAATCTTAAAACATTTTTGCAAAAGCATATGAATGAAAATTTTTTCATTCTGATAAATAATCTAACATTTAATGTTTACCTATAAGCTTTTTTAACTCATTTATGCCAACTGTTCCATATTTGGAACCCCCCTCACATAAGAGTTATTTTTATAATATTTTTTTACCAAACATATAGAAATTTCAGGCAAAAATTCCAATTTTTTAACCTTAGGCATAAATGAGTTAAATAAAAAATCTTGGTAAATATTTATTTATACTAAGCATAATTGTTCTTGTTGTTTTTGATTTATGCATACGTATTCTCCTGGTCAAATGTAATTCTATAGTAACATTCCTAAATGCTGTTTATTTTAATTAAATGCAATTTATAAAATAATTATGATTACATACATATATGTATATATGTGGGTGTGATGGGTTTTAATGCATCAGTCCACTGGTACAGATTATTCGTTTATTGAATGATTAAAAAAAGATGATTTTTACAGATGAAGTTTCATTGATGAAGAATTAATAGCGATGTCATGGAGATTAAAAATTGATATATTCAGTTGCTCTTTTCCACCTACGCGTGGCAACTTGAGCATTTGCCGATGAATTCTTTAACACAAGAATTCCAGTTTTAGAGCTTTAAAGAGGATCATGTCTCAACGGTTTCCGGTCGTGACCCTTTCTCAGTCGACGGTCCATATTCCTTAGTGTTGGGAACTCTCTCTGCCCTCTCCCCTCTGACTGTTGATTAACACCAGAAGAAGTGCTGAGTGCCCTCTCATGGAATTAATTTACCACATGCATAAAAGTAAAATCTATTCAGTATTTTAATTTATTTAAGCAATGTAAGATTATAAAGATAAGAATTTCTTGGCACTAAAAATAAACCTTTCACTGTTTTGCCACTTCTATGTGAAATGTAAGATAAAATAGAAAGAAACACAATTTGGGAGAAAATCAGTTTAAAAGCAAAATGATGCAAATTTTTCTTTACATAATTTCTATGATTTAGAGAAGAAAAAATATTAAAAATAATATAAACCAGCTTTTTTATTAATTTTAATTATAAAATATATTAACAAATTTAAAAGGAATATCCTATTACTTAAAACAATGATATCTAATGCAATTTCAAAATGAATATTCAGCAATATAAAAAATAAATTTCAATTTACTATTAACTTTTGACAACAGAATAGGAATGGCAGCATATTTAATAATCAGAGTATTACCAGCATACAGCAGACAGTACATGCAATTTTACTATTTCAAGAATCTTTGTATTCTAAAACTTAGCTTAAATATATAATTTAAATTAATAAAATTAGTTTAAATTTCATTTCATTTTAATTTTCTTTGAAAAGTTTTCTTTTAAGAAAGTACTTGTTTAATAAAAGGAAGAAATTAATTAAAAACATTTTTTAAGAATAATTTTGAATATACTTATGCATGTTTCTATGAGCTTAGTTCTTAAAAAGATAAATAAAGCAGTTTCACCATACCCAATCTTTAATCGTTACACTTCTTCCATAGTTTATACCTCCAGGTGAATATGAAACTGAAAATAATTGAAAATTGTTAAACTGTTGTGTATTCTTTAATGTAAAATTTTACAAGGTTTACTTTATAAAAATGTCTATTTATTTAAAATAAGGTATATAAAAATAAACATGAGATACTATGTAAAAATTAAAAGTTTATTACACAACAATACTTTTTTTAACATTGATGCAGAAAATAGTTTAGCAGCAGTAGTTTTCAAGTATTTTTTATGTAAGTCTAATTATAAAAAATCATTCTTTTTAAATACTTTTCATTAAAGTTTGTCCAACTATATTGAATCAATTTTATTTCATTTATCATTAATTAATCTGTTGTTTAATCTTTCACTGTAATTGTTCAGTTTTTTTTGTTTGTTTTTGTTTTTAAAAAAAAGATTGTGAATAAATATTTAAGTATATCCTGTAAGGTTTTTAAGGAGTTAAAAAATATCAATGCGTTCGAATTCCTGACCTAACCCTTTTGAACCCCATAATGATGTAATCATTTTGTGCATGTGCACTGCTGACGTTAGGAAAGAATTTCCATAATAACAAAAGTTAGTACAGATTCAGTTTAGGTTTGGAGTTTGTGGATAGATAATGTGTAAAGGATAGAACCGGAGATGGTAGTGTATTATAGTAAGAAATTCTGCACGAAAAAAGAAATACATATAATTTTCTGAGTGTGTGTCCTCGTCCTGCAAATAAAAAAGATGAACAAAAATAGAATGCTTGGATTAATGTTGTCAGTGTTTATGCTATTCTAAATCAACTTGGAATACTTTGATTCTATCTCTTTTAGTGGATTCCCAAATGACAAAGTAAGAGTGTTACATTTTGATAAATTTGAATTTGAGACCTAGAAATCCCTAAACAATGTATAAAAAATAAATTTTAAATAATAAATATTTACATTTTCGAGGCTGGTAGTGCAAATTATCATAGAGTTCTTTTTCTCCTTCTTCCAAAAGTATTTTAGCTTTTCTCAAATCTTTCTCATCTTTATGTTTATCAAATCTTGCTCTTAGAAGTGTTGCATGGTAACGGTATAACCATCTGCATATAAAAAGATTAAATTCACATAAAATTATAATGTGAATAAAAAAAAAACTAAAAAAAAGATTCCAGAAATTTCACAGAAGAAAAGAATTGTTTCCTTCTATTCCCTTAAAAGTTTTTAACACAGAAAGAGCAGAGAAAGATAGGGAAACACAATTTTTAGTCACAAAAAGTTAAAAATGTTAATCATAATTTTTCTTTTCTCATTTTTATCAGTAATTTATAATAATGCAATAATAATTCATTTAATTCATATCAGAAACCAACCCTTGTCAGAGACCCATAGTAGTGATTATCTTGATTTCACTAGCACTAGAAAAACAAGGAATTTTTAGAAAGAAGTTATGAGCATAAATAACAACCAATAAGAATATATATATATATATATATATATAACATAAACAGCAAGACTGATCTTCACAATAAAGAGAACTGGAATATAAAATTGAATTCAATTTAAATATTAAATTATTGTGTTCACAGAAAGATTGGCCCAATAAATTGAGAAAAATGGAGATATACTTTAAATGATTCACTTAAATGTTATAAATACATACAATTGAAAAATTAATAGTTAAGTTACTTTTTAACGAGTTAGTTAATTAATACTTTACTTCATTTCAAAGTGGTTATTTACCTGCAATATCAAATAAGTTAAAATGCAGATGTTGATTAATATGGGATCTTCAACTGAATTTCAAGACTTAGAGCATAAAATACTGCTCATAAATTTCCAACAAAAAACATTGCATTCACTTTACAATAATGAGAAAAATAACATTAATTAACATTTTTTTAGTACCCATGGCATCCATTTATTGATACTGTATTATATACATTATTTAAAAACTGGATAAGTATTCCACATTTTACCACTAATTGTATGTAACTTCTAAGGAAACAAAATAGAATTTGAATGGGGGAGTGAGAGAAAGAGGATACTGATCTTAAAGAGGTAGAGACATTATAAAAATACAATGAATAATATGAAAATATGAAAATATTTTGTTAATTGTCGCAACCTTTTCATGCTAAATATTCAATCCCATCAAACCTAGATGATTTCCAGAACATATAAAATAAATTTTAATCAGATTTTGTTTCAAGACAAAAATATACAATTAAAATTTATCTCATGAATGGTACAAATTATTGGAAAACTTTTCAATGAATAACTATTATTTGAATCGGGAAATAGAAGGAACATGAAATAGTATGCTTGAAATATAAGATATGAAAAAAACTATATTTCAAACTAGAATAAAACATTCACAACTTGAACTTGGTTCAAAAATATGGAATTTATATTAATTGAAATTGGGAAAGTTTCTCAATATAGTCTTATTATAACAAGCAAGCTAATTCCCTGAAGTAATCAAACATGAAACATATAAGATTTGCTGATATATAATACAGCATCTCGAGGTGATTCCATGACAATTACAACCTTCGTTTCGGCTTCATCAATGCTCTGTAATAATCAATTCTTTTGTTGTATTTTTTATAGTCATATACAAAAGGCAAATTTGATTTCACTGAGTTACTACTAACTAACATTTAATTTAAGATCATTCTTTTGATTAACTATTTTGCACATGTTGTGTGCATTCGAAATATTGAAAAAAAATCATATAAAAGGAAACAACAATTCACAACCCCTAAATGGAAATTCTAACTGGGGGAAAAAAAAGGTTAACGTAATTAAATAGACGGCAGAAAAAGATACACCTGTCGTCATATGTCGACAATTCATTCCTCAGGGCTCTTTTATATAAACTGCACACTTTCTGGGCATGTGATTTTACAACTGTTTGCAAATGTTTAGGTAATAAAGGATTAGCCATTATACCTATTTAACCGATCAACACAATAATATTTACAGATTTTACAAAATATAAATAAAGGTCGTATTTGCAATCACGGTTACAGTCACAATCTGAACATGCAAAGAAACTCTGAAGGTATAACAATTCTGAAGGAGGAAGGTATTCTGAAGTTTCTGAAGGTATAACAATATTTTGAACTAAAAAAAAAGGAAAGAAAAGAAGAAGAAGCATCACATCGATGTTGGTCAGTCTTTCAAGAAAATGATTTACAAATAAAATACAATCTATTCTTAGCAATTTGAAACTGAAGATTTTTAGAAGTACCAAAACGCAATGGAATAATTTCATGCACACGTGATGTTTGTCGATTTTTTTTTCAATCCAATGCACAAGGATAAAGGATTAAAAGAGATTCAAATCTCTAGTATGAAACATCGCACCTTGATAATAAATGAGTGTTTTTTTTTTTTTTTTTTTTTTTTTTTTCCTATCCTCCACAAGCGCTACAATTTGTTATAGGCCAAGATTGTCCCTCCAAGTTTTTCCAATCTGACTTTATCCAGCTCAATAGCCTGTTTTCAAATTTAATGTTCTCTTATTAAAATTTCAGAAAAGATGGATTTCTCCTAATGCTCACGTATTACTTAATAAGAAATGTTGTGTCAAATTTCATAAATGTTCTTCAAGATATGTTAAGAAATCTTTTTCAGCTATCTGAAAAATTTCTCGGAAGAAAAAAAGATTGAGTTGATTTGATTTAATTTATTTATGCATTTATAATTGGTATTTTGTGCATGTAATTACAATAATAAGTATACATTTGATAGTAATGTTCGTAAAAATTTTCTGAAATAAAATAAGAAATCTCAGTGTTACAATAAACCGAAATGTTTAAATCTTTAGTAATACTGCAGATGAAAGTGTATATGTTGTTGCTTTACAGGGCAGATCTATAATTACAAATTTTTTCATAGATATATTTTGGAAGATGAAAATGCTCACCTAGAAGTATTTTTTTGAATTTTAATTAATTAAAAGTTTGGGGAAATTTTGATGTCTTTCCCAAGGTAACGTCTAAAAAATAGATTCATAAAAATTATTTTTATATAATTTTAAAACCAAAAAATTATTTTTTCCATGATACCATTTTTTGTCATATATATGCATATATTTTGTTATTAATTAATTTTTAATAGTATTATATATCAGGCAACCATATGTTTTACTGTTGAAAAAAAATTCAAATTGTAATTACTGTTGTCGCTAATATTTCATCCTGCCTCTTTTCCATTGTTGTTAACTAAATCTTAGTTATATATCAGTTATAAAAGTATCAGGCAACAATATGTTATATCATTGAAATAAAATTCAAATTATAGTTACCGTTGTCGCTAATATTTTATCCTGTCTCTTTTCCATTGTTGCTGATCAAAATATGAAAGTATCTAAAAAGAAAGTTTTTTCTCGTGTTTCACTATCAATCATGTTTTTTATAGTTCTTGAGAGTTTGTTGTGCTTATAAGGCTTAACTTTAGTGTCATGTAATGACAAAATCGTTTTAAAATACGTCTACTATGAAGCACTGCTGCTTTATGCAATTATCATTTAATTGTATGCATGAATAATAAGCAGAAAATTAGAGAAATGCATAGCACAATGAGCAAAACGATATGAAGCTTCTAAAATAATATGAATTATATCACTATTAAAATTTGAAGATTTAAAATTTCAAATTTATTTCAAATTTTTAGCAATCATTAATTTTGATGAACTAACGGGTAGCTAAGGCAATCAGTAATGAATATTTTTTGAAAATTAGTGTTACGGATTTCCTCCTATCCTGATACTAATCTTCTTAAAGACTATACTGGTTCTTGTACTTGTATAGTGGGTGTGTATGGTGTTAGAGATGATGATGAGCACACGATGACCAGTCCTTCAATAGATGACACTACACAGACGACGTTTATTTACAGGACGAAGACAAGACAGTACACAGACAACAAATATTTACAGCATAACTATGTACAGAAGACAACTATATATATCCGAGACGAACTCACAGGACAGAACACAGCAGCACTCTACTGCAGAGTAGCCCACAGGCAGAAATTCCGTAATGACAACGTCCACAGCTCACAAAGCGGCCAGACAGGATTCAGCGGGAGAGGGAATCTTTAAGGGATTCTGTCTACACTCACGTAGGTCTCTCCGGAAGAGGCTGGAAAGACTCCTCTGTCGCTTATTGCCTTCGTTGCCGACTCACTACTTCGCACAATGGGACTACTCCTCAGTTCGAGACAGCTCCGTTCCCGACGACGGCACAATGGGCTACGACTCAGGCTTCATCAGAATACACCACACAGAAGTCCTCATTCAGGACTCTTCTTCCAGACCTCTCAGTTCAGGTCTCAGATTTTGCATTTTATATTCACGTTTATTTATTTTAGATGCCATGTATTCAAATTTTCTACAGTATTTAATGAAATATTCTGACTCAACTATTTAGATTGTTTGAGACCTGATGATACGATAGAAAGAATTGACAGGAAAACCAAATCTAGAAATATAGATGCTACAGAACCAAAAAGAAGCAAAATTATTGTAAGAAAATGCAAAGCTGGAAGGAAATATTGGGCAGAAAATATATTTTAAAATATTACTTTAAGTATGATGCGATAAAATATCCAACAGAAACTGACAAATTTATCAGAGAATAATTTTATTCAAAATTGTATTAACTTTTTTTTCCGATATATATTTTATTATAATTAAAAAGATTATAATTTTATTCAAATAAAATAAAATTTATTTAAAAAATTTATTCAAGCAAAAAAAAACCCCCTTAAAAATAGATAATATGCTAGTTGGATGCATTAAAAAATTTAAAAGTGCTTTCATGAAACAATATTTATCCAGTAAAAGAAACTGCAACACAAATTTAAAAAATTGTTTTTGAAATCAAATTTCTATGTGTACATTATAAAAGGTAATTATAACATGAAATAAATGCATAAACTTTAATGCTTGATGAAAATACTAATCATTCGCAAAACCACACCACACAAATAATATGTGCCATTAAATAGCAAAATAATTTGAATATTCACCAAAGAAAGAAGAAATTTTTATGGATTTAGTTTAAATTAACTTTAAAAAAATATTTTAAAAATTAAAAAAAAGTTGTTTTGAAATAAAAATGGTGCAATTTAAAAGCTAGCTGTAAACAAATTTAATATGGTATAAAAATAATTTGGGCATCTTAATATATTTCGAAGTTATCGTAGAAAACCGGACATCATTCACATTCTCCTCATTGTGTTAAGCATTTCCGTTAATTTTCTGTTAGTGTTTAACTATGTCACAGGAAGCAGCAGAAGTATTTAAAAATGATTCTGAAATTGAAGGTTAATTTCAAATATGACAGACTTTCAAAAGTTTTATTAAAAGAATTCATTACGATGAAATTTATTCGACTTCGGGAAAAAAAAGCAAAATCTTTCCTATCTTGATCAAAAACAATATGTGATATCAGAGGTAACAGTGAATACGTTTTTAAGTTCCGTTTCGGCAATGAAATATATTGTTGCAAAATACGCTTTAAAAAATGTAAAAATTATATAAAAATCGCAAAAATTATACAGTATAAAAATTACTATCATTGAAGAGAAACTGTTTCAAATTTTAGATATTAAGTGTTTTCGGTATAATACATCACAGAAAAATGCTGTAATTTAGCCTATTTCTTAAGTAATAAAAATATCCTAAATACTGTTTAAATTAGGAATTTGAATAATTTAGACCCAATAGAGCATCATCTCTCACACACATGAATTCATTTTTATTATTAAAAAAGATTAGTTGTGACATTACTATTACATGAGGTATAAGCAAAATGCGTTCAGTTTAGTTATATTAACGTCCATGTTTTAAAGAAACATAAGGAATATTTTGGAACGGACCTTGTAATTTTGAACTGCGGTCAGATGACAAGAATGAAACAAGACGGCATCTCCTCTCCAAACTTCTACACCGCACCACCACTAGCAAGACGTTTGGACCCGCCGGATTTAATGTGCACTAGATCCGCTTACACGACAGTTTTTCAAGGAATCAAGTGTCGAACCTGAAGTTTAGTTTAGTTTAGTTATATTAACGTTCCTTTGTAAAGCAACACCTGGCCTCTTTGGGGATGGACCTTGTAATTTTGAACCACGGTCAGATGCCGAGGACGACGCCTAAACTGGCATCCCCTCTCCACACCATATCACACCACTCCAGCGGGAGGGCATTTGACCTGACAGGTTTAACGTGCAAGAGACCCCCTCAAACGACGGTTCTTCGACGGAATCGAGTCTTGAACCTGAAACCCTCCGGTTCCGAAGCCGAGACCTTACCACCAGGCCACCACGGCTCCTGTCAAACCTGAAAACCCTCTGATTCCGAAGACGAGATTTAACACCAGGCTACCGCTATCCGCAAAATGAGCTTAATTTATTAGAATAATACATAAAATATATAATTTTCTGGACCACTGCAAACAGTCATTACGGTTCATTAGATCAGAAAAGGCAGCATTATTGAATTGCAGACATTAAGAAATTGCTTTTATTACTGTTTATCAATCTACAATTCTTGAAATCCATACGATATGTTCATTTTTCTACAGTTTAACCGTATTTAATGAGAATGTTATGAATGTTGACGTTTGACGCGAGTCTAAAAAATCATTATGTTAACCCATCTCGAAAGCAGGTCTTTATCTGATCCTGTCGATACTGCCACGTTCAGTGATGGTGGGGTGGTCGGCTGTATGCAAGAAGAAAGTCTTTATCTGAATTAACTGATTTCGCCATTAATATAACAGAATTTCTAGTTCAGAACCAAATTACTCTAAGGAAGTGTTAAATGTGTTCTTTCGATTTGTAGTTTTAAAACAGAATCAGCTGGAGTGATCAGTTGGAAACTCTCTTAAGGCCTTATCACACGGCAAAATATCATCTGCACTTTTCGTCAGCAAACAACAACGAAAGTGACGTCACTTGTGGGATATCACTTCAAACTTTCTCAAGATTGGTTGAATTTCGTTTGCGGACAATATTTTCGTCACTATCGTCAGTATTTTCAAACAGGTTAGAAAAAGTTGTCGATTACGAATAATTTGCTTGACCAATTCTGAGGGTAGAGATAGAAAAACACGAGAAATAGAGACGGAAAGTGCGGACGATATTTCGCCGTGTGATAAGGCGTTTACATGACGTGTCTTCGGTGGAACTGAGTGTCGAACCCGAATCTCTACGGTTCCAGGCCCGAAACCTTACTACCAGACCACGGGGTTTTCAACTTCATTTACGAAGAGAATTGTTTATATTTTCTACAATCTTCGTGTCGAATTCATCCATTCAATTAGATGACTGTGCGTAGAACTTTGTATTCTTCAAATCATTTTGTGTGCTGTGCTTTTCTCTAGGGTTAAACTATTGCGACATGAGTTAAGGTATACTACTAGATACGAAGGAAACATTCTGAAAAATTGGATTTTTATGAAACTGTTTAAATCTGTGGTTTTTAGAAGTATTGACAGTTATAATGCAAAATACTACAAATACAACAAAATTATTTGAAATCAGAATATATTTTGAGAAATAGGAAAATTTCTAGTAAATTTTAATGCAATTTAACCAAAACTGTTAACATTCTACACCAAATTGTAATGCAGCAACTGTATTTTTCTCTGTATTTAAATTATAAAATATAATGATGAATGAAATGAACCAATAGCTAAGAAACATTTTGAGATGCTAAGAAGTTATGAGTAAAAATATACGCATAAATGCATTTTTTCCCCATAAATTTGCAACTTAATTTTTTTTAAAACGCCTATAAAGGAAAAAGTATTTCACCAAAAATAAAACTTTTGATGCATTTCATTCACTAATCAATTTAAAAATTGAAAACGTTGAACAAGGCCGAGACAGCTACGATTACTCAAACTTTTTCAGACTCTACAACTCATCCATAGTTTTATAAATAACTTCTCTGCGCTTTGTACTAAAGTGAGGAAAGATGAAACTGTGGAGATCTTTTTGTTGATCAACTGAGAAAAACATTTGGCATAGAACTGTAATTTTAATAATAGAAATTTATATCAGATTTCATTTATCCATTGTGTTTTTGAGTTCTCGCTTGCATGAAATGTGAATACCAAAAGACGGAAAGTCCTTGGAGTCGTCCTCCTCCGATTTGATGCGGATCTATGCTAAAGATTCTGAAAATATGTTCCAGATTTTATTAATTTAACTCTTTACATTTCGAAATTATCATGTCCACTTGTATTTGGAAAAACGGACAAAAAAAAACTTAGTGTAAATTTAAATTTAAAAAGAAATATGCAAAATTTTATTTGTCAAGCTCTAAAAGATTTTTGAGTTATGTTTAAAAAAAGACATTATTACAAAATTGTGTTTTTGAATTCAAAGAGATTTGAAATGTATTCGTCGATTTTGACGATTGCAATATTAATTTTTTTGTACTTCGTATATGATAAAATAAAAGGTTTTCGCTTTGAAACTCTGTTTGTAGGATGTAATTAACTTATTATTTTTTTATAAAGTAAGGGTATAGAACATTCCACATTCCAAATGAAAATATCAGCAAATGTAATTGAAAAACGAAATATTACATCGTTAAGGATTGGTCATCTCTTGGTTCTGGGGGTAGACTTTAAAGAAATAAGCTTGGTATATTCTGCGTGACGCAATTCCTTTAGTCCATCTTACTAGGCCGCAGTGGCCTGGTGGTAAGGTCTCGGCTTCGGGACTGGAGGGTTGGAGGCTCGAGGCCCGATTCCACCGAAGATCCGCCCTGTAAGTGGGTCTGGTGCATGTAAAATCCGTCGGAGCCAAACGTTCTCCAGCTGGAGTGGTGTTTTTAGTTTAGTTTAGTTATATTAACGTCCCGTTTTAAAGCAACACGAGGTCTATTTTGGGACGGACCTCGTCATTTTGAACCACGGTCAGATGACGAGGACGACACCTGAAGTGGAACCCTCCTCCACACCACACCACACCACCGGGAGGACGTTTGGCCTGACAGATTTAACGTGCAAGCTGGAGGGGTGTAGAAATTTGGAGAAGGGGGTTGCCATCTCCGGTGTCGACCTTGTCATCTGATCATGGTTCAAAATTAAGAGGTTCATCCCAAAATGGCCCTAGTGTAGCTTCACAATGGGACGTTCATATAATCAAACTAAGACTAAAACTTTAGTGCATCTTACAATGCAGGTCTAAGTATGTCCTTTTTCTTAAATTTTTTTTCTTTTTTCCATCTATTGTATACCAGTATGAAAAGTGAGAATCTCGTAATAATAATAATTCGAACTCGAGGTTTTAATGAATCTCTACGTTTCAGACTTTTTAATTTATTAGTTTGCATCAAATATTGAGAGAAATCTTCTCTCAGTGTTTGTCTTTCTGAATGCAAATGATCATGAATGTTAAAGGTTAGATAAATAAATTTTGGATCCCAATCTGATGTCTGATCTGATGTTTTTATCCCAATCAAACCTATTTATTCACAAATAAAATCTACCGCCAAGTTGACAGTCTATTTTTCTTGCACTCGTGAGTATGTGAACTCGATAATTCAAAATCGCTACAGTTGAAATTATAGGTCATCCTGTTATTAAATTCTAGTTCTAGGTCGCATTTTTGTTTCATATTGTTTAAATAAAAGACATACAAAATGCATATTAGATTTTCATTTCTATACCTTAACGCACAAAATTCTCATACGTAGAGCTAAAAATGCATACTTATGTGTTGTATTTTTTAACTACTAAATTTTTGAGACAAATTTTTTGCATTTTTCCACGGTAATTTTGGGTTTTATGAATACACAAAAATTACATTACTCCATTTTAAAATTTAAAAAACTATCGTTTTAACTATGCCAGTTTAATTAACGTTCAATTTTTTTCTAAATTTTGATAGTTAAAAACATTTTTAACAATTTTTCATTTATTGATGGGAATTTTAAAAAACTATTTATTTAATTGTAAAAAACTATTTAACTAATTAATGATGCTATTTTTTCAGTTGTTAAAAATTAAAAAAAAAAAGATCTATTTTCTTTTCTGCACAGTTTACTAGTGGAATAAAATGAGAGAAGTTCCAAGGCCACAAAAGACAATGTGCAATTATAAAATATATTATCTGGACAATCATGCTTTAAATAGCATTATGCTGTTACAAGAATGCCATTAAAATAAACCAACTTCCTAATGGACCCAATCTATTAGGAAGTTCGTGTACATAATAAACAGAACAGGTGTAAAACTATTAAAATAACGATCATGAATATTGCATTAGGGTGCTGAAAAATCATTTAATGAAAGAATTATTAGCAACAAGTTAGTTAAAAGTAAACACTTAACAAATTATTGAAATGGGAAGAACAAAAAATAGCATATCATTGAAATTGATATCAGTAAATGCGCTTCTTAAAAAAAACTATTATGGTGCTGTTGAAACTATTTTTATTAAATTAAAGCTCTTGATGTTCTCGTTGGGAGGCATGAAAATTAGGAATTAATTGTAAAAATTATCCTTAGATAATTTCAGGGAATTTTTATTGATGAGTTCAAGAACGGACGATATTCGCATGAGCGTATCTTCCGCTCTGTTATTGTATTGGATTGTTACAGCTAAAAGTGACCCAATCGAAAAATAAAGAAAAATGTGTTAATAAATTCGATACTTTTAAAATGCTATTTCTTTAACATAAAAAAATTATGCTATGTAATATCTACATGTAGCGTTTCATTTTTATCGGTCTAATATTTAATTTCCAAAACCATTAGAGGTAGAATCATATTTATATTGTTTGAGCCAATAAATGCAATTAAAAAAAACAATCTTAATTTTTACATAGTCCCCTGATAGTCTTGTTTACTCGAATTAATTTTAATGCATTATTTTCAATTTTAAACACACACAAAAATCCATCTCCTGCTTTTGCAGATAAAAATTGATTGAGTTATGAAGCGTTAAATTTCTTTATTTTAGCCCAATCAAATATTATTTTGAGTTTTTATCTGTATTTAGATTGAAAATATTTTCAAGGTAGCCCTATACTAACATAATGAGTATAAAAGCTCCATAATTGAGTCAGTTATATACATAAAGGAGTGGAAATTTTCGTTTAAATTATCAATGCATCAAGAATACTGATCTAAATATGACAAACAACAGAAGTGGAATGTTTGAAAATTTAGGTATCTTAATTTTTTCAGAAGTAAGTTTATTAACTCAAGCGACATAACATAGGATTTTTTTACGGCATTTAGAGCTTTTCTTTGATTGGAGGCATATTTCAAACGCTTTAAAATATAGATTTCGTCCACAATATATTGTTCAGGAGATCGGGTCTAAGGTGAATAGTAGAAAAAATTCAATTATGAATGCTTCATTTCAAAGAAAACCTGAAGCACTAATAGCAAAATACAGCTCAATCGTCAACAAGAATAGTATACACAGAAATATATAACACACTAGCAGACATAAATCCTCTAATTAAACAAAAGAATGGCAAAACAATGCTCAGTATAAAACAGCTGAGCGGCTTGCTCTGCAATAATTATTCCATTGATAGAATTTATTCTTTGCTTGATAGCTTTTTTTTACAGTTTCCGAACAAGTTACAAATTTTTTTAGAATGATCAATGGATCTCGATGCCTGATAAAGATATCGTCATAATTCTTATATTTTCTAGAAGCTTCAATTTTGTTGCTAGCATCACCAATTTTACCACCAAGTTCTGGTATCTATGATTTAACATCTATTGAAAATATCATAAAACTTCACTTCCTTTCTATTAGACTAAATTCAAGGGGAAAATAATATTAGGGATTTCTGACTACTTTTATAGTGTACATATTGTATGCCAATGATGTATTCATATGCGTCATTTTTCTTGCTATCGAGGTGAGGCTTGAAAACAACAAGGGTACATAAACTTCTTTATTCTGTTTTATTCGCGTACAAAAGATATCTTCAAAATAATTTTTTAAATCATATGTTCAAAATGGCATATTGAAATGAAAGGAGACAAAAAAGAAGTAGAAAGAGAATAATTTTTTCTATTAATATAACTCCTCATTTATGCATTTTTGAATGCTTCCTTTCGTTCTTTTTCTTTTCTTTTATCATATGAGAACATGATACTGTTTTGGTTTGAAGATTTTTGAAGCCTTAAAATGAGCAAGCAACAAACTGGCGATGTATTGCTTTTGAGGCATCTATTTTTCGCTTTTAGGGTCATTAATCCAGAATGTTGTCACATTCAATGTTTTATCGTAAACTAGAGTCACAACTCCAAATTATTCATTCTCTGAATTTTTACGAATTGTCTTAAGTAATCAAAATATTTTTAGCGATTTAAGGAAAATATTTTTTATTTTCTACAACTTTTTCAAAATGTTTTTATTCAAATTTTGATAGTCACATCATTTACTCATGTATTTATAAGGACCCTAAACCCACAATGTACTATATGTCACTCTAATTTTCTGTCAGCTCACGCAAAGTTTCATTAGTAAATTAAAGTGCAGATGATTAAGTTGCAATTAATTAAAAAATAAATATTGAATAGTTTCAATGATGAACAGTTAAAAATGAATAGTTTCAATAAAAGACGAATATTTTTTATTGAACTATTCATCTTTTTAATAACATTATTGAAAACGGAGTCCATCAGCATTTGAGTCTTATGTATGAATAATTTTCATAATTTATATAATATATCAAAAATTGTTCAACAAAAATTTATCATATTCCCCTCTTTTATTGAATAGTGAAATTTAAATATTCCTAAATCAGTCAGTTTTAGAGATTGAGTGGATTGAAGTTTATCTCTTTTTATTTAAGATTTTAGAGTCAGAAAAATATGTTGTTAAATGAATGCTTCACTTGCCAAATCGATTAACTACCCTTTTGGCATTTTATTAAATTTTAATATCAAAGCACTTCATTTGCTCCTAACTATAAATATTCAAAACAAATTTCTCTAAAAATAAAAATTAACACCACTAAATGACAAAATAGTTTTAGCCATTGAATAATAAATAATTTATGTCAGAAACCAATCTAATTAACTCCATACTATCATGTATTTATACCGCAATAAAAATCTATTTAGCCAGCTGCACTATTTTTCCTCTCCTACAGAATTATTCCCCAGTTACTTGCCTAATGATTCACAATTTGCTATCATCGAATCTCAAGTAAAGAAAGTTCAGCATATCTTTTCCCCAGATGAATGGTATAATATAATAAAAACCTGTAAAAAGAAAGCACTGTTTCATATGGTTCAAATGATGCACCAGGACTTTTTCTCTACAAGTACTTTAGAAAATTCTATCAATAATAGAAAGGTATCAGTTACAGGGATACCAGTAAATTGGCTCCAAATGCACTGGATAAAATTAGAAAAGTCGAAACCCCATCTGATACAATTTAAGTGTGACTTTAACGAAGATACCGAATTTAGTGCCATAAATATACGAAAAAGTGTAGCAGGTAGAAAAACCTACTGGTAGAACAGTGACAAGAGAAAAGAGGAAAGATATGATGGAGTTGAAATTTATTTCTCCTATTAAACACGAGTATTATAAAACTTTATGAACAAATCGGCAGGATGGGAGCTCAAATACAGCTAACGAAGATGACATCATTTATAATGATGAAAACGCAATTTAAACAAACCAGTAACATCTATGAATCATATATTATATGATTCATAGAGCAGAGGATCTAGATAAAAGATAAACTTTCTTCAGTTATTACAACATTTATAGATCATGTTGCATACTATACATCATGTTATTTACTTCATTTAGAGCGACTTATAGGTGTTTTTCTATTATTAAAATTTAACAAATTAGTCGTTGGACCTTGGTAAGATATATATTAAACCATATTTGTCTTAGATAAATCTGATTTATTTATTTATAATACCGTGAAAAATATATAAACCCATTTTACTTTACATTTTCTTTTTAGAAAAAAATATACTTCATATTTATTTCCTTTCATATAGACACAGGCTGAAAATTACATTCTTATATTTTTAATTTGCAATAATAGCTTATTTATTTTTAAATTTGAATTTTTATCAATCTGATGGCAACACATTTATTAAGGATAATTTTTTCCTTTCACTCGAAACGAGCGCGTGCAGCTTAAATTTTATTTTCATTGTTGAAAAATATGATTGAATTATTTTTTAAAATATTCATTTAAAATAGAAATTTAATTCGTTGATTAAAATATTAGTATCGCTAAAAATATAATTTTTTAAATGTATTATGATATAAAAATCAATTTTGTGCTATAATATTTTCGAAAATTATGGCGTAAAAAAAATCGCAATTTCGCTTAATTTTTAATTAATTCAAATTCTAATTAAAAATTCGAAGAAAAAAATCACTCAGAGGAGCACATTTTCTATCCCCAAGGTATACATGTGCCAAATTTGGTAGCTGTAGGTCCAACGGTCTGGCTTGTAGAGTGCCAACACACACACATACATTGCGCTTTATAATATGTAGAGATAGAGACCGATAGAGAAGTCTCGTGATTCTTTCAAAGCGGTTTAAACTGATTAATGACTTAAATTAATTAAGACAAATAATGTTCTCACGTGATAACTTAAAATTTGCGACTGTAAATTTCATTTTTACCTTTTCTTTATTTTTTCTTTGAATAAGAATAAATAGCGAAACCAAGCAGTAGCAAAATTTATAAATTTTCACTGAGCCTTACATTTCATCTGCGTTATCTTTTTTTTTCTTTTCAGTTTATAGAAATGATAAACAAAGGGATATATTTTGTAAAATACAGAACAGCTCGCGTTCAACAGTTTCTCAAATATAATAAAAGCGTTGACAGTTACTTTCTTCACATCAACAAGAGGTTTTTATATATTTTCTGCTAACTCTTATGAATATTTTCCGTTTCAAGCATCTGTTATCAGCGTATTCATGTTTACGTAGTTGCAACATTCGTAAAAAAAAATTCTCCGTTTGTATTCGTTTCTATTCCGTTTTCTTAGAATAGCATTTTTTGAAAAATTTCAGGGCACTAAATTCTTTTCTGATGTCGAAAATTTAAGAAGCTGTGCACATTTCACAAGATGAAAGATTTCGAATGATAGATTTTCTCTCTGTTGAAATTATTGCGAATGTTGGAGTTGTGGAAATTCAATGATTGATAACGGCTTTGCATAATTTTTCAAAATTTGTGGAAGAGATATTTTAAAGGTTATGAAAGCCTTTATATGTTTAAGGTTAGAAAAGACTTTATATATATTTAAGGTTATCTTTTAAGATTATGAAAGCCTTTAATATTTTACTATGTACACATTTTCTAGAAAATAATTAAGGTTTGGTTTTTAATTAGGCATCCACCTAAGAGCCTGGCAATATTAGAGATCTTTAACACTTCAATATATCCTTTTTGTGATAGTTTTTAAGAATATTAATTTTATGCTTTCGTTTACGGACCCTTGAAATGATATAGATTAATATCAACCATTGTTTAAACTTTTGAATAGTATTCTAATATTCTTTATTATTTTTTAAATAAATTTTTATATAATGTTATTTAAAATTAAAAAAATAGCTTACAATTTAAAAAAATTATTCTATAGTTAACCATAATTAAATTATATTCAAAATTTTTATTTTTATTATTTTATTTGAAATTGTTTTTAATTTGAATGGTTAATAAATATATATACATTCGTAATTAAAATTGTGTCTACTAATTATATTGACTAAAGCCCCTTTTATTACAAATATGTATTAAAATGTGTATGAAACTTAACGAATCACCCGTATTTCTTCAATTAATGTATGAGTAAAAAAAATCATCTTTGCTGGAATTTAAAATTTTATGGCAATCAAAACAAAACTTTGCATTTACAGTAAATATATTATTTAGCATTGACAAATATGCCCATTACCCTAGAGCATTGATGACTCAAACAGTTTTCAGTTCAGATGAAAAACATTATAGATGAAATGCGTTATTTTTTTCTAAGCTAAGAAGAGAATTCAGCAAGAAAGATACTATCTCTGTCTTTGTGGTCTGTCTTTGGGATAGAATGACTCATTCCATAAACCAGACTGGTGTTGCGATTCTAAAAATTATGATATAGGAATGGAAGATTCCAGATTCGAAACTCGAATCCACTAACTTAAAAACCAGCATGTGAGTCATCCTGATGAGTGTTAAATCCGAGAGAGTCAAATGGCCCCTTTATTGGTGTGATGAGAAAGTTTGGAGAAAGGGGGTCGATTCAGTGATCATTTTTGTCCATTATTCAATATTACGAAGCATGCCCCAAAATAGGCTTCGTGTTGCTTCATATGCGAGACTTAAATGTAACTAAATAAAGCTAAACTAAATTTATAACTGGATCTGTGAAACTGTAAGAGAAGTTATTGCAAGAAATTTTGATGTAATATAATTATTCACATACAGAATTTTAATCCTTTCAAACCAGACTTCTTAACACGGTAAAGGCAATGGATCTTGACGAAAGAGTGCTAGGTAACGCGGATCAAATCGTTGAACAACGATTCCAGCCTTAATGTGTTAATATAGCAAAGCTAAGTCGACTTAAAGTGATCAGCAAGTCCCACAAATTTGGAATTTCAAAACGTGTCCTAAATAGATGTACATAATCTTAATTATATTTTTGAAATTATTTATTTTTGGGAGCATATAATTATTCAATTAAAAGCTTTGATTCAAAACCATAATTGTTGGAGAAGCAATGATTAGACATTGCAGAATCAATGACTTCTTGTGCCATGAGATGCAAACTTTCTATCGATACTAATTCTTAAAGAGATTTTTAAGATAATGTGAACATTAATTTCCAAAGAATACTAATATTAAGAGGATAATAGCCAACATAAACAAATAAAAGATTATAATTCCCATTTCTTACAAAAGTCTTGTTTAACAGAAAGATAACTTAAAAAACAACAATTCTTATAAGTTAAAAAATATTTATTATTAAACAGTGATCAGATAAAAACGAATTTTTCACAACCTAACAAAGCAAGAAATTGTTGATGATGTATCAGTGTTTTCACGGAGAATGAGTGCAGTAGCTTCTGTGGGTAAAGACCCCTGAGCACCCACAAAGCAGGAGTCTGATTTCTAGCTCATATGCAGAGGCACACACATCCGCTTGTACAACGCTGTGAACCCGAACCGGGACTCGAACCTGACACCCGAATTCCGGGGAAAATGGGCTACCCCTAAGCCAGGACTCCGGTAATAAGCAAGTATTTTAAATAAATAATATAAACTAATAAGTAAATAAAAAAATTAAATCAAATTTTAAAAATAATTAGCATTATTCAAAAAATCGAAATGTTATAAAGATAAGTTGAAAGGCATTAGTGGATAAGAAACAGGAGTACAAACTTGTAGGATAACCTTTTCACTTTCTTATATACGTAGTATGCAGAAAGTATAATAATCATTTAAAAAAAATCGAGATTTTGACGAATTTCTAGGTTTTAGATCTTTCTGAATCGAAAAACGCATTTTTGGAAAAGGTCCGTCCATCTGTCTGTAAGTCTGTGACAAAAATAACTTGTAAATGCTTTCAGCCAGACATGAAATTTGACTTACGGTATTTACACCAAATGTTCAGATTTCTTTCCTATTTTGAGTAAATTTATCACATTTTAAGTTTCTTTTCAGGGGAAAGTCCGTCTGTCCGGTTATTTGAATATAAGTTAGCATAATAATTACGAAACGAAGACAGCGAGATGGATAAAATTCGGTGCACAAATTTAACATTTATAGCGTAGCTAAATCCAACGAGGGACTGACCGTCTGTCGCTCTGTACTTTTTGAGACATATAAAATAAATAACTTAAAAATGCAATAAGTTAAATACATATAAAATCTGTCATGGGATTTTGGGCTTACAAGTGCAGTTTTGTGTCAAACCTTTATTTCAATCTGTTGTGAAAAACGTGTATGAAGCACATATTCAATTTTTTATATACTATTAGAGGGATCCAAGGATTAATCGCCAAAAACTTTGCCAAAGATGACGCTGTAAATGTAGTAAAAAGGTCAAATTCGAGCCAATAGTTTATATTTCGCAATTATTGTATGCCAATGCCATGCAAGATATTCTCTGGGATGAAATCTTAATCTTTATTAGAGAGTATAGAAGGGCGTTTTGGAGAGAAAAACTCCGTTTAGTTTTCGTATCCTTACTTGTTAAATGTCTCAAGACAAATTTCTTTGCAAAAACCTCAGATAAAATGAATCTATTTGGGTAAAAACATCTGCATATTTTATACTTGTCTAAAGATAGTGGACCAAGAAATAAATCAAAAAGTGCCCATGATTGAAAATTGATATTGATTCATTTTTCAATATGATGCTACTCTCGGTTATAAGGAGAAATTTTCAATTTATATATATATATATATATATATATATATATATATATATATAATTCATAATATAATTATATAATGTTATATAATTAAATAACGGTTGTACGGTATTTCAGGTTGTTTAATATTTAAAAAATCTGGGATATGCAAAAAAAGGGACACTCGAATTTTTCGAAGACAAAAATCAATATAATTATATTACTATAAAATTAAGCTAGTCTCTCGTTTGGAAGATTAAAAAAAAGGGGGAGGGGAGAAGATTCACGATACTTTTGAAACAAAATGCATAAATTTTCATTTTGCATTATAAAATATAAAATAAAAGAATTAAGAACACCTGAAAAAGTATAAGAAAGAAAAACATGGATAATAAACGAACAATTTTCAATTCCCGGTCAGAAAGTCAAATTTTTCTCTCGTATGATAATTTCTTAACTGTTTTCTAAAAATAGACGTGACAGAATTTAAATGCGCTACCGAATAAAAATAAATGCCCTTTTTTTTTACCCCTCCCCTCTCCTACACTTTCAGAATGAAATCTCTTAAAATCTTTGAAGAAATTCTTTTTGTTGCTTTTCTTCTTCAAATTGAATTTTTGTAGCGACTCACGTAGCGAACTCCTCATTAAAATTGAATAATCTTCCTTCCAGGTGAGATGCGTTGCCATGGGAACGAACGACAGAGGGCGCTGTCGTAGGACGGGAAGCGGGAGACAGAATCCTTTGGCAATGGCGAACGCAGCGTCAAAGCAAAAGTCGTTGAACGACCAGAACTCGCCGAAAAAGCAAATGGAGTTATAAGTGTGCGTAGGTGGATAGTTTTCGCGCTGAATCAAAAAACATCGCTTGTGCTCATGGCTCTCGCTTTGAAGAAAGAAAGGGACTATCTGTTTCATTTCGATGGACAAGTCAAAGGTAAAATTGGATCTTTTTTAAAATTTAAAAACTTGACCACGCCGGATAGGAGTGTTTATTTATAATGGAACGTTCGACTCCATCGTAGAACAGATTGCGCGTGTTGTCTGCCTCCCAGACCGGAAACGGTGGCACAGTGGGTTAATCGCCGCCAGCGAATAATTTTCAACTGCTGTTGGACATCGTTATCAATACTCTCTTAAATGTCATTTTATGATTGTTGTTACTCGAAGCCTCTAGAATCTGGGGATGTCATCGATTTTTTTGATTTTTCGATTTCGAATGTTGTTGGCGCTGCTGTGTGGAGGAAAAATACTTTTGGTTTTCCTTGATCGATTATTTGATTTAATTCTAGAGTCTTCACGATTTCTTCTTAAAATTTTTATTACTGCCAACAACTGCTTACTTTGATCGGAAGAGTTATTGTTGGTTAATAATGATGACAAGAATGCTAGGTATCAAAAAATAGTTTGTATATCAGTACCGTGAAAGAATTTAATTGAAAATCATGATTGTCACAGAACTGTCATGTTATTCAATCTTCAATAATTATTTTAAATTAATTTGATTTCTTCAAACGACTGTAGAATATAATGTAACGAATCGGAATCCAATTCTGCGACAAATGTGCATGTTGTAAAATCATATGATTATACGGTTTATAAATATCTGCTTCTAGTATGAATAAGAATTGATTATTTTAAATATATGATTAGATTTCTTCCCAAAACTTTACTTTTGAATCTTTTTTATAAATCTTTTGTGCATATATTTTACTTAAGATGTTATATCTGCAATTTCTTTTTAAATAACAATTTGTTACTGTCATTTTTGCACTAGTTCTTACTTATTTCTTATACTTAGATCACATTTGTATAAAAATATTATTAATAATAATAACACTCCACGAAAAAATATTTTAATCGAATACCAGACATCACTATTGCAATGATTTGTCAATACATGATTCAGCAGTTATTAGATTCAGTATACATGTTTTCGTAGAAAAATTTGTTACAAGTATGCATCTAATTGGATGTCGAATTAATCTAATTGTATATTGCATTAAATGGTGTTACTTATTTTTCTTATAAATACTATAATGCTATCTATTGTAATAATGCTGTAATGAGGATATATATGTATATTTGATATATATAGTTATATTTGATATGCCTATTACAGTATATCTGAATAGGATTATTTAAAAAATGAATCATATGTTTTTTTAATTTAATTTTTTATAAAAATAATTTTGTTTGTATACTCACTATATTTATTTTTCTATACCCATTTTGCGCTTTGCATGTTTAAATTTCGAAAAATTAATTAAATTAATTAAATTTTAAAAAAAATTATTAAATAAAAATATATAGAAAATATATAAGTAATATATAAAATAATTACCCATTTTAGCAAAGATAATTTTATATTTCTTTCAAGCATTCATATTTTGTTTATATTAAGTTATAAACATTTATATTAAGTAAAAGGCGTACTTTTTATTTAATGACTATGACTAAAGGAAATATATCGTCTGTTGTACGAAGAAAATACTTGAAAAAAAAATTGCATTTTTAAAAAGTAATTGAGTACTCCTTTTAATGATATTTTACTTTAAGTCATATTTACTCATGAACCAACATTAAGTAATGATTTGATCATTTGGCCAATAAAGCTCAACATTGTTTACATGTTTTTTGCTTAGGTTTATTCCATTCCTACTATTAATTCACACTTTTCCCTGTATTTATTAATTTATATATCTTATTCAAATTTATCAATCGTTAATAAAATACTTTTTATTCATCCACTCGAGTTCAAAATACATTTTTTAAAACTTGTAGTGGATGACACTCGATATTAATACCGTTTTCTTTTTCAAATATAAACCCATTCAGTAAATTTAATTCATTTTTAATACTTTAAATAGAGTTTTAGCAATTTGTAATGAAAATTAAAATCAACAGGCAGTAACTCAATAGGTAAAATGCAAGGATTTCAGTATTTTTCACGTGAAAGTGAAGAATGTGACTTCAATTCTTGCGAAAATCAGAAGTAGGAATTGATTTTTTTTAAATTATATATTACTGGTTTTTGTGAAATGTTCCGAATTTCACTGCGTAAATATTTTATTTGACATAATGGTGAGGTTCGGAAGTAATTAATTTTATGATTTATAGTAGTAGTAATAATAACAAAGAGTTGGAAATGGTTTTTAAAGAAGAAAAAATGTTTTTAATAAATAGCTTTATATGAAATACTATACTTTCTGTTCTGCTGATTATATAGAATTTCTAGTATCGCAGATTGCTACGAAACTTTTTATCTTTTTCAACTTCAAACGGAGCTGTAGTTGAGATGGGTGGTATACGAGAAAAACAGGATTTTAAAGTGAGGATTCCTTATTTGAATCGAGATGGTTTACGCAAAAGTGTTTTGTCTAGGCCTTTTTATAATTAGACTCAACTCTGTCCCGATTTCTTTACCCCCACCAATATATAAATCTGACTGAGTATTTTAATAATAAAAACATATATTTCAAAATTAGCTTAATCATTTTGTGTAGTTTGACGTTTTGTAAATTTTTAGTGCACGAGTGTCTTGGAAAATTTTAACACTTGATTCAAAATGCCGATTTTCTTGTTTTGATGTATCATCCGGTTTGACTGCCTACTTCTTGGTAGTGTTGATTACTTCTTGGTCTTTAGTACAGTACTTAAAATTTATAAGTTTTTCGAAATGAAAGCGGGTGGGGCATTCTTTATCTTCGTGTGATTTATTTGAAAAAAAAAAGTTTTTTTTTGGAGATGTTTTTTTAATGAATGTTTTTTCATTTTCCTGTATTCTTAATATTTAAAATGATTATTTTAAAACAGCCTTGTCGTTTTCGATTTTTTTTTTGCATTATTAACTTTTACAGCAAAATGGTGCCTCTTATTCATCAAAACAGTGCATCATTTTGACGTTTTATTTAATTTTAATTGTTAAAATGCCTACAGAATGGTAAAAATAGGTATATAAGTTATAAACTTAATATATAATAAAGTTATAACTGTTCCTTATACGAAAACAAACAAACAAAAAACCTGGTTATCAAATATATGTGTTTTATATGTTTTTAAATTTCGATAGGGAAATTAAAATTTTTAATTAAATAAAAGTGTATAGAAAATAAAAGTAGGTAAGAAATTTAGAAAATAAGAGTGTTTAATAATACTTTATTTCCCCCCAAATGCATTATCGTATTTTTCTTTCAATAAAATTAAATCTCTGTAATTTAACATTTCTGTTATTAAATTTTAAAAAAATCTCCCCTCTCTTTATTTTGAAGTTCTTCTATATCAAATTTTAAAAATTTATATTTTCAATGCGTTTGATTAAAACTTCATAAATAGGTGCAATTAGAAAATTGGTCTTTGATGCAAGCATTTTTAAGCATGGACGAATTTTGTGCCATAAAAATAAAATAAGTTACTATCTAATAAAAGAATGAAGGTTATGCCATTCAATTAATTATTTAAAATATTTGGTTTGTATTTTGTTCCGGCGAGCTAAACAGGAAAAAAAAAGAGTAGAATATTTTAGAGAAATGTCGTCCTGATAATAATAAAAGAATCGCGTGAGACATCACGTGATTGCTATCTTGACAGAAAAGTCTGAGAGAATCGAATCACTTCTTATGAAGGATTCGCAAGTAAAATTTAGACTTCATTTATTATGCTTATATAATGTTATAACAATTTCTTATTTAATAAAGGGATTTTTCTAATATTTATGTTCTGCATATTTAAATATCAACATGGAAATAAAAAAAAATAATTTAAGTAAAACATGTATTTTTTCATCTTTTTCTTTCTGAAAAAAGTATTTTCTGAAAGACTCAAAAATTGCAGAATAATCATGATTAGAACTTCTATGAATATGTAATTTGTAAATTATTATATTTTTGTTGGAAATAAGAAAATATGCCCATTTAATTTCAGAAAAAGAATGAATAAAAAAAGTGGTTTCCCCAGAACTTAATCGTGTATTCTCTAATAATCTTGTCATTCCAGTGAGTGCCTTATATAGCATTGACGTACAATAGTTTCGAAGTATGAACGTTTGCACTTTTTTCGATCTATCATGTCATCCTTGGCAAGTTATGTGGCAATTAATTCCTGTGGTATCTGAAAATCAAATTTGTGTTTTAGACGCGATTTTCGCGAAATAAAAATTTGGCAGAAAATTGCGCTTATAGTCACAAAATTCCATAGCAAATTTTATACGTTTTAAGTCATTGTATTTTTGAATGATCGCTTTTGCATATTTTTGAAAGAATGGACACAGTCAACCCGTTGTCGGATTTGATTCGAAATTTGGTAGGTATTTATGCTATAAATGTTAAATCTGTGAACCGAATTTTATATTTTAATCCTCTCTTCGATTTGTAATTATTGTGTTAACCTGTAATTGGGCAGATAGACTTCTTCTGAACAGATTTAACGCAAAATTTTATAGAAAACTTCAATTTGGATGGATTATACCAAATTTCGACTATTTAGTTTAAAGGGTTTTAAGTTATCTTTGTCACAAATGGACACTTTTCTATAAATGTGTTTTTCAAACTCGGGGAATTCTCAAACGTAGAGATTGGTCAAAATCATCCGTTGGTGTGGTGTTGAGAGGGGAGTGCCAGCTTAGATGTCGTTCTCGTTATCTGACCATGATTCAAATTTACAAGGTCCTTCCCAAAATACCCCTAGTGCTGCTTTAAAACAGAATGTTAATATAACTCAATTCTGGTTCGCATGTTTTGTTATTTTATTCATACTATGCATTCAAGAAAGTGAGTAAAAAAATGAAAAGTATCATCAGCTAATTTCTTCTGATGCATTTTATGGTTTTATCATGCTTTTCAGAGCGACTCTATTCCAGTACGTTCCGTCCATCGTTCTTAAACAAAGCAGCATTCACCAGCCTTTATTTGAGCATCTCATTAGTTCATCGCATGTCAATCAGAACAGTTGCTTCGAGTTAGATCTGGATATTCCATTTCAACGCACACGTCTGGCGAGTATGTTATGGTTGAAAAGTGTCACAGATGCGGTGATATGCTGACTGACTGCTTTCATTGTCAGATAAAAAAAAAGTTCTATCGTTCATGAAAAAAACTGTCTGGAACATTGGCGCTGTAATTGTGATCAACTGTAATACACTTGGATTTTATGCAAAAAGTTAAACGTTAAGAACATGCAAACTAGTAAAATAATCGATACTTCTACCGTTTTGTAATTATTTTAAAAGAAGTTGGAGAAATAGAAGTGATATTCCTGATAAATTGGTTATGACCTTATGTAATTTTTATTCTTAGAAAAATTCAAAATTTTTATGCCAGTCATTATTGTTTGCATTGAATTAAATACTGAAGAAATGCAACAAGTATTAATTTTTTTTTGCATAACTTTCCTTCTTATAAAATCGATCTGAATTTTTATGTCAGTTATTATTTTTTACATTTAATTGAAACCAGAAGAATTGCAAACGATTATTAATTTCTTCAAATATGTTTCAAATATAAACAATATTTTTAATTTCAATCTTTTGGCATCTGCTTAAAAATTGAACTTTTTAAGTAAACTTGTTTGTATTTTATTTTAATAATGTTTATTATTTAATAATATTTATTTTGCCAGAAGCATTCAAGTATTTTGCAACAAAAAAGTTATGATCTGTGATTGCTTCCACATGTAATATTCTATTGCTTCTGTGTAAGGATTGAAAGGAATTTAAAAACTTAATAAATTTGATGGACAGAAATCTACTTTAACTTTTTAACTTGTTGTTTTTTAAAAAAGGGCGCCATTATCTATGCTCGGTGATTTTAAGCAAGATGCGGTAGCTCAATAATTCTTAATCACTTGGCCTTGTAATATTGAAAAAGTTTATTATATAGATTTAACCCAAATTGAATTTTTAAAAAATTACAATTTACTGTTTTTTTCCCGTCATAATAATAGAATGTCGGTCTATGATAGGAATATTATTGATTAAGTTTCGATTCTATCGAATAAGTAGGCATAATTGCTTGTGTCATATTTTATTGGAAATCCAGTATCTTGGCTCTGATGTGGTGTGGAAGTTTTAACTCTTTGCACTCATATATTTCCTGGTAGACGCCATTCAAAACAATGCATAACTTTAATGTTTTATTTAGTTATTTTTAAAAATTTTAATTGTTAAATATATCTAGAGAATACTAAGAGAGTTTATTTTTCGGAGAAATTCAATTAAATGAAAATAATATATTTTTCGGAGTAATAAATAAGTCTTTGTTTTAAGGTGAGTGGTTATGAATCGAATTATTTTTCCCTAGTGCAAAGTACTGTTCCGATTAATTTCGAACTTTTGATCAGGGATTAGAATGATGTAATTTTCTTTAGAATAGCGAAAACTTCATTTCAAAATTAAAGCTGCAAACACATTTTTGTACTATCGGCCAATGGTTTTTCAAAAAAATATATTGGGCTCTAAATACCAAAAATTTAAAAAAAAATTGTTGCAATTATTTTGTACTTCATACTAAGAATATTCATATTAACTGTGAAATATGTCTTGACTTTTTGTCTAGTCTGGTAAGGATATTTATGCAATTGAAGTTCCGTTCTTTCTAACTTCTTACAACGTACATAATTATCTGTATAAGAAGGTTTACATTTCAAAATTCAGATAATTTAACAAAACATTCAATTCTGGAACGTTTTCAAGAGAATTTTGGTTTAGATTTTCGCATTAAAAAATCAATATCAAAAATTTGAAAGCAATTTTAAACGAAACATTAAAACAACCTGTAAAAAACAAAATCTAGACACTATTCAATTGATGTATGATTTTTAAATTATGAAGCATCTATTTTTGTTTTTTTTGCTTTTTAGCAACGTAATATAAATCGTGCAAAAAATAATTACGAATGTTGTTTGTTTTAGCAGTTCAGTTTGAGTCAGTTCGAGTGCACTGCCCTTCTAAATTAGATGAAAGCATAAAATTACTCTGCTTAGAAAATACAGTAAAAACTCCTTATTCGCGCTTTCTTCATTCGCGTTTTCACTATTCGTGGATTAAAAAAATGCGACCCAATTCCGATATTCGCGGCTAAAAATTTCTTTATTCGCGGATCTAATAAGTACGTACATCATAAGAAAAGGATTCCAAAAGGTATCCAACCCGATATCCTTTGTAAATGCCGTCAAATGGACTAATGAAAAAAGTAAAATAGATTTTATTACAACTTTGTCTAAAGTATGTTGTTAAATGTAAACTGCAAACATAGCCGAAATAGCGAATGGGATAGGATGAGATGGGTTCAGATAGAATGAAATGACATTCAGTAATTGCTTGAATTACAATATGAAGATCTGACTGAAACCGACTTGGAGGAAATGTTAAATTCACTGCCCATTGAAGAAGAGGCTTCAACAAGCACTGGAAACGTGATATTTTATTTGAAAAATCTTAGTGAAGGTTTAAGAATGGCAAATGAGCTTTGCGATTTCTTTATGAACATTGATCCGTCTATGGAACGAAGTCTTATTTTTAAGAGACAAATTGCTAACGCGACTGCTGCGTATCAGTCTGAATGGAAGGAGATTTTAAAAATTGCCAAGCAAGAGAAAATTACAAATTACAAAATTCTTCAAACCATTGCCCAAGCCTTAAGATAATCAATCAAAATGTTCAAAATCTTCAATTAAATAGATTTTTTTATTTTGTCACCTAGGAACGCATTCCTTATAATCCCATATAAATTACCATTCCGTATTCACGGTTTCTGTATTCGCGGCATATTTATGGAACATATACCCCGCGAATAAAGAGCTTTTGCTGTATAATAAAAAAAATCAAAATTGCAGTGTCCTCTTTGTTGTGGGCTTCTAGGCAATTGCCTCTTTGATCATCTACCCCTGGATGGCTCAACATGTCGTCCTGTTCCTTTTTTTATGGAATCTAAAGACTTGTAGGAAAGAAAAAAGAAAGTTTTGCTTTTCATTTGTTATTCTGAAGAAGCTTTAGCGCGATAAAATCGAAATATGATCGCTTACATCTTTGCCAACAATGTCATTCTCTTCACTTTCACTTGATTTCTTATCTGATCTTATAAAGCCATTGTGTGAAGAGGTAAACTTGCGGTTCATGGTCAAACTTTGCCATCCTTAACGTTTCTTTTAACCTTTTTAAATACAGTTATTATCTTCCAAATTGGAAGGATCCAGGATGTCATGTTGCGTAGCGACATTGTTTTGTTTAGAATTATAATTCTTCGGCATTTATCAAAATGGCTTTATGGCCAAGATAGGTTGTCGACTTTTATAATAATCGTAATGAACTCTTCATTATATGAAAATGTGACTCGTTAAATATGTTGTATACGTTCAAAAACTTGAAGATATATTTGAATGTTTATGTGGTCAGAATTTATCCCTCTTTCAAGTTTTGGTCTGTATCAATGAAATGAAGATGATAGGGTGTGTCTCAATAACACACAGCCGTCTGATGTGAAATTTCAAAACGTAAATTCATGACATCAATTTGATTTAGTTTTACTGATGTTACGTTGTTGTTGTGTCCTTGTTAATGCGGAAAGTATTTGATGTGGCTTCTGAGGGTAGAGACCCCTGAGCACCCGAAGGCAGAAATCTGACTACTAGCTCAAATGAAGATGACACACACACATTATCTTGCACAACTCCCTTTTTACAAGGGGGCTCATTCACGCATCTCACTTATAGAACACAAGGGAAGAACAACTATGCCCGAAACAGGACTCGAACACGAGAAGTGAAAATTAATGATTTCAGTTGAGACTAAGCCGAGTAGTCTCCCCGAAACTTTCTCGCTAACCCCCCTAATAATGTTATATCCATTATCCTCCATATTAAATTATGAATACGATGAAATTTCATTTTCCTTTCAGAATTTCACACTTGGCATCTTTTTTTGTTGATTAATTAAAACTAAAATTTTATATACAACTACAATTTTGGTAACAAGATCTCTTACCTTATTTCCTTTTAAGTCGTTGCGCTTTTGAACTATCGCGTTTATTTGCGTTTAAATGCACTCAAAAATTATATGTTAAATTTATGTGCTACGTTTTATTTCTTTTTTTGTAATTATTGTGTTCATTTGTATTCGAACAGAGAGACGAACTTTCTGTAAATGAATCTCATTGAAAATAAGTTAGAAATAGAACAAATTTTGTATAAAGACCATACACCGAATTTTGTCCCATTAGCTTAAAGCATTTTTGCATTACAAACAGACAAACATGATTTCAAAAATGTCTTTTTCGGTCTGACTAGTGAAAATACATCAAAATCTAAAGGTCTAATTTTTTTTTTTTTTTTAACTTTTACAATACTTTCTGTGTTTGTGTTTGAGGAAGTAAGAATAAGGGTTTATTTTAGAGAAAGTAATAATGATAATCCTTGTTAGATTTAGATTGGTATGTATCAGCATCCTTTGTACTTTATTTTTCTGTCCTCTCTTCCCCTTTAAAAAAATATTTTCAGATCTTGCTGAACATAGTCTATACTTTAATTTCAAAAATTACCTCTAAACTTTGAATCGATGTTCGTTTATTGAAAACCGGATTATACTTTCCCTTGCAAAATACATGCAGTAGAGAACTCCCCCCCCCCCCGCATTATTTTCATCTGACGTTCGGTAGCACTAGGCACACTGATCAGAAGCCGAAACGGTGACCATTCGCTTATTGTGATGCATTTCCAGACGAGAGTGTTATGGCCAATAATTAATTGCGCGTTGAATTTTTATGTAAAACTAGTCGACCCTGTCGATCAGCTGATTTGTCAGAATTAATTCTCACTAACATTTTTATTTGATTGCTTTATGTAATTTTGGTTTGTTAATAGCTTCTTCAGCAAAATATTTTTACTCTTTAAATTTTATATTGGAAAAATTCGCCTAGTTTAATTTTTAATTAATCAAAATTTTGAAAATATATATATGAGGCGCTTATTCTTATCCTCTAAAATAGACGCGAAGTTTGGAAGATGTAGATGAAATTGTTTGACGGTAACACACACACACACACACACACACTAATATGATTAAAGGCGAAATTGTAACCGGTATAGTTAAGGTATTTAGTTTTTATTTCATAAATCATTAGTTTATTAAAGTTAATCATTAGTCATTAAAGTTTTTCACTTTATTTTTTATAAGGTGTGCTGGATTCCTTATATGCATTGTAGAGTTGATATTTGCTTATACTTTTCTAATAAGGAATATATTTTTCTGAAGATTTTAATACACTCAAATATCTTGCAATAAAAGACTTAAAAATTTTATATGTTAATAAAACAAGTTCCCCCACTACCGCCAAGTTTCTTAAATACATTTGCATAAATGAATAGCATGAAAGAGAAGCAAAAGTGGGAGACAGTCTTTTACTTTGCCAAAAAAAAAAAAAAAAAAAAAAAAAAAAAAAGATTATTTTAGCAGGCGTGGTAACCCATCCGTAAAACGTTCCCGCACCTCATAAAATTATCCTAACCCTAAAAATGGCCCTGAATAAAAAGAAGGAAAAAAGGATAATAAATAAAATAAGCATCTATCGATTGCAGTGTGGGAAAGTGTATTCCAAAGTACATTTCTGGGCACTTCTGTCCTTTCAGAAAAGCTTCAAAGACATTTTTCTCTTTTCCCCGTCTGTAAAAAAAAAGTAAATATAATAAAACAAAATAACACTTCCCGACCCTGTTGAAAGAGCGGAAAATGTTAGTGTAATAATTCATGTGATACACGAAGCATTCTAGTCAACTTGTTGACGACTAAAGGTTAGGGTGCTCTATCAAAAGCTTGGGGAAGAAAGAGAAATTGTTCTCCTGCTCATCGCAATATCAAATCAACGCTGGCCAAATCTGAACAGTATATTTTTTATTATTAAGCGATAAAAGTGTGTACTTGGGTTTAGTTCGTCCATCTTTGATATAGAAATATATCAGCGTAGTTGAAAGGTGACGAAGACTTCTAACAATGAGAGGTTTAGTTAAAGTTGATATAAAATTACTGATCTAAAATTTTTTTAAAAGCATTTTTTCTCCTTTTTTTCCTGCTTGTTGTTATGTTTTATTTTTTTGAATTTTTTGATGATTGTTGAATGCATTTTTTAAGGCTTTATTAAAATATTCTTTAAGCAAGGAATAAAATCGAAAAATAACTGAAAAGATTTTTTTTTTCAAAGTGAGAATTTATTTATATTTTAATTTATATTTTACTGAGTTTTGGAGAGATCTTTTAAACACTTCATTTTGTTTAGATTGTTGTTAAGCGATTTATATATATAAACCCAATAGATTAATTAATTAATGATTTATAAATTAAGAAATAATTAAATAAATTACTAAATTTCATTCATCGACTTCAAAGGATTTTTCTGTTCTTTTAAAATTGTTTTTAGATTTTTTTACTCTTTGAAATGTGTTAAAACTCTGGAAAATTTCTTAAAATCATATGTTTGACGCAAAATAGCCAAATGTGAGTTTTGCGTCATAAAACCGAACCATTCATCTACCTCAAAGAGTTTTTTTTATTTGTTGTGTTCATACAGAAATATACCAAAAATTCCAAAAAAGTATATTTTGAACTCGGAGAAATTCGAAAACATGAGTCTCAAAACTCTCGAAGCTTTTTTATTTTTGCCTTTTATATTTTCTTTACTAAACTATTTATTTCCTATTCCTTTCCTTTGTATATGAAAAAGTTAAAAGATGTCAGTGAATATGCATTTCGTTTCAGTATTCTGAGACGACCACATTTCGGTGATTCTATCTCATTAAGGGGAGAAACGCGGAAGGATGAGGGCATTTCCAGAATTGTTCGTCAATATTTGACCTTCATTTTCACCTAATTAGATATTTTTTAATTTTTTCCCCACGTGTGTATGTGAGTACCGTGTTGTTTCTGAACAGTATTATTTTAATTCAGACCGCGAGTAATCCGAGTTTATTTCATTATTAAATGTAAACTTCTCCTCCTTTCGTCTTTTTTCTCACCCCTGTTTTGACTAATTAAATCCATCCTAATGCATGCGCGAAAGGGCGAAGGGTTTTAGAATCTGTTGTCAAACAATATTTATATTGAACTTTATATACGTCATTAAGGAATTACGTCATCAAATATCCCATTTAAAATTTAAAATATACTAACGAAACTTTTCGAGGGTATATTTCAAGGCTGCGTTTTAAATTTAGAAATAAATTTAATATAGTTACTTTAAATTTATAATGTAAATTTAATTTAAAAAAATGAAACTTGCTTTAAGATTTTGTGTAATAATTATGACTCTCAGAAAATTTTCAGCAAATACATTTAGGTGTGCTGAGATTTTTTTTAATATCAGAAATACTTAAAAAGATCTTCAGAATGAAATTTTCCACTTTTGATCCGAATTTTCTCATTATGCTGGATATTTAAAATTATCGGAAATATCTATGCAATGTGGTATTGCAGTTTATAATCATTTTGCTGTTCACAAAAGTTGTCTTTTGAAATCTAGCATTTGCAAAAATTTTCTATTGAATAATTTTGTTGTTGTATTAATATTTTTCATACGGCTTATAATTTATCTGGCTATAGAGTAATTTGACAAAATTTTCTTAAACAATACTTTTTTAGACATCTATCTCAGTAACTGATTTTCTATATTTATCTATAATTATTTTTGTGAATTTTGATAATCGCCTAAAGCGGCATGCCAATCCAAGAAATCTGTTTTTTACCGTATGCTATAAAAATAGTTGTAAATATCATGTATGATGATATTCGTATACGAACGTCATTAGCTGTATAGTTACATTGAACACATGGAAATAAATGCCTATATAAATAAAGTCTAAATAATAAGCTTGCTTTCAATGATTCATTCTTTGTATTTTGCAATTTGCAGCAAAAAGCAATAATTGTTTAGATTGTCATGTCACTTTCTGCGATTTTCAAAACGCATCTAATTAGTAATATATTAAAAATCAGTAAAATTGACAGCTGATAAATCAGTAAAATTAATGATAAAATCTCATTTGCTAATTTTTCCAGAAATACTGAGGATGTGTCCAAGTTAAATTATAAATGCTTCTGAATTCAAATAAAAAGTGCTTAAAATTCTGTAGATATTTTAAAAGTAATATTTAAACTATAAATTATTCAACGTTCATATTTCAGAATTGTTCGTGTTATTGTAAAGCTATCTTTAGAATCTTGTGAAAAATAATATAGTGCTTAAAAGATGTGGCTTTCAAACGAGAATAACAGATGAACGCATGCATTAATTAATGCTATTCTTTAAAAAAAATCGGTGACGATCTTCTTTTGATGTAATATTCTAAGTAAATGATTTAAGTTATAATCCGCAAACTAACCCTTTGCTATCAAATTTGGATGATGGTGTCGTGTTGGTCGGAATTAATTTTCATTCAGCGAGCAGTAATACGCAGTTTGCAAGATTATGAAGGAAACACGCAATTTATTCATTCTTTTTTAAACTTTGATTATATAAACACCAAAATATTTTAAATGCAATGTTTGCTGTAAAAACTATAATTTATAATTCGGAAATCTTGTGGTAGCTTTCAAAACAGTTTCCATTGTGAAATCCTGGTTTTTGATGACAAATGTCGCAAATATAATTTATTAGTCATCTTCCACTCTTGAATTTCATGGCGAATCTGTGGTAACTCTATTAATATTAGGTTACATTGTCACGGAGCCGTATAAGCACAGTATTGGTTGGTGAACAAGTTCCTTATCCGTTTCCGTACTTTCATAGAAAGTGTGTATAACATAAATGGGGATTAAGATACGGCGAATTCAACACAAACTTAGGTTGTTTCTTAGCTGTTTTGGCTGAGAGCTGACTTGACCGGAACGGTAAAAATGCTTTGGTGGCCAAGAGTAGACATACGACCATAAAGGCCTAAAACTGTAGATCTAAATTTGTTTTCCAATAGAAACTCCATCAAAACTATTATTATTATTCATAAAAATAAGTTCTGTTTTGATATGACTTTTTGTGTTTATTATTATTAATGGATTAGGAATTAGATTATTAGATTCTGTATGCAACACAGTTTCTCTATTTTCAATTTAAAATAAAGTGATCATAATATATTTTATATTTTATTATTTTATAGTACGAGAACGTTTGTAAATTAGATGGCATTAAATTTTATAAAATATTGACAACATTAATCTCTGGAGTTTGAATTTTTACTATCTCATTCACCTCTCCTCCCTACATCATTTTCAATGCCGTAGCTAAGGTAAATAGCGCACGGGGTACAATATTATTTTTCGCCCCTAGTCGTTACCAGTGCTTTTCCAAGTGCAAATGGTGCACCGGCCGTGGTATTATTTTTCTTTAAAAAATAACATTAATACTTTGTCTTGGTTTCCTATCTATATTCGCATCGATCCTTCGCTATTGTCTAGACTCCGCATTGGTTTCACTCATAAACATCTTTTATTCGGTGGTAGAGCTCCTTTCTGCTCTAGATGCCAAACGATTGTAACTGTTCTTCATCTTTTAATTGAGTGTCCTAATTTTGATCGTCATCGTTTACGATTTTTCAATGCATCAAAAGTGGACATGCAGATGCTGGTGGAGGAACGCCCACACAAAAACCTTTTTAAATTTTTAAAAGCCATTGGTTTTTATCATTTCATTTAAAATTCCTACTTGTTGCCAATTTTTTACAATGTTCGTATACATGGATTTGAAATTTTATTAATCAGTTTCTAATTTTACAGATTTTTACTTAAAAATGCTTTTTATATTTTAAACATATGACTGGTCATGGCTCTTGCGCTACAAACTCCAGACAAATACAAACCATATGACTGGCGCAGTATGGTCAAATATGGCTCTTGCGCCACTAAATACCACTACTGTAAAAGCTCTTTTATTCGCGGGGTATACGTTCCATAAATATGTCCGGAATACAGAAACTGTGAATACGGAATGGTCATTTATATGTGATTATAGGGGATACGTTCCTAGGTGGCAATATATATATATATATATATATATATATATATAATATACAAAATAAGACTTCGTTCCATAGACGTTCATAAAGAAACCCCAAAGCTCATTTGCCATTAATTAAGATTTTTCAAATGGAATGTCACGTTTCCAGTGCTTGTTGAAGCCTCTTCTTCAATGGGCTGTGAATGTAACATTTCCTCCAAGTCGGTTTCTTTCAGTCAGATCTTCATCTTGCGATTCAAGCCATTCCTGAATGTCACTTGATTCTATCTGTTCGAACCCATCTCGTCCTATTCCATTCGCGATTTCGGCTATGTTTGCAGTTTGCATTTAACAACATACTTTAGACAAAGTTGTAATAAGAACTATTTTACTTTTTTCATTAGTCCATTTGACGGCATTTACAAAGGATATTGGGCTGGATACCTATTGGAATCCCTTTATTATGATGTATGTACTTATTAGATCCGCGAATAAAGAAATATTTAGCCGCGAATATAGGAATTGGGTCGCATTTTTTTTAAAACCGCGAATAGAGAAAACGCGAACGAAGGAACCGCGAATGAGGAGCTTTTACTGTATCCATCCATCCCTCTCTATCAACGGTCGTTAGGCCACTGTTCAAAGGGGTGAGGAAGAGCATTTTTCGAGTCATGCTTTTCGATAAGAGAACCTTGCGCCAACATTATTCCGCTGAGTATTTTTCTATAAGTTTTTGTCGATTCTAGAAATGTGTAAGATGGAAACTTGCTGAAAATATTTATCAGAGACGAAGCAAGGAGATGTTCGAAGTCACGAAGAACTGAAATCGAGAGGTACCCCTGCATCTGTATATTTATGATTCTTCTATTATGGATTCAAAGCAAAAACCAAGCTTCTGATTTTTGTATTTATATTATATATATCTATACTGATCTGAGTCTTGACATGAACCTGGTTTTGAAGTTTCAGTTCAAGCGCGAAATTAACTTGATCAGGTCTGACTGGTTATATTTTATATTTGTAATTATTAGAAGTAAGTAAAAGTTTGAATTCCGTTTTTTTTTCATTCTTTATTTAAGTTTTTTTGAAAATAGCGCATTATTTTTATATTTACATGGAGATAAAGCTTGCAAAATTTGGAGTTTTATATATTTAGTTTAATTTTTAATGGTGTTTTGAAAGTTATTCGCTTTTTAAAAGTTAATATTGCCCAAAAATACAGAAAATTATTTTTGTATAAATAATAAAATTTCATAAAATTACTCAGATTGTATGGAAAGCGTTAACAAATATATCATAAATATCATCTCGGTTTCTTGATCCAATAATCTAGCTTTTTGTACCTTCGACTACTTTAGGCGAAATTGGTTGGGTTTTTTTTAATTAAAAATTGTGAAAGCTTTAAGGAAGGCTGGATTCCATTTACCTTTGAGCCTTGTAGAAAATAAAATGACTAATATGGTTGATTTTTCTAATTAAAAATATTGAAGGCTTAAAGAAAGGCTGGATTTCATTTGCTTTTTAAGCCTTGTAGAAAATAAAATGGCTAACAGCTGTATGAAATCCGCGTGTGTATTGGAATTTCCAGTTGTGTTTACATTCACAACCAGCGTATGATAACCAATTGATATACTTAATACTGTTTAAGTATACTGTACTGATTTAATTTTAGAATACATAACTATCTTGTTATTCGTTCACTTAGATTACATGCGCCATTATCTTTGTCACGTACAGTTACGAAAAAGAATAATCGTAGTAATTGTCGAAATGCCATATCTTGAGAACGAACTTTAAATGATAAAATCTGTAATAGTTATCAAAATGCCATGTGTGACGTATTTAAGGTACGTCACGGCTGTTCTGGATTGAAGTGAAAATATCCCGACCTTGCATCACGTCGGTGGACAAGCGGCAGAGTGCTTAAGAACGATTTGCGAACATTTCACTTATGACTCTAAATGGAAAATGCTTATTTGTCATCTAAAACGACGGAAAATACATGCGTTATTTTTCTTTCTCGAGTGCTTTGCTCCGAGAATTCGTGTCCTTGGTTCGAAGCTCTTCCTGAACGACATCTTTGTCGCGCGCCACTCGAATCAAATCTTTTGGGCGCATATTCCGAATTTTCCCGCTCTTTTCCTCCTACTTACCTTTTTGCTGTTAAAACGAAGAGCGCACTTCACAAACATGGAAGGAGGAATTTAAGAAAGAGATTGCTTCTAAAGTGGACTTTTGCTGTTTTCCTTCTTCTGTCTGTCGTGTTGAATGGAGGATTCCATTGTTCGCTGTGACGAATCAACAACTTTCGAATATTTTTTTTTCTTCTGTCTCTTTCCTTTTGTTGAAGAGTACAACATTTTAAACTAGAGAGAGATAAAAGTTTGTTACCTTTGAGGTTGTAATCTTCGTTGTTGAGGTTTTCTTGGAAATCTTCCGGGCCCAAACGTATTTTGAAATGAAAAGCCTCTTGTGTGGATGAAGAATTACAGAGGAGGCAATTCCTATTTAACTTTTGGAATACAAAAATGTTGCGTGGTTTTTCATTTTAAGTTTTCTGGCTCGATACGTGGAAAGTACTTCTACTTGATTTTTTTAGTCCTTTTAGTTACCGAATGACTGTGAACTCTTATCTTCAAATTGTGTTCTTAACTAGCAATGTGTGAAATTGGCAAACTGTAGCAACGAATTCCTATCAGTTAAACTACTGGCTGGAGGATTTTCTAGTTCAGTACCAGAAATTTGTGGATGTCGTCCTCATCATTTGACCGCGGTTCAAAATTAAGAGGTCCGTCCCAAAATAGCCTTAATGTTCCTCAAATTTCTGGTACTGAACTAGAAAATCCTCCAGCCAGTGGTTTAACTGATAGGAATTCGTTGCTACAGTTTGCCAATTTCACACATTGCTAGTTAAGAGCACAATTTGAAGATAAGATCCATATCATTTTCCCTCTAATTCATTTGTTTTAATCGTGTCGTTCTTAGCTTATCGGGCCCCCAATGGATGAAATCAAAGAGCTCTGCTTGGAATTCTGCACGAGTTTTTCCTCGTCTTTGTTGAATAGAAGGGAGAAAAATCGTTTTTTCCGAGGAAATAGAAGAAATGCCATCCTTTCCAAAGAAATAGAAGATCTGTTCATAAAATAAAAATAAAGATCCTGCAAAATAAGAAGCCCTTTTTTTGAAAAATTGTTTTTAGAAAACTAAAAGATGGCTTTTGTTGAAATATAATGCGAGACCGTATACTCTATTGCTTTGAAATGTCTTTAAAAAAGACATCATATTGAATCAGACATTCCTATGAGCCGTATGTTTAAATTTAAAAAATGATTACTTATGATTTTTTTTCTCATAATAATAATGACATTTTCTTGATCGACATTTTTGAAAAGACACATTTGTGAATAATAATTAAAATTCATCTTAATAATCACGCAGTTACAAATGCGTAATTTTTTTTTTTTTTTGAAACTTGGCTTTTTTTGAAACATTAAAATGAATTACTTTAGAAAATCAGATTACAAAAAAGTAACTTTTTTTTTTCTGTCTAAGTTCATTTGACATGTTTGAAATAGCAGACGATGAATCATTTGGCATTTTCGTCATTGCAATGACAGTTGAAAAGAAGTTTTACTTTGATTTGAAATTGCGTACATATTTTTTGTTTGATATTTCTTTGCCGGGAATATGTTGGCAATATTGATAAATTTTATGTAATGCATAAAAGTCCGTTTAACAAATGTTTAAATATCTCATAACTGCATTTAAATCCATTTTTTAGGGTTTTAAGTTGACATGTGACCCTAACCCTAAACATTGGTCGGAAAATTGCAAAATATATTATTTGTTAATGGCAAATATTAATGTAATAAAAGTTTTTCTCCATTATGCCGAATCGTTTATATAAAAATTTATACAAAATTTAAGAAAGGGAAGCGCTGGTTTTTAACCGACTCAAATAAAAATTTTAATTGGTTATACGTACACAAACATTTATTGAACGTTAAAACCACTGAAATATATGTAAAAGAAATTACCATTTGAATAATAAAAATGGATTTGTTATGAGTATTCGTTGAAAAAGTAAGGCTTGAAGGGTTAAGTAAAAAAGACATAAATTATATTCTTTTTCAATGTCGTAATCTGATCTAAAAGGTAGACAATTCATAAATTTTTTTTCAGAAGTATGCTTTTTTACAAATCGTTGCATTTACAAAATAGTATAAAACATATTAAGTTTTTCTTCTTTTATTTCTTTTTGCGCATATTTCTGAGACAGGATTATTAGTGAGATTTATCTTTCCAAGTAATTTTTTTCTCTCGCTGGGATCTTATTTGGTTTTTGAATATTTAACTCAGTAAATTAACAAATTTTATGCATTAAAATGCATGAATAATTTATACAAAAACCGTTGAAATTCAAACTGCTGAACAGTAATAGTATTCGTTAGATTAGAACTTTATATATTAACACGTTAAAGGCTGGAGTCGGAGTACTACGATTTGATCCTCGTTACCTAGCATACTTTCGTCAAGATCCCTCGTCTTCAATGTGTTAAAAAACATTTACATACGTAAAGATTACTATATACTGTCGTGTGCAATGGTAAATATACTCTTGTGGACATGACATTTACTTGACTTAAATACCAACAACTGTTTTGAAATGTGACATATGTTACATTTGTTGTGATACAAGCTGTTACATTTTGCTCTCAGACACTTATCTATGAACTGGTTAGTTTTGTAATGGTTAAGGTCAGTTTTTCAAAAAGAAAAAAAAAGGGGGGTGGGAGAAATATTGACACTGAAACCACATCTAGATAAGTCATTCTTTACAGAGAATATGTATGAAGTCAGAGCTTCGTTCAAATCTTTTTTTAAAAAAGAAAGAATACAAAAATGACAGTGGAAGTGTGAAGAAACCAGCTGTTATGTTTATCAACAAAATGGTGTGAGTCAGACACCACTGCTTTTGTAATGCTTCCTAAAAGTCTTTCTGCACTGTGGGATTTGTATGCAAAACAATGGATTCTGAAGAAATATTCAAGATGCATTCGATAATTTTGAGGCCAATGATGAAATGATATCCAAATCGGAGAGAGTTTCTCAGAAAAAGAGAGTTTGTACCAATGTTTGGTGGACTAAACGTACGTTAGAAAAATAATTGATATTTTTGGTTGAAAAATAATTGGTTGAAATTTAAGATACGAATAAAATATTTGGTTTAGTTTTAGTTTAATTAAATTAACGCCCCGTTTTAAAGCAATTTTAGGACTATTTTGGGATGGACCTTGTAATTCTCAACCGCGGTCAAATGACGAGAATGACACCTGAGCTGGCACCTCCTTCTCCAACAAAAGTACTTTTGTTCATCATACCTTGATTATTTATTCAAAATATAAACGAAAGTAGACATTAAAATAATTGTCAAGATTTCAAAAGTTTGTCTTCAATTGACGAAAAAGAATGAAACAACCAAAATGATGCAAAAACAGACAAACAAAGGAGAGGAAGGGGAAAAAACTCCTCGAAACTTTCTAATAGAATTGTAATCTTTCCACTAAGCGCGGTGGCCTGGCGGTAAGGTACTCGGCTTCGGAACCGGAGGGTTTCAGGTTCAAGACACGATTCCACTGAAGAACAGTCATGTGTGCGGATCTGGAGCACGTTAAGTCCGTCGGGTTGAAGCATCCTCCCGCTAGTAGGATGTGGAAGTTTGGAGAAGGGGTGTGCCAGCTGTCGTCTCGTCGTCGTCATCTGACTGCTGTTCAAAATTTTGAAATCCGTCGAAAAATCGCCCTATTTATTTAAAACGGGACGTTAATATAACTAAACTAAACTGTAATAATCACGCACTTGAAAATTAGAGATTTTGAGCTAGGTTGTCTGGGTATGTTCAGATTTTCTTTTCAAATTCTCCGAACGTGAGTTTTGCAGTTCAAAGTACAGTAAAGAGAACTCAGTGTGCATTTTGGTCACCTTTTTTTATTATCTGACTAGTTCATTTGTATTGGTCAGTCATACACACTTTTTGTGTATAGATCTCTTTACAAATTGGTCAGAAATCTGCAAATTTGATGCAAAAACCATACACCAAATTTCATTCATCTATCTTAGATCGTTTTTTTTTTTTTTTTATAAAAGTTATCGCGTTCTTAGTCGGGCATATTTCCAAAAGATGTTGAATCGAAGAAGTTTAAAACGTTAAAATTCCTCAAAATTTCGATTTCGAAATTTTAATTACAATATTTTCTCTTTGTATATTTTGTACACGAGAAAATAAAAAAAAGTGTATACTACAAACTTATATCTAAAAAAAAAATACCATAATAGAAAAAAAAATTGATAACATTAGCCGGTTAACTGGTTGAAAATCTAGTGGGCAAGGCCTCTCAAGCATCTCCTTACTACATTCGATTGAAAGAACACTGATGGCATGCCTTTACTACGCTCAATACGTGAGGAGCAAGAGCTAGGAGAATATCATCTTCATTCCGTCCGTGAAATATGATTCTTTTCCATTCCAACAACTTTTGAATGCTAGAAGACACCATGTAAATAATAATGGGCACTCTGGTTCCAGAGTCACAAGAACACAAAGGAATGAATATTCAGCCGGTCTTTGTTTTTTGCTCATTAAAAGTGACAATTTCTAATGGAAATGGTTTATGAAATTTTCGAGTTATTATTATTACTATTTGCGCTATTGTACGACTATTATTATCATTATTAATAATTGCGCTATTGTACGTTATATTTACTGTTATTTCAAGAACTTAAGATTATCACTTTTGAACAGTTTTACCTTGCAAATGCGGTGATTCAGTATAAAATAAGTTCTTTGCTAAGTCTTCACCTTCATCCCGTTCTGTGTTCGTATTCTTACATTCCCTCCCCTCCCGCGCTATTGTTACTTTTAATTCCGCTATTTTACAAGGGGTGTTCAAATGAAAATGCACGAGATGACACCGTGGGTATAAATAATTTTGGCTTATTCAATTTCAAACTCATCGGAATTATGATTTATTCAAAATATACGCCATACGATCCCATTGATGTAAGCAGTACGATCCCATTGATGTAAGCAGTACGATCCCATTGATGTAAGCAATACGATCCCATTGATGTAAGCAATACGATCCCATTGATGTAAACAGTACGATCCCATTGATTAACAAGTCGAAGGATTCCTAGAATTCCTGTAGTAGTGACGGGATCCAGTTCTTCACATCATTCCTGAATTCGCCGGTCGAATTGAAGCGCTTTCCTTGCAGGGGAGCAAACCCATGAACATCACAGGGTGACATGTCCGGCCTGTAGGGCATATGGTCGAGTTGTTCCCACTTGAACTTGGACAGTTCCGCATGTGTGACCCTGGTGGCGTGTTGACACGTGTTATTATGGAGCAGAGCATCACTCTCCTTGAGAAGCCCGGTTTTTAGTTCGTGATGGACCTGTGTAGTGTTCGGAGTGTCTTACAGTACACATCGGAACAATTATCTCGAGGAATTCAGCAAACAAAGGACCTACTGCGTCAATTGGACGACGATCTTTATAAAAGCCTCTGCTCTCTCCTACGCATTCTCCGATCTACGCCGGAGACTGTAATCACATCCCTAGATGCCTCGCTACGTTCTCCCATTGCTGAATAAACAACTATGTTAACGGTTACGTTTTACGACATTTCGTACCTTTTCACTTAAACACAATTGTAATGAAAAAAAAAATGTATTGGTTGTAAAAATTGTTCAATTTTTTCAAATGATCTACAGTTGTTACGTCACTTGATTTCACTAATAATTTTTTACTATACTGTGATATAAAGTGTGAGCCTCTTCCTCTTCAATTTCATCCTATTTTGGAGGTATAAATGTGAGTATGTGGTGATGGTCAAGCAATGATGAGTCCAGATGAGACTTTAGAATTTAATGGATGACAATGAAGTTAGATTAAGGGTGAACAAATCTTGATGACTAATTTACAGGATGGAATGGATGACCATGTTCGTCTATTAACATACAAGTTCGTCTTTTAACAATACGTCGCAATTTCATCTTCCGTCTTTACGCATATGTCTACGGCTGTTTTAGAATGTCATAATCATGCCTCGTCCAGACATGAACTGCTCTTTGCTCACGTTTTCTCCACCAGAGGGCTGCTTAGTGGCGGGGTGAGGTCACAGGGACGCTCAATGGCGGGAAGTAATATGCCTGGCACCACATAGATGTTTTTGGCAGATGCACTAAAGTGCAAAGGATTTCTATAAATAGAAATAGGCGGTATTGGTGTAAATCTCTAAATTTGTTTATAAACTGTTGTATTAAGGCCTTATCACACGGCAAAATATCTTCGGCACTTTTCGTCAGCAAACGACAAGGAAAGTGGCGTCACTTCAAAGTTTCACATGATTGGTTGAATTTTGTTTGCGGACAATATTTCCGACGGCATTTTTGAGCTGGTTAGAAAAAGTTGTCGATTATGAAACTTGCTTGACCGGCTTTTGAGGGTAGGAACGGAAAAGTGCTGGCGAAATTTCACCGTGTGATAAGGCCTTTAAGTTACTTTCATCAACAGCAAAATTGTAACCAGAGTGCAGATTCAAGGTGATAAATTTGAACCAAAGTGATATCTCTAAAATAATAACATGGTAACACTTTTGTTTCTTTGTTTATTACAAAGTATTTTACATTTTATTAAAGCCTGGTTTAACCAACGGGCATGGTCTCCCCAAATCTATCTCACATACTCTCTAATATAGGTTCTTCACAGAAAATATCTTACATGGCATTAGCGTACAATAATCACGAAATATTAAGTCTTTGGTGTGAATATAGCATATTTACAGAATCTACCTGTGATCTTTGGCGATTAATACCTTGCCCCTCGGTTAATAACATGAAAAAATTGGAATTAGTGTTTTAGACGTTTTTTTTCCCAACCAATTGAAACAAAAATGTGAGCCGAAACTGCACTTGTAGTCACAAAATTCTATGCTAAATTTGATATATTTATGTCATTGTGTCTTTGAATTATCGCATTTACATATTTATGAAAGGACAGACCGACAGACGATCAACCACTTGTTGGATTTAGTTCAAAGTTTGAAAATTGTCTTGATTGTCAGTGTTAATTCTGTATAATTTTATTCATCTAGCTCTCTTCGTTTTGTAATTATCGCGTTCAATTATATTCGAACAGTCGGACAGACAGACTTCTCTTCAGCGAAGTTTTCTCAAAATTTGATAGAGATCTACGACTTTGGTGCAAAGATCGTATACGAAATTTCATCTTTGTATCTCAAAGCCTTTTTTTAATTATTTTTGTGGCAGACAGACGGATATTTCTCAAAAATGTGTTTTTCGAATACAAGGAGGTCAGAAACGTGGAGTTGCGTCAAAATTTCGAGTTCAAATAATTTTAAGATAATAATTCTTTCTCAATACTTCCTATATGAGAAAGTAAAAAAAAAAAAGTGTTAGTTACACTAATGTAACTTTACCCCTCCCCTCATATGAAGGGACCGCGGTGGCCTGGTGGTAAGATCTCGGCTTCGGAACTGGAGGGTTTCAGGTTCGGGACTCGATTTCACCGAAGAACCGTCATGTAAAGGGTCTTTTGCACGTTAAATCTGTCAGGCGAAACGTCCATCCGCTGAGGTGGTGTGGAGAGTGGGGTGCCAGCTCAGGTGTCATCCTTGTCATCTGCCCCTGGTCCAAAATGACGAGGTCCGTCCCAAAATAGCCCTAATGTTGCTTTACAACGGGCATGTTTATATAACTAAACTACCCCCCCCCATATGAAGAGAGTTTAGAAAAAGTGTCTTGATAATGAATGAATGAATTAATAATTTTTTAAAAATAAATTGTTAATTGTTTGAAAATATTTTCATCTGTAGTAGCACTTGATAATTGAACTAGTACGGAAAGATGAACGATTCGCTTATTTCAAAATTAGTTTCAGTCTGCGGATTTTTGCTCAGCTTTCTGGTTGTTTCCTCTACGTCTGCAGCCTGTCTCCGGAAATGCGATCAAACATTGGAATTATGCAGCGTGTACTAACTATTTTCACATTCGATTCTCAAAATATCATGATTCTAGAATGACACGCTGACTGGTGTGCAATGTGCACCCCGTCGTCACGCTAATAGACGTCAAATTAATTTTAGTTTTTAAGATAGCTGTAAGAAAGAACGCCATTTTCTGATTTAGGGAAATGAAAAGTCGTAAGAATATGCTTGATTAAATTAATTCAAAAATTATTATTATTAAATTATTATTTAAATTATTTTACCATTAATTAAAACATTTTTTACTAATGATAACTATTGAAATATTTTTCGATTCACAGATTGATTTTTGAAAAAACATTCATTTAACATTTTAAGTAAAATAACTTTATTAGTTAATCAATAAAAAAAGCTATTAAGATATAAGGGTTTTTTTTAAAAAGAAAAGTTTTATCCGAAAATGGGAATTTATCCCAACTTTCTTTTTCGCTTGAAGTAATGGTACATTACTATTGCTTGCATGCATTTTGATCACTTTTTCACTTTATAAAGCATTTATTGCGAAAAATTGATACAATACATATCAATCAAAATATTTTCCATCATTTTTTTT
>JAPMOQ010005464.1:1393474-1420128 GCA_026543055.1 Argiope trifasciata | reverse complement strand
ATTTGTCATTGACATCGAAATAACCACTCTTAAATCGTTGAAACCAAAACCGACAATTGGGATATGACAGAGCAGCATACCATAAGTTTCTTAAATTTTCTTTTGAGCTTCGGTACCAGATTTCTTCAACCAAATAATGAATATCGAAAATACAATGTGGGGCGTTCCATGATTTGGTTCTTTACACACTGAATAACTCAATAATACTATGTGGAAAACTTTTAAAATGATAGCAATAAGGTAATAGTAAATTAGCATAACCCAAAACCATTTTTTATATAGACATTTAGCATGTTTACCAATACATGTCGCTGATTAAAATATATGCAACCACCTAATATGAAAAAAAAAAAATTAATTCATTTGTTAAAGCCATATTTTGTGGTGGAAGTGTTTATTTATTAAAGTCGTTTTCTGGTTATAAAAAATGTATTTAATTCAATTAGTAAAAATATACTATGTGGTGAAAGTCTCGATTAAAACCATTTTGTGGTTCCTGAAATTGATGGATCTCAGCTCGTTTAACGAATATAAAATAGCAAGTCGAGGACATTTTAACACGGTGAGTGAAGTGTTACCCAATTTTGGGTGATAGCAAAATTTTTCATTCATCGTCTTTGTCATATTTATCCTTGTTTTATACCGTTGTTCATCATGTGTGTCGCCTGTGACTCACACCTACTGCCTAATTAGATATCATCTTATATACAACAATTTAGAGACAATAAATAAGAAAACATCTTATAATAAAGTTCCGAATCATAAGCACGATTCATGGTAGCGAACGTACTAAAATAGATGGATTTTGTATATTTCCAGTCATTTTAGAAGGAATGAAATTAGATACTTATGGGGATGTATTATTTATCTAGGGCTAGTTCAAGTACTTTAAATCGCCTTAAATCTAAGGTAGCTTCTTCTTATTTATAGCAAGAAAATAATTTTGATATTATGTTAGAAAATTTTTTCATCATTTTTTTCTCTTATACAAAGTAATAAAAAAAGTATTATCATTAAAAAAATCGAACTCGAGTTTATGACAGATCTCCATGTTTCTTAACTACCTGAATTCGACAAACACGTCTGTCTGACTGTGCCAAAAGGCCACGGTGGCCTGGTGTTAAGATCTCGGCTTCAGAACCGAAGGGTTTCAATTCGGGACTCGATTCCACCGAAGAAGGAAGGAGGAAGTGTAAGGGGGTCTCTTGCACGTTTAATCTGTCAGGCCAAATGGCCTCCCGCTGGTATGGCGTGGTGTGGAGAAGGGGGTGCCATTTCAGGTGTCGTCCTCGTCATCTGACCGTGGTTGAAAAATTACGAGGTCCGTCCCAAAATAGCCCTAGAGTTGCTTTAAAACGGGACGTTAATATAACCAAACCTGACTGTGCCAAAGATAACTTAAAAACGCTTTGACCTAGACGGTTGAAATTCGGTCTGCAGTTTTTACACTAAATTTGTAGATTGCTATCAAATTTTAATCAATCAAAATCTGTCAGATTTAACATTCACATTGTAGATATCTATACATTTAAAGGCAAATTCAAAAAAGGCTTGATAATCTATAGATCTGTACCTTTAAAAGCATGTAAATGATATAATTAAATTTATTTAAATTTATCAAATTTGGTATATGATTTTGTGATTGAAAATGCAGTTTTGTATCGAATTTCGTTTTCATTCGTTTAGATAAAACTGCGTTTTGAAGAATAGATTCAGTTTTTGGATACTATTTTCTGCATGTGTGGGATTAATCGTCAAAAAACTCGCCAAGGGTGACGCAATCGATTCAATAAAAATGCTAAATTTATGCCAAAGGTTAATATTTCGTAACTATTGTATACTAATGCCATGTAAGGCATTCTGTACCGTGCTTCATAATTTTTTGTGGGAAGGACGTTGAGGGCAGGGGATAAATATCTTTATTCGAAATATGTGAAACATTTTTTGGTGAGCATTCCCGCTGATTTCCTTTATGTTTATTAATATTGTATCATGCTGGCGTCATGGCATAGGGTTTGCCCCTGCTAGTCCCGATTCAAGCATTGTTCTTTTTTGGTGTTCTATCTGTGAGATGTGTGAATCCCCCTCCCCTCTAAAAAATGATTTTTCAAACGAATGTGACGCATGAAGTAGCTAAGTCGTATTCTTGGCCCTAGCTGACGCTACTGAAAAAACAAGAGACGCTCACTCGGCTTAAATCGCTGACATGTGTCAGTAGGCTTGTAAGGTGCCATAAGTAACTACAGCAACAATATTATATCATTGCTATTTAATATTGTTTGCGGCTGGATTTCGGGTTCCATCTTTTAGTCCATTATAAAATCAAATTTTTAATGCTGTGATTTCCAATATTTTATTTTGACATTTGTAATTTACGAAACATCTGAATTCTCAGAAAGGAAATGTTTTTCTTTCATAGTAGAAAAAATGAACCAGACGTTGAAAAAACTATTAGAGAGTTTGATTTCCAGCAAAATAGTGACGAAATACAAAAAAATTTAATTCGTATAAAATTATAAGACATTTAATCTAAATTTGAAAAGAGTTTAAAGTATTTGCTTTAGCAAGCCAAATATTTTATTTGCAAAGAATGTAACGATTTCGTCGTTTCTAATTACTCAGTTATTGACTTAAGTCTGTCATTTGCGATAAGGTTATCATAAAAGTCGGTCCGTTTCCCACGCACTTTATTCACTTAACGAATATTTCATTTTTGATTTTAAATGTCATGTAAGGTTATCAAAAAGACAGCAAACTATATCTGAGTAAATTTCAGGAATTATTGGAAAAATCTGGGAAAAGGAAAAGATTTTGAATGTAAACGAAAGAAATTTGTCTTTCCGGGTTATATATATATATATATATATATATATATATATATATATATATATATATATATAATATAAGGGATGATTGGTAAAATACATCAAATGAATAGTTAATAATTAAAAATATATTCTTTTAGTTATTCATTTAGAATATTTTATTCTTGCTTTAAAAATAAACCTTCCAGAAATGAGTGGAATAAGGAATTTTCCGTTCTTTAATCATTACTTATGAGTATATGAATGTGATAAACACTCACTAATGTTTTTAAAATAATATATAAAGTCTTTGGCGATAAATGAAATGATAGAATTTTAATATTTTAGTGTGAGGAAATAATACCGTTTGTAGATGTTTATGTTGTCATTATACGTGAAAAAGAATTCGTAAATAAAGTTTAGTTATATTGTTTAGTAATGGAATTTTAATATTTTAGTGTGAGGAAGTAATACCGTTTGCAGATATTTATGTTTCATTATACGTGAAAAAGAATTTGTAGTTAAAGTTTAGTTTGGTTATATTAACATCCCGTTTTAAAGCAACATTAGGGCTATTTTGGGACGGACCTTGTAATTTTGAACCGTGGTCAGATGAAGGGGACGACTTCTCCTCTCCACACTACACCACACCAGCTAGTGAACATTTGGCGCAGACAGATTTAACTTGCATCAGACAGTTCATACGACGACATTTCAGTGAAATCGGGTTACGTACCTGAAACTATCCGGTTCCGAAGCCAAGACCTTACCACCAGGCCACCACGGTCTCACGCAGTTTAAAGATAGGTGTCAAAATCATGTGTTAGTTACTGGTCACGTATAAAAAGGAAGGCCTTTGTATTACGCCTGTTATCTTGGAAATCTGCATAATACAAATAATTATAATAATATTAAGAATATTTAACACTTATTTATGATAAAATTTCCTCAAGTCACAGTATTGGGACCTATATTCATCATTTACTGAGGAATTTCATATCAGTAATATGATTTTCTTAGTCTTTTTGGCTCAATATCTCGATATTTTTTTCGAAATTTTATTGTTGTTTAAAATTGCAGTTTTGAGAATTTTTGTCTTTCTTCATATATGAATTTGTTGAATCCTGTCACAGATTTGATACTTTCATAAAATCACTACTCTGTATTATAACAATAAAGTTTTTTATTTTAAGTTTAAAATAGTATCCCAAGATTGAAATTCATTTGAACTATTTATGGAATTTGTTTTTTATTTGCTCTAAAAATTTTACTTCTTTCATCTTAAATGTGTTTTATTTTTCTTACAAATTCGAATTGTTTCGTTATTTATTGATTTATCCGATAAAGAAATTTTATTATCCTGCAGATTAAGGGCGATTTTTTGAAAAATTTCTGAACATTTCTTGTAAATTTGAAAAGGTGTACCATGCTGACAATTATTTAGAATTTATTTTGAAAATTCTTATATATACTTTGTTTTCTCAACCACAGGTTTTATTTACTCACTCTGTGAAATAATAATCTACAAAAATAAAAGTAAAATGCAAAAATTTTTGTGCTTTGCCAAAGTTTAAATTATCGAATAGAATTAATTCAAAAATAATATATATTTTTTTCAAATTCCCCATTACGATTTTTGTAAATGTTTCGGATAATTAGATTATTTATTAAAAACTGTTCTCTGATGCGCATGCGCAACATTGCCTAAACAAATGATATCATTTGCCCAAGATTTGTTTTAGTTAATTGCATTTGAAATAAATAAATATGGAAAAGATTTGTTTTACGTTATTGATATTTAAAAGTTTTTGTACTCCAAAAGTGTTTTGATATTTCTTGGTAAGTTAAAAATTGATTCAAAACTTCATTACTTGTAATTAATATACAATTGTAAATGTGGTTTACATATAAGTGTGTAATTTTTACTATAAATATGAACGTTATAAGAATTTCAAATTTTACTCAAGATCTATCCATTTACTGAATTATAAGAAAATATAATTCTGGTGATTATTTGAAAATTTCTAAATTGTAAAAAAAAAAAAAGCTTTTCGATGGAACTCTTGTGATATTTAATTCTATAATTTATTTCCCAATAATAAAAAATTGGAAAATAATTGTATTCTTTGCAACGTTTAGTATCAGCTAGTGCAGAATATTTAAAATGTTATCACATATTAAAATGATTAATTTACATTCATTTATGTTATAAAAGAATCGTACCGGTTTTTATTTATATTCTAGCAAAACAGGCTGAAAAGTTAGAAGAAAGCGTTAATATTAAAATAAGTCTTTGAAATTCAATTTTCTTTTTCTCAAGGCTGTTCATTTATTTACCTTAGGTCCTCCCTTACTGTATTTCAATTAATATTAATCAAATTAAACTGATTCCTGTTGAAATTACATAAACGCTTCGAATTAATTACTGCCCACCATCCCTCATTGATCCAAATTCTATTTTTCGAACATCAGCCCGCATGATAGCTCAATTATTTTACCTCGCTTTTCATCCATAAACCCACTTTCATCTGCGAACACTGCCTGAATTCCTGATCAGATTGTGAAAGCGAGAGAAAAAAATCGAACACGGCCAATAATATGCTCATTTTTATTCCGAACCGCACAGGTGGTTGCTTCTTAGACGCGGCCTTACGATTGGTCCACCTGGTGTGTGACATCATCTCCACCAAGGAAATCCGCTTTTGGGTTCTGTGGACGGGAAATATAGTCTCCTCTTGATACCATCCGTTTTCATGCCGATCTGACATCCTGCCTCGCGTTTCCCTTTTTGGCTGCTTTTTCTCGTTTGGCTAAAATTGGGAACTTTTGGGTGCTCTACCCTAAAAATGCCTTCTCCCTTTCATAAATGCTATATTTGTTTCGAGTTAATGGTTTGCTGAGTTTTTGGCTTCGCTCCCTTATTATATGATCCGAAACTCCAAATTTGATTATTTTTAATTTCATTTTATTTAGAGAAGAAAATTATTTGTTTGGTTGAGTTAGCTCACTTATATCGTTTGGTGCTTTTCTTGATAAAAAAAAAATACATCCAACTTCAATTATTTTTTTAAAAACTATTTCCAATTTCGTATCGTATTATTAATTAAATTTTTTAAAACAAAATTTTGCTTCATATGAATTAGCACAATTTCATCATTTAACACTTTTTTCAATTTAAAAAAATTAAGCCAAATTTAATTAATTTTTTGAAAACTATTTTCAACCATTTCGGATCGTATTATTAATTCAATTTTTTTAAACAAAATCTTGCTTCATTTTGAATTAGCTCAATATAATCGTTTGACACTTTTTTTTAAATAAACAATTACACCTGACTTTAATTAATTTTTTTGAAAAAACTATCCAACAATTTTTTATTTGCCTTATTAACTCTATCCCAGCACTTTTTTAAAACTAAATCACTTCCTTTTTTTTTTTAAAAAAAAAAGACACCGTCTCTAGTGCGGTGAAACATGATGAATTTATTGAGGAATGTATGGAATTTTACTGACATTTATTATGTTTTGTCTTAAGTGAAGTGAAGTGTTAAAAATATGAGTCTTATTTATGTTCCTTCAAAACTGGGAGAAAAAAAAAACTTCTGAAACCGTCATCTCGGTTATAATTCATGAACAGTTAATCAGAATGCGTTTTTATTTAACTATTTATTATCTTTTTGCCTTTTTATCTTATCGGTAGCAGAATCAAGAGAAGAAGACTTCGCTTCTCTTTTCATTATGATGGCGTTCGAGGTATGAACTGCATAAATGGAAGAATCATCCCAGTCTGTCCCGGGGCTGTGCGCACGTGCCGTCATCCCCCAACTGTCACAAGCTCCCGTGTTTCCACAGATGGTGAAATAGTATTTTTGTCCGAAGACCCTCCACTAATCTCGACTCTATAAATAAGCTCAGCTGTCTCCAATATTATTGCGGTGGAGAGACACATCCGCCCGCTTTCAACGCTCCATTTCACACTTTTTAAATAATTTCCTTTTCGCTTTCTCTTGAAAAAATATTTGTCTTTTGCATTCTTTGAGTTAGATTTATTAGTTGTATAACCGAAGAGTGGCTAACTGTCGCTTAACCTTGTGGCTAGCTTTCTGAATTTCATTCCTCTTAGAAATCAAGGCAATCTTAATCCATACTGTTGATGCTCAAATGTGGAAATCTTTATCGTTTCTGCGCATGCTCCAGGAAACTGATTTTATCAAAATGGCAGTGAGATGAGAGATAGCGGAGGAGGCGATCCTTAACCTAGAAAAATGGCTTGTTCGCTGGAAAATTAAGCTCAATGTTGATAAAACTGAAGCAATAATTTTCTTTAAAAATAAAAATAACTGGCCAAAAATTAAATCTACAACACTGAAATTAATTGGAAAAATGAATTCAAATATCTTGGTATAATTCTTGATAAAAACCTAAACTACAAATCACACATAAATCATACCATAGAGAAATTTAACAATGCATTCAGATCACAATACACCCTCATCTGCAAGAATTCGGGTCTCTCTTTAGAAGGTAAAGTTCTGATCTACCTGGCATACCTAAGACCAATCCTCACTTATGCATGTCCTGTTTGGTTTTAGCAGTTGCAGCCCAATCTCCAAAAAATTATTACCCTTGAGAACAAAACAGTTCGTATGATTGCAAAGGCCAGATGGTTTCACAGAAATGAAGACATCCTTAAAGCCCTCAGCATCCCACCTATAAAACAATTTATGATCAAACTTGCACAAAACTTCTATGGTAATATTGTTCATATTGACAATTCCACTCTGCAGAATGTCCCAAACTATGACCACTTTGAAAACTCAAATAAACGCAGACCTCGCTGTTCACTAGCCATATAATCTCCCCCTAGTACATCTTGTCACTTTTCCCACTATTCATCTTTTTTTTTTCTCTCACTCAATTTACTCAGTACCAGTTAATCTCTTCCCATGATTCAAATCATTTCATGATGCATACTTTAAACAAATAAGGTCAGTTTCATTCTCACTGAAGTCCTATCTACTAGATTTACAGATGGTTGGGGCCTGCGGCTCCAATGAGATGTAAAACACTTTACAAATATTAGGCGGAGAAGGCGTTTACATTTTATTTAGCTATACAGTACACTCCTTAACGTAGAAACTGCATATAATCTGCATGATTGAAATTAACATGAGAAATAAATTCACAAACTTCGAAATAAAATAAAATATCACTCTTTAACCCTTTATTTGCTGACGGTACTTGAAAGCACCATTTAAATCTAGCTTATATCTTTACTATATGATTATTTTTGCTGATTGTATTCTAAAGAACACGGATAATGTAACCCAAATAACATGGAATTAATATAAGCTAAAAGTAAGAATTAGCAACTTTTAATTAATAGTTAAATTATTTCTCTTAATTACATTTTTTATCTTGTGTTCCATGGGATTATTCTGCAAAGGAGACTAAAATACCGGTGCAAAAATGAAGTTAAAAAATGTCAACGTGATGTCAACGTGATTGATGTTAACATCGGTAAATAAAGGATTAATATGGCTAGAAAGATTAAAAGAAAACTGATTAGCAAGCATATCTAATGTAGCGAAGCTAATTGCTCAACAAAGAATGTAAATATGCACTTTCAAACACCTCTTACCATCTCTGTTTTGGGCAAAATCGTTTAAAAGTTACTTCGATAATAAAATAGAAGATTCTAGAATATACTGGAATTTTGGCGATACTTCCATTTGGACATTAGTTATCACAGTCTTTCTAGAACCTTCTTTGTTTAGTCATAGAAGATGTAAAAGCCTTGACCTAGTGCTGCAATCAATCGTGTGCCAAGTTTTTAGTGGGGTATTGAGTCCTGTTCCGAGACTTAATAGTTAAATTTTGTGCAGTTGGTTAATCTGAATATTTAGTCAATAGTGGATCGAGAAAGTCTTTGTTCTCTCTAGTTTACTACTCTTTATTTCGGATATTCTGCTTGTATGGTGATGTTTAAGTATTCTTGTATACGCTTTGCTTGTGTTTCTTTTTCTTCATTAATTAAGTATTGTTATTTTTTCATTTTGGAATGCTTCCATTGACACCCACAACCCTGGATCTGCCGGTCTTGCTGAATTTAATTTTTGAATTTTCTGAAATAATGTAATTTGAGCTTTTATTACTAAGTAGTTTATTTCTTTAACATCTGGAATCATATTCATTCTTCCATGTTAGATTCATTCGATGTTAGTGTATGTCTGGTGAACTTAACTATATGTAAAATATTGTTAATTTATAATAAGTAATGAAAGTAGGGGGAGGAAGGACAGATTTTTGGAAAAGCAGGAATAAATTACGTTTTTTTTATTATTATTTTTGTTGAAAATTATATTGACATCTACAAAGACGACTTTAAAAACATTACTTTTAATCTTTCAATATGTACGTTTTGCCAATAAAATAATAATTGTCAATAATTTTGGGATCGAAATGATCCCTTGCGTGTGTGTAACTATATGTAAAATATTTTTAATTTATAATAAGTAAAAGTAGTATAAGTTTATATAAGTATAAGTAGTATAAGTTTATAATAATAAAGAAGAGAATGGCACACTTTTGGAAAAGAAGGGAAACGTTCCTTTTTTTTATATTTAAAATCTTATTGAAAACTGCATTGATACCTACAAAACGACTTTAAAAATAATACTTTTAATCTTTCAATATGTATGTTTTGCCTGTAAAATAATAGTCTAAAATTTTGATCCCTCGCGTGTGTCAATGATCCAAAAATGGGTGGGCGTATGCTGAAAAATGAATGAACTTCCATGTAATCTACAGCCACATTCGCTCTTGCTTCAATTTCCCTCATTCATGTCAGCTACGAATTCAGTTACTTTGTAACAGCAGTGAATTCAACAAGGAACCATGAATGAATTTGAACTGCTAATGAGCTCGAGTCCGCGCACATGAGAAAGTGTCACTCTGGAAGTGAAACTCTAGAGCGGCGCACCGCTCCTCAAACAAAAGAGACGGTGTTTCTGTTGTTTCAGACTCTCACGAATTAACGTGTACACGACCTTGGTCACGATGCCAACCAGCATTGGAAACTCGACAGAGGTTTTGAGCGGGAAAAAAAAATTGTTTACTCTCCCAATTTTTATAAATGATCCTTTGTAAACCCCGATGAGTGCGTGCGAGTTTTAATGAATTCAGCTTGGATCATCACTTTCGATGAATAGGGGGAGGGCTGTGAAAGGAAAAAAAAGTGATTCATAGAAGGAAAAAAGTTTTTGTTGGATGTTATTCTAGTTGATAAGTTGGAATTCACAAAACTATGCTGCGGTTAGGGGTTTTTTTTCCAAATTTCATTGGTGTATCCCATAGATTCCCAACGTGGGCGATAACGCCCCCTTGTGGGCATTTGAAACTTTCAGGGGGGCGGTAAAAGACCCAGAGAAAATTAGGGGGCGTTGATATGGCACGAAGGAGCGTTAGAGGATTAACCAAATATAGTATACTATAACTTCAAGGATCGATACCAGGACATTTTAAGCATGGACAGACCAGACTAGCTTTTGGATCATTTTTCCAACGTCAACATAACAGGATCACCTCAGTTAGAAGAAGAACTAATAGAACTGACGATAAATGAGGATCTAAAAATTAGAGAATTTTGGCTGCAGAAGGCTATTTCTCAACTGCATTCAGGATTATGGTCGATTGTTATACGACTTCTGATAGCATTCCCTCTACTTATTTAGCAAAGCGTGGATTTAGTGCTTAGGCAACTCTGGTTACGAAAAATAGAAATCGGCTCCATATTATTGAACGCGTCCACTTACGATTACTTTTAAGTGAAATCGAGCCTGATATTAACAAGTTTTTTAAAATGCATCAAATTCAGCCTTCTCATTATTTAAGTTATAAATTTGATGTCTTTAAATTTTAATAAAAATACTTTTTAATATAATGAAGTATGCGTTTTGATGGGTCTCTGAAACTGTAAATTTATTTACTTAGAAAGCAATAGTTTATTATGAATTATGCCTGCCTGTCCTTATGACAGGTAAACTGAAATTTTTATTCCTCTTTTTTTAAACAAAGAAATTCAGTAGCGTTTCAATTCCAACAATATTCTATCTATTAGAACTTTTTCTAATTCTTGTTTTCACCATGCATAATGTACGCTCTTATTTATCTGGTGTAGGAGGAGGGCGATATTGAAATATTTATTAGAAAAGGGGGAGCCAGTTCAAAAAAGGTTGGGAAACTCTGGTGTATCCAATGACCGAATCATTTCTTTCCCGAAATTTAAATTGTAAGAACTGAAATTAATAATAATAAGTTGGTTGGTTGGTTGGTTTTTGTGATTCCTGGCTAAGCTGCGCAAGACTTTTGTTCAGTTAAAAGAAAAATGTAGAAACCATTTAAATAAAAAACGATACAGGTTTTAAAACATAAAACACATACGATTAGCAAATGTTAACCAAGAAAGAAGAAAAAAGTGAAATACTCATCAATATCCGAATTGATTGAGGCCCTATTGACTATAATATTGATTATTAATAATAATGGCCCTATTGATTATTATTAATAATAATGGCCCTATTGATTATTATTAATAATAAAGTTATGCTTGTTTGCATTCGGTAAACCTGATTCACATAACAAAAGTGCAGTTAACCGAATACAAGGACGTTAAATACACTCATCGTCATCATTTTTTTTTTACTGAAGCGAAATTGGAATTACAATTTAAATTTTTCAGAATTCCTATGAAAAGATGCCTTTGTTCTTTGAAAAGATTCCACCGAGTAGAATTAATACGAGTCTCAGCTAATTGTTACCAAATAAAGAAAAAAAAAGTCCTTGATTACTCGAATTTTTCAATGAAATTGGATGAAAAAACTGTTAGTTTAAGCAACGCGTTTTCCTTTCTGGTTTAGCCCCTTAACCATTTTGCCGGTACATAGTACAGACATCGAATATCATTTCCCGCATTTATAAACCAAAATTCATTCAAAGACATTGTTATACGATACAAGAATTGCACATTAACTTCATTGAATCAATTATCGAACAGACACAGAAAGGAGGAATAAGGAGTTAACCCATTTTATTTTCTACTAAAATGCTTAAAGAGCAGAAACAATCCAATTATTGTGAAACGCTAGAATTAATTTTTCTTCTCTCAAATTCTTGATATGCAGAAATAATGTATTTGTATATTATAAACATAATATGAAACGATTTGGTTCGTTGGAAAAATTATATTGTCATATAAATAAAAGTAATTCCTTGTTTGAGACTTAAAATAATGCAGTTGTGACATTTTTATAGCCCTTTTTACATATTTTTAAGGCGTGATTATGTTTAGCATATTATCTTTAAATTGAAACATAAAAAAACCTTAGAGCTGCCAGATTTGATACGAAGCTACTTTTTAGGTTGTAGGAACATTAAGGTGGGTTTTTCAAAATTATAATTTTAATTTGAAATTAATCAAATGTTAATTTTTGTTCAACATTTCCTGAATGTTTTTTTGTACAAAAGCCATTTTTACGCCTTAAAAAAATAAAATGATACAAATTTTATGCTGCATTAGTTTTTTCTTATTTCAAGAAGTTTCCAAAAGTATTTTAAAGTATATTTTATTATTATTAAATGTACTTTTTATTATTTTACTCAGCACTATTTTCATTGTTTTATTATCCGCACTTCCAAATTATTCTAAATATTTTTTGTTAATACATTTTCCTTATTACAATTAATGATAGATTTTTAAAAATAAAATAAGAACGATCGAACAAGCCTAAAACATAGTTAAGCCATGAAGCTCTAGACTAAAGGTGTTTTGTTATGTAAATTCTTTGGATTTTTTCCCCTGTATCTGAGGTACTCCTATATAAACAAAAATGAAAATAGATAATTTTTCTTCTGTGAAGGATTATTTTTATTGCTGTTGATATAACTCTGTTTTGCTTTCATAGTAGATATTTCCATTTGAAAAGATGATGGGTTACTTTTTTTTATAATTCACTGCAAAAATTATATTAGCTTAGATTTCATTTGAGAGTATTTTTAAGTAGATAAACCAATTCTAAGAATTTCCTTATTCTAATATTATTCTTAGAACATTCGTTCTTTTTATACAAATATTTGCATTTCGAAAATGTCTTCCCAAATGTAAAATCGTAAAAACATGAGTTCCTAATTATACAAAGAGCGGATATTTGAAGAATAGTTATTTTTACTCCAAGAAATGTTTTGTTCTAGAAGTAATGTTATGAATTCTGTGTTTACAGAAGCAAAGATTTTTCTAACATTTTTACTTTCTCATTTAGAAAGTCAAAAATATCTTTAAAAAAAATCGAACTTAAGGTTCTGATGATACTCCACTTTTTAGTACTTCCGAATCTTTAGTAAAATACCCCCCTCCCCTTCTCTTTTTGAAGTTATATCGATTAACACAGTAACTCAAGAACGCTTTGATCTAGATGGATGATATTTGGTATGTAGTTTTTACTCAAGAATTGCAGATTCCTGTCAAATTACGGAGGAAATTTGCTGAAGGGAAGTCTTAAGTGTATGAAATCTCTGTAATTCAAAAACGAGGACGAGGGGTGACGTGTTATATTCATTAATATGGGGTTAAGAGGATAAAATTTTGTATAATTTCTTTTCTCTATCAATAATGAGGAATAAGAGAATATTCGTATGCAGATGTTTCAGAAATCTGGTGGAAATAATTTAAAAATTTGTAATTTACAAGCGAAATAACTAGGCAAATTATATTGTTAATTATGCAAAACGATGGAAATGGATTCAGAATTCTTTACGTCTAGAGCTAGAATTCATTAACAACTAAATTTACAATTTAAGTACCAGGAATTGTTTTGGGATGATGAATCAGTGAAAGTTAAACATTGATCGAAGTAATGACTCGCATCCATTCAACGTGCCTACTTTCCATTTAGAAACTTAGTTATCAGACTAGAGAAAAAATTTTCTCGCACTGAGTAAGGGCGCGGTTGTCTAACAGTAAGGTCCCGGTCTCGAACAGGTCCTGGTTCGAAACCCGATTCCTTTAAAGATCCCTCGTATATGCAGGCCTGTTTCGCGTTAAATCTGACATGTTGGGCAAACATCCACCCTTTGTCATCATTTGACTGATCATCAAAATTACAAACCATAACTACACAGTCCATCCCAATATAATTCTAGTATTGTTTTCAAACAGAATCTTAATGTAACTGAAACAAATCAAATCGACTGTTGCGTATAAGCTAAGTTTCCACTTCTCGGTTCTGCTATGTGATTAATATTGCTTAATAATGTCATAACTGCGCAGTTAACAAAAAAATATGCCTTGCATTGCTTAACACTTTTTCCGAAGCTGTTCATTAAAAAACACAAAAATTCTTTAAAACGTTAACTTATCTTCTTTTCATGAAATGATAAATGTAAATACTATTCGTTTTAGGATAATAACTCATTTTTAAATGGGTCTGCCTCACGGTGATATGGTACTATCACATTTTCAGTATATTTTGTTAGGTTTTGATCTTCGAAGGATTTTATTTCAATTTTCTTTTCCAATTTGATTTTGTTATTTTGAAATGCATAATTAATTTTAATTCGAGACTCATTTATTTCTTGTTAACAAAAGAAAATGTTTTGTGATGTTGCAATCTCTATAGTTCAAATAAAGAATACTTTCTCAAAAAACACATTTCATTTTAAAACATTATTATTTTAAGAATGCCCTCGCTTTTTAACATTGATAAAGAAATTTTTATTCTGAAACATTTTTTTATAATATTGCCATTCGCTGTCTATATAAAGTTAACAAAACAAAGATTACATGATTTATAGAGCTTACAGAAATATAATTTTACCAGTATTTATTTATATTAAAAATTATTTATTTACATTTCGATAAAAGGAAGGGAAAAAAACGCACCCTTTAATGTTGAATAAAAAAAAACGTATTAAACAATCTTTTAAATTTGAAATATATCGAAAATCGATTCGCGTAACGACAAAAAGAACGAAATCTTTTTGCAATCACAAACTACCTTCTTCGAATTTCAGCTGTTAGCATGTTTTTGGTGATGTATTGTTAATTTGTATTGCCACGTGTTGCGATGCCAATAAAGTATCTGAGAAATCTCCATTATCTTTTAAAATCATTATATATATTTAGAGTAACTTTTCCCCATTAATTTAAGGTGCGACATTTCCTTTCTTATTTTTAGATCCACGTTGGCCAATGAGGCATCACACATCGCATATAGAGCGCGAACTTCAACACGAAAAAAAAAAAAAGAGGAAGAAAGCAGAAAAACCCATCAATGTTTTTTAAAATATTCATTTCTCCCCTCTGCGTTGCGCAGTCGAACCGAGATAGAGGCAGAAAAACACCATATTGACCCTCTCCAGAGCGACATATGGCATTTGGGGCGCTTGCTCTACTTTTCTTTGTGGGATTTCAAGTGCCTCAAAGAAATCTCTCTGAGACAGATCCACAAAAGGGATATCCGCTCATCTGCAATGTTTTGGCCTTTTTTGGCCGTGATTGTGCATCGTAACCATGCGTGTAAATCTTGGATTATTTTCTGATAATTGTTTTTAAGGAAAATTGTTATGGATTGCATGTTTAAAAACCTTTCTTTTATTCCAGAATAAAATGAATTTTTATTCTGGGATAAAAGAAAGCATATCATTTTTAAGAAAGTTCTGAAAAAAAATTTAAAAACAAACCTTAGAATGAAGTTTTATCCTTTAGTATTCCATTGGCAAAGTTTTTTTTTATTGCAGATTTTTTTTTGTTTATAAAACTATCACTTTGTTAGCGTTTTTACTGCTGGCATTGGAAATTAAATGGTAATTACCTTACAAGAGAATTTATAATCACGATGTAATTATGTCAGAGTTTGCCTCGAATTGTTTAAATTAAGAAAGTTTGAGCATTTATCCGATTCTAAAGCATGGACTACAAAATAAAAATTCAACTAAAAGGCTCGCCAAACTTCATAACCTCGTGAAAATTTGGGTTAAGTATTATCTTTGTTATTGTTGCAAACATGATTCAATTTAAACTTCCCAGCTTTGCAATTTCTTGTAAAAAAAAACGCAGCAGTATAATTTGAGGAAATTCTTTGAGAACACTTTTTTTTTGTAAATATTAGTTTATTAAAATTTTCTTCTTATATTTATGAGAGATATTTTGTCGTATATGCAAGTCTTAGTTCCATATCAATTTTATGAGTTAAAAAAAAATCTGACGTTCGAGCATTTTGATGATTAGAGAATTTTTATTTATAATATTTAGTCGATACTAAATGCTGATGCAAGCACTTTCTTAATCATTGTTTGCCAATACTATGCGGTTAAATAATAAGTGCATTTTTAAAGCAACCATTCCCGTTGATCGAATCGGAGAAATTTTAAAATATTAATATGAAAAGTTACCTTGAGCTTGTGGTTCTTATCATCGTCGAATTAGATGGTGCTTTCTTTACTGTCTCTTAAATGTAGTAGAGAAAGTGTCTTCTAGTTAGAATGTAGGTATAAATCAGGGCTTCTTAAACTGTGGGTCGCGACCCCCCTGGGGGTCGCGAGACTACTGAAAGGGGGTCGCAAAGATCTGATACTTTTCAATCATTATAAATAAAATTTTAAAATTAGTATACACACTACGTACAAATATAAATACAAATAAAAATCATGCAAAATACTATTGTAGTTTTATTATAACTATTTTTTGAAAAAAGTGGCAATGCAAAACTGTTATGTAGGGCCTATAAATGAAAATATGGAAGTAGCATTTAAAATAATAAATACAACGCGCTCCTCGATTTTCAACTGAACGTTCGACATTGATGTCTGGCCGCCGGCGTCAGTGTTTGCAAGATAACTTAGTGATTATAAGCACCCAGACGCCGCGTCGCCTTACAGCTTACACATAGAATACGAAAGCATAATCAAGCTAGGCTAGGTGAATCGGCATATTATTTTTATAAAAGAATAATAAAAAAAATTAAATGAAAGCTTCTTTTTCGCCGTCTTTGTGATACGGTGCCTTTGTGCGCTGCACACTTTGAACACGCCATGCGTCGGGATTGATTTGATCGTAATTTGTTGTCATTGCACTGGTAAAGATTCGAGTGTAGTTATTTTTCTGTTTGTACTTCAGTTTGGACTCAGCTTTGTCTTCGTAGTGACATGTGTGTATTTACTGTGTAATTTTCAGTTGGTGTTTTTAATTATTACGTTAAAGTTCAACTACATTTTGTTTAATTATTTATTATTATTTAACCATCATTGATAAATGGCTAATTAAAATTCCAACTAATAAGTCTGCCACGCCGTCACAACCAAGTTGCAGTGCTTCAAATCCGACTTCTAGCAAAACAAAAAAAAAGAAAATATGACGAATCATATTTGCAGTATGGCTTCACATGCTCTTCTCACAACAATGAAGAACAACCAGTGGGCTTAATTTGCAAAGAAGTTTTGGCTGCAGAAAGCATGAAACCGTCAAAACTGCAACGACATTTGAATACTAAACATGCAACGTTATCAAAAAAGCCAATAGAATATTTTGAGCGTCTTTTGCAAACATCAAATAAAGAAAAGAACACTTTGGAAAAGTATGTTACTTTGAATGATAAATATCTATTGGCATCGTATGAAGTTTCGTATTTGATAGCAAAAACGAAAAAGCCTTTTACTATTGGAGAGCAATTTTTACTACCTGCAGCTATAAGAATGTCTGAAATTGTTCATGGAAAACAGTATGCTGCTGAAATTAGTAAAATTCCATTATCAAATGACACTGTGTTCAAAAGAATTTCAGACATTAGCAATGATCAATTTCAACAGCTTCTTATGAGGCTTAAAGACAGCTCAAAGTTTGCAATACAACTGGACGAGTCGACAGACATTTCAAAAATAGCACAGTTGTTACTTTTTGTAAGATATATTTATGAGGGAAGCATTCATGAAGATATACTGTTTTGTCGTCCTCTGGAAGGTCATACTCGTGGAAAAGATATATATAAAAAAGTAAATGAGTTTTTTGAAAAAGAAGGATTAAATTGGAAAAATTGTGTTGGTGTGTGCACGGACGGTGCTGCAGCAATGACCGGACAAGATCTTGGTTTTACAGCATTTGTTAAAGCTGGGAATGATCATATTACATTTACACATTGTATGATTCACCGAGAGGCGCTTGTTGTTAAAAAAATTACACCAGAATTAAACATTGTGTTTTTTGATGCAGTCAAAATCATTAACTTTATTAAAAGTCGAGCACTTAATAGTCGATTGTTTAAAAATTTGTGCATTGATATGGATTCGGATTATACAAGTTTATTGCTACATGCTGAAGTTAGGTGGCTATCAAGAGGTCGAAGTTTGAAACGATTATTAACTTTAAAAGATGAAGTTCTTATATTTCTAACAGAGCAAAATTCTAATTTGGCCGATTATTTTCACGATAATTTATGGCTTCTCAAGCTATGCTATTTGGCAGTTATTTTTGATAAAATCAATGATATGAATTTATCAATGCAGGGAGTCTGCGTTAATACGTTTATGTTAAAAAATAAACTTGAGGCCTTTGTTAAAAAATTCTTATATGGAAGAACAGAGTGGAAAGTGGATCACTCGAAATGTTTCCATTTACTGACGAGTATATAATTAGTAACAATATTTCAAAAAAAGATACTCCTATAACAAAAATTATAGTTAATCATTTGAAGGATATGGAAGTTTACATGCATAGGTATTTTCCCAATGATATCGATACACAACAATGGATTTGCAATCCATTTTCAATTGAAATGGAAGAAATTAATTTTTTAAACTTCAAAGCACAAGAAGAATTTGCCGAATTAACAAATGATACTACCTTGCGACACAGATTTTCTCAAGTGCCTGTGCATGAATTTTGGATAGAAATCAAATCAGAATATCCCCTACTATCGGAAATGGCAATGAACAAATTACTGCCATTTTGTACAACATATTTATGTGAATCAGCCTTTTCCACATTAACTTACATAAAATCAAAATACCGTTCAACTTTAATAAACGTTGAAAATTTCTTACGATCTGCAATAACTCAAATTGAGCCTAGATTTAATTATTTGTGTAAAAATAAACAATCACATCCGTCACATTAATATTGTTTGATGTTAATAATATGTTTTTATTAAAAAAATTGTTACAAAAGTTTATTTTTTCTATTGAATATATAGATATAGTTTTATGTTTTCTTATAAAAAAATTGTTACAAAAGTTTATTTTTTCTATTGAATAAATATATATATAGTTTTATGTCATTCTATTTATTGTGTTTTATTACGACCGATATCCCGTCAACGTTTCCAATTATATATATGTGAAATGAATGGGTACGTATTCTTTAATCCTTATTTTATTTACATTGTAAAATAGTGCGATATTACATTTACATCTACGGTTAATATATATTTCATTATATGGAGGAGGGGGTCGTTTAAAATTTCCTAAGCTTGAAGGGGGTCGCTATATAAAAAAGTTTAAGAAGCCCTGGTATAAATAACCAGCGATTCGCGCGGCAGCCAAGTGTTAAGTCAATAAACATTTTCGACATCCATTGAATTACAGAGTAATTTTTAGTAAAACCATATATTTAAATTAGTAAAACTTTTTATTAGTAAAACTGATTGATAAATCAGGTATCGTTCTCGTCATCTGATAATAACGAAATCCTTTCTAAAATATCTCTAGTGTTGGTTTAAAATAAGATGTTAATACAACTAAACCAAACAAAACTTCTTTTAAGTTATTTTATTTACTTGAATGTATTGGAAGATATTTTTGGATTGAAAATAATATAATATGCTACATTGCTGTGAAATAATTTGTCTTTTATATGCAATATTTTCTACATACAATGTTTGTCTTATTTATATTCTTTATCTATTTTTAAGATTATTTAGTTTATTTAATATAATAATTTACTTTTGAAACTTAAATTCAAAACCGCAGATATTTGAAAACGCAATTATTTTGCTTTTACTTATATAACATCCACCCCAAAAAATACATTTCCCTGCCTTTCATTCATTACTAGAGCTCTGGCCCCCGACTCATTTACGTAATTTACGATACTGAATGAATTGGCATTCATTCATAATTAATACGTTAAAATAGATTGACCTCTCCTTAGCGTGTTCACCAAAATAACCATTACATTTTCTTTCCTTAGCCTTGAAGGCCCTCTTTTAAGAGTCAACCACTTGTTTTCGCATTCAAAAGCTTTTGTTATCATCCAGGGCCTTAAGTATCCATACGGCACTCTGGGAAATAATTAAGCCCTTATAATAAAGATTGATTGGCTATTAATTTTCCTGTTCCAGTGTATATCTTGTTCGGAATCTGAGGTATTGATCGTCGGAGATGGCCGGGAACAAAGTGCCTGCCTCTAAAGGCGGGATACCAGCAAGCAAATAAGCAAAAAAATGTGACACAAAGAAGTGGCTACGCCCTGGAAAGCGTAGGAGCTAATGATACTTCAAGTGTAGAATTGCGTAGTTGAAAATACCAGTTTTTTTTTCTTCTAATCATCTGCTGCGCAAACATGTTAATTTATTTAAAACTTATTTTTGTGATGTTTATATTCTAGTTTTAATTAAATGATCTATTATTCAAAACTAATCTTTTAAGTTCAGTTTGATAGTGTTTTGAGATTTGTGCTTGCCATTCGACAGATTTATAACTAATCTTTAAATTTTAGGGGTTTTACTTGTAAGTGCAGAAGATGAATTGATTCCACTATTTTATCAAATTTTATTATATTAATTTTAGTCTTTACTAATGTGGAATGGAACTATAATTCACGAACTGAATAATTTTCGTGGTCCAGTTTTTGGATTTAAGAAAAATTGCCACTTAAAAACTGTGGAACCAATAAAAGCATGAAACTGCAAATAAAAAGGAAATAGTTTGAATATTTAATGTTTTTTTTATATGCTTATGATTTTTTTAAAGCTTAAATAATATCCTGATCTATTTGTATTTGTAGTGTTAAATAATAATGCCTTAAAGTGTGCTGGGAAAATTTTTGCTCTCTCTTAATTATTTTATTAGACTCTATTCAAAGTCAAGGATCGCTGTTAAAGAAGCCTAGGTTAGTTCATTTTAAGACACAAATAGTTGTTTGACAGAATTGTAAATAATTTACTAACTTTTTCTTTATTTATATTTATTAATGACTAGCTGCCTTTGGCGACCAGCTGGTTCGCCAAAGTTAAAAGATTCAGTTATTAGTAGTTAAAGACTCGGTAACTTTATTCGAAAAAACTTTTTGAGTTTAATGCTCTAACAATTTATCGATTATGCTTCCAAAATATTAAAAATGTTTTTTTCGGTGATGTTGCCAAAATGTTAAATATGTTTTTTAAAGAAAGCGAAAAAGGGGAAAAATTATTGAATTAATGATACAGATATTACAAACGATTATAGAAATATACCATTAAGTCGGGATTTCAATGCATATCCTGTCTAAATTCAACCAGGTTTACTGTAAATAAAGATAATTTATGGAATTAGTTATATATCTATTGCAAACGATCATAGAATCCATTGCCTTGCATTTATTTTTTTAGAAGATATCACATTTTATATTTATGTTATTTTATCCAGTCACATGCTGAACGTTGTATTTCTTTAGATTTGATTTGCGATGATAGTTTTTTTTTATTTGAACTTCCGGCATTGTTTTATTTTATTTTATCCAGTCACGTGCTCAAAAAAAAACATGGTTAAAATATTTCTTTAAAAATTCGTTAAAAATAGAAGCTTGAGTTATACATTAAAACACTGATATCACAAGTTCATCTCTTTTTAATTAAAAGCTAAATATTCTTCATTTTTTAAAGCATTTATAGACTCGTGCTACATACTATGCAGCTATTTACTTCATTTAGACTTTTTTATAGATGTATTTCTATTATTAAACAAAGCTGATTTATTTAATTAATAATATTGCAAAAGTCACAAAAAAATCTTTGCATTTTCTTTTTTTAAAAAGAAAAAACATATTTCATATTTATTTCATTTCATGCAGACACGTGCTGAAAATTGCATTTTTAAATGTTTAATTTGCAATAATTATTTATTTTTTTAATTTGAGTTTTTATCTATCTGATGGCAACCTATTGATAAAAGATAATTGTTCCCCTTCCACTCGTAACGTGCTCCTGCAGATTAAATTTTACTGTTTTGTCCGAAATATATTGCCCTTTTTTCGTTGAAATGCTTCTTTAAAAATTCATTACAAATAGAAGCTTAAGTTAAATGTTAAAATACTGATACTATTAGAAAGCTAATTTTTTTATCTTTAAATTGATGTTAAAATCATGTTTATCCGATAATATTTTCGGAAGTTATAGCGGAAAAACGTCGAAATTTCGCTTAAATTTTAATTAATTCAAATTCTAATTAAAAATTCGAAAAAAGGGCTCCGAGGTGCACATTCCCGACCTCCAAGGTATACATGTACCAAATTTTATAGCTATAGGTCCAACGGTCTGGCCTGTAGAGCGCCAACACACACACACACACACACACACGCACACACACACACACACACACATTGAGCTTTATTATAAGTATAGATTATGCATTAATGGATGAATATTGGACCCATTGTGGATGTAAAAAGTTATAAAAGTTAAGGATGTTAAATACATCTAGGAAAAAAAAATTAACTTGAAATTTGCAATAGCATATTTATCATGGAAGAATATTTTTTTAAGTCACGGGGTATTAATCTGACAAAAAAAAAGTTCTTACATAACTCATATTTTGTAATGAGTAATATTTAGAAAAGCGATGGTTTTTTGGTTATTCCAAAATCAGTTGAACTCTAAAATTTTTTTATCGAGGCCAGATTTTTTTTTTTTTTCGTGAGAAACCAGTTTAACAATCACGTGGAACTCATATTACGAACGCTTCGGTATTTAAAAAATTATGCTTATTCTTATCAAAATTGTTCGAACAAAAATTGAAAATTAATATAGATAAAATAAAGTTTTGATACCTCTCCTTGCTGTTTATCATTTATTGCCATTTTCTTCTCTGTGATTCTTCGGGATATAACTTCTTACGATTCTCCCTTTATTAGCCAATCAGGAGAATTGGGTACATGGCAAACATCCGCCCCAAGTTGTAACTTTTTTTAATGTTAAGTCCCTAAATGTGACAACCGTTTTCATTTTCTAATAACCCTAAAACGAAAAATTGATGTCTCAAAAGTGATAAATCGCCAATTTTTCCGCCAGTTTCGTTTTGAGACTTCAAAAAACCTTAAAAGCAAAATAGCATCATGGTCTCATATGATAATAATGGCTTAAATGAATTTGAGAATAAAAATTGACAATTTTAATTTGTCAGAAGAACATTTGTATTATCACATTAGTAACTGTGAAATTTCATAATTTTTTATTGATACCCCATCTGGTTTCTGAGATGCGATGTCTAGTATTGATTTAAAAAAAATATTAACTATGTGTACGAAAATTCTCTCGTTTCTTCTTTTCCCCTCATATGTGTTTGCTTCCAACTCGCAAAAAATTTTTTATTTGTAGGTAGTATGATTTATGCTTGATTTTTTTTATATTCATGTATGGAAGTGTGAATTCCATTTTATTGCCTTTTTTATTGTAATATCAAAACGGAATGTGCATCATTAAAAAAAAATGCCAGCAATTCTAATAAATGTTATTTAGATGATGATTCATCTTAAATAGAGGCTAACTGAAAACTTATTGCCAGAAAAAATTATAAAATAATTACATAATTTTTTAAATATCATATTAATTTTAATGCTGATAAATATCCAAAACTACATAAAAATTATTTGTTAGCCTATTTCATTCAGCCTTCAAACTTAAATCATGAATACTATTACAACACTCAGATACACTCACTTATCTCATTTACACTTTTAATGGTCATATAGCCCTTAAAAGTGGAAATGAGATCATCACCCCTTATACATATATACGCCAGTATAAATCAGTATAGAAATATTATAACGTAATGCACTAATTGCATTTTAAAAAATTCGTCAATTTCAGAAACAAGAAATTGAATGGTTTTATTTGTGCAAATTCACTTTAAACATCAGTCATCTTTATGGTTCTCAGTGTGTAGAACTCTCTCAACTTTGAAAATTGCAAATTATTGCTTAATATCATGATACGCTTTTTCAAGCCCTTATTACCTTCATAATTACTTTAAGTATTTTCAGTGCTGATTCTGAGTTTTGTAAGTTATGCCTATTTAGATATTACGGAGTAATAATTCTCAATCTGGACAATAGAAAATTTAATAATCCGAAAAGTATCGTTCTAGTTAATTTGAAATAACGGGACGTTAATTTTGAATTGTTGTACGGAGACATGTAACTCGATAATTAAAATATGAATTATTAGTGTAATTTATAGCAAATGTTATGTGTAATTTGGGAAGTTAAGAAACCATCTGTTTCTGACAAAAACCTGCTTGTCTTTCGTGAGGATTTTTTTTAAGAAATGAAAGTGTCGTGAGATTTGCCAACTGCACGCAAGCACGAACGTCTGAAGGAGAAAGAGTAGACGCATCACAGATGACTAATGGATTTCATTTGTGATGAAATTTTTGGAAAACTTAATAGAATAATTATATATTTGAACTTCTGCGTAACATAGAACGAAAAAAAAATATCTATGAAACAAAAATACACCACTTAAATGTCAAAAATGTGTTTTTTTTGGTTAAAAAAAGGTATAAAGTGAAAACTGTCAAAATTACAAGTTTATCGAATGATTTTTTCAAAATTTTGCAGATGTTTAAGAATTATATTGTCCAATTCTTGAAATAAAATATAAGCTATCTTTATATCCAGTTTTTAATTATTGAGTTTCGGCTAATAAATAGCATATGTATCCTTAAAAAGCTTTTTTAAAAATTATTCTAAATGGTCAGAATGTCTATTCTCTTGTTCGGGAACTGCAGAACATATTAAAAAATGATTATACGAAATTGGAACGAATAAATATGCATCATATTTTGATTTATGAGATTTTTTTCCTAAGAAAGTTCTGCCAAATTGGAGGCAAATATCAGAAAATAACATTTAAAGATCCAAAATAACATTAAAACGATATTACGCAATTATTAAAAAAAAATCAGTCTAACTTTCCAAAGAAGGAAATCGGCAATTATCAAATGGTTTCTTGAAAACAGTTCAGAAATGAAGAACACTTCATTCACCGGTATTTTAATGCCACAGCTATGAAAACGCTAGCTGATTCATGAATGGTAAACAATGTATTAAAAAATATCGAATGAAAAATTTGATCTTTTTTCTAGAAATTGACAGTTTAATGTTATCGCTTAAATACTTTTATATACTAATTTGTTTATGAGTAATTGATGGCCCCCACAAAAATACTTTGACCACAAATATTTACACAATTTTCAATCGGGAACATTCAGGATCGACTAAGTCCTGTGCAGGCAGTACAGGTTTTGTTTTAGGATACCAACTTTAACTTGTTAATTTAAAGCCGGTATTTTCTTTAAAGTTATCTTTTAAAATAGTAGTATTGGAAATATACGTTCATTTAAAAAAAATATTTTAAGTCAGTCACAGTTTTTATCATGCTTCTGTTTAAAAAATTGTTTGCGTAGGAAAAGGACATTTTTTGGTTTCCTGGTTGGCAATCCAGATTGCCGAATCAGGTTTAGTTAAATTTTAGCCGAATCAGGCCGAATTTAAAAATTAGCCGAATCAGGAAGATACAGACAGCAGGAACTTTTTAATTGCCTATATCTTATTGAGGAAGAATAAATATACTTCTTTTCCACATGTATATAATTGAATTTTTATTCTGTAGTTTATTTTTGACTAGCCGCCTTTGGCGACCAGCTGGTTCGCCATGAGTAATGCGTTTTAAAATTTTCAATTAAATCACATATTCATTAGCCAAAATTTAAGAAATAGTTAAAGTTAAAAGATTCACTTATTAGTAGTTAGAGTCGGTAACTTTATTCGGAAAAACTTTTTGAGTTTAATGCTCTAATAATTTATCAATTATGCTTCCAAAATATTAAAAATGTTTTTTTTTCAGTGATATTGCTAAAATGTTTTTTAAAGAAAGCGAAAAAGGGAAAAAAAAATTATTGAATTAATGATACAGATATTGCAAACGATTATAGAAATATGCCATTAAGTCGGAATTTCAATGCATATTCTGTCTAAATTCAATCAGGTTTACTGTAAATAAAGATAATTTATGAAATTAATGATATAGATATTGCAAACGATCATAGAAACCTTTGTTTTGCATTTATTTTTTAAAGAAAATATCACATTTTATATTTATGTTATTTTATCCAGTCACGTCCTGAAAGTTGTATTTCTTTAGATTTGATTTGCGATGATAGTTTTTTTTTTTTATCTGAACTTCCGGCATTGTTTTATTTTATTTTATCCAGTCATGTGCTCAAAAAAACATGGTTAAAATATTTCTTTAAAAATTCGTTAAGAATAGAAGCTTGAGTTATACATTAAAACACTGATACCATTAGAAAGCTAAATTTTTAATCTTTAAACTGATATTAAAATCATGTTTGTCCGATAATATTTTCGGAAGTTATAGTGAAAAAACGTCGAAATTTCGCTTAAATTTTAATTCAAATTCTAATTAAAAATTCGAAAAAAGGGCTCCGAGGTGCACATTCACGACCTCCAAGGTATACATGTACCAAATTTGGTAGCTGTAGGTCCAACGGTCTGGCCTGTAGAGCGCCAACACACACACACACACACACACAC
>JAPMOQ010005464.1:1306320-1393374 GCA_026543055.1 Argiope trifasciata | reverse complement strand
ACACACACACACACACACACACACACACACACACTGAACTTTATTATAAGTATAGATTACCGACGATGCTATTAGGTTGAAATAAACCAAACAAAAAGCATAATTTGCAGCTTTATGCTTACATAAGTGGTTTTTGTTGTTGTTTTAACCTTTTTTTAATAATATTAGAATTGCAACTTATTATTATTATTTTCAATTTACTAACAGCAGCTCATGAGATCGGCATTTCTCGTGTGTTTCCAATACAATACAGAAAACACACACACACACCTATAACTTGGATTGCACTAAACTCTGTTTTGAATTACCGAAATCTAGCTGTAACACATGTGCAAAGTATACTCTCTAAAGAAAAGCTTACTATCTTTCTTATCAGTGCATCAGGCAAAGACTAAAGGCCTTATCACACTGCAATATATCTTCGGCTCTTTCCGTCAGCAAACGGCAGCGAAAGTGACGTCACTTCAAAGTTTCACATGATTGGTTGAATTTCGTTTAATGACAATATTTCCTGTGACATTTTCGAACTGGTTAGAAAGAGTTGTCGATTATGAAACTTGCTTGACCGGTTTTTGAGGGTAGAAACAGAAAAGTGCTGGCGAAATTTCACCGTGTGATATGGCCTTAAATTCACCATGTTGACGGTCGTTATGGTAATGGATAATTTATTTCAAATGTGATTTATGTATAGTTAGTAGAACGAAAAACAATGAAACATTTAAAGGATCTAGTTAGATGTAGACTTTTGGCAGGCTGTAATGAAAATTGAAATCACCTTACCGTAGCTCAATCTATAAAACGTGAGGATTTCAGTATTTTCACGTGACGAATGGGAGTTCAATACTTCCGGAATTCAATCGTTTTTGGATATTTAATATTATTTGATAATTATTTAATAAAAAAGTAACTAAAATAAAATAATTATTTGTTGACCAAAGTAGGAATTGAATTATTTATATAAATATACAGGGTGATCAGCGAATAAGCCCTTATTTCAAAATTAAAGATCTCTACAAAAAAGATCGATAGAATTATGCGGTAAACTGTACGTTTATTAGCCAAACTGTAAAAATAATGTACAAAAGTTAGAGAATTTAGTTAAAAAATCGTTAACAGATGGCGCTCTGCACCGAAATCTTTCTCTGAAAGGAGTCTGAAAAAAACTCACAATAAAGTGATGCGGTCTTTGCAATCAAAATACAATTTGTTCAAAATGTTTAACGTTCGAAACAATGAGTTGGCGTAATCGAATGATGAAATTTGGCATCACGTCTTGCAATGTCTCAACGGAAATGGAATCGCATGCAACACCAATCAATGATTCAAGCTCATCTAGAGTGGCGGGATTGTTTCTATAGACCGTGTCTTTCAATGCTCCCCGCAGAAAGAAGTCACAAGGAGTCAGATCGGGAGTCATTTTTCATTTTTGACGTCACACTGAAAGTGTCTATGGGCATTGTGATTAGAGCGCCATCTGTCAGTGTAAAACTCGAAGAGCACGGTTCACGTGCCACAAATATAAGAATGCTTTTCAAGACCATGCTGCACTTGAACGAACACTGCAAGTTTATTTGTAAAATTCAGATGGAGGTAATTTCGCGTTTAAGAACGAAAACACCTCGTATGCCCTATGAGATCCAGATCAAAAGCTGATCACTAATGATCCATTTGTCTTCGCTAGTGAAAACAGCGCAGACTTCGTAGACATTTAATTATTTGATGCAATTTCGCTTCGGTAGTCGCTTCGAATGTTTGAGTCACTCACAAATTTAAAAGACTTTAAATGAACCGTATTTACAAATACGATTCGTTTCACAAACAAAATGAAAATGATTCTTTTTTTGAAACGGATGGTAACACCGATGTCAAATGGATCATCTACACCAGTGCTCCGCAACCTTTTCTTACCTACGACGCACCTTATTTCTTTCTAGAATTCCGCGGCACACCAAAGGCTAAAGTATATAGGTATTAAAAGTATATAGGTACACAAATTTTACAATAAATGTTTGTTTTTTATTTGAAAAGTATACATACATACACAAAACCATAACATATTTATTTCTACGCAATTATAATAATTATTAATGTGATACCTGCGCTTGTTTCAATGAACACAAAATTATATTCGGCTCAATATTTGACACCGCGACCAGAAGTTCTTGGTCAAGATCTTTTAAGCATGACCGCTTATCATTTTTAATTAATACAAGAGTTGAAAAACTTTGCTCACATAAATATGTCGTCGAAAATGGAAGTGATGTTAAGATTGCTTTATAGGAAATGTGAGGATATTCTTTTTTAACGTAAATCCAGAAAACATCTGATGGAATTTCGGAGAAGTATAATTTTAAAGTCATGTCATTATTTAAATCTGAAAATTCCTCTCGAATTTGTAAAGGCAGTGCTTCCGTAGAATTTATTTCATTGGTTGCAAAAGGATTTCGAATCCAATCGTATTGTTCCGTATTAATGGATTAAAAATATTGATTAAATTTCTGCTGAAGCATACTTAAATGTTGTTGGGCCAGATCCACTATTAATTGTTTGTTTTCAATTGTAATATGATTGGTTCTTTGGTACATTTCCAAACATCCTTTTTGCAAGTCTTTCTGCCAAAGTTCGAGTTCTTTTAATAAATCCTCGTAATTTGTCGGAGCACGTCAAATTGTCAAAAAAAAAAAAAAAAAAAAAATTGTGTATGTTAAAAAAAATGTCATTATGTATTAAATACATGATGAAAAAGTGTAAAATGTCAAATACAATGTATTTGACCGCGGCATACATGTATCTGGCTCATGACACACCAGTGTGCCTTGGCACACCGGTTGCGGAGCACTGATCTACACTAACGTCAAGAACCCTAAAAACGAATGTGCATTTCCAGAAAGTTATGCTCTGTTGCTGGTGGGATGTGAAGTTTATAAATTAACTCCGATTAATTGGCCTAACCGAACTATTAATTTGGTCGAATGTATTTATTACCCAGATAGATTTTGAAATAAGCCATTGATCAAAAGTACCCAGAATTTAGACAATCATAAAGAAGTAGTCTTTTATTAGAATAACGCTTCACTTCATATTCTCAGAAGAAATTGGTAGACTTTGGCTTAGATGTTGCATCAAACTTTCTATTTGATTCTTTATTTGAATTGGGTTGAATTTATATTTGATTCCTAAGTCCTGCCTAACGGAACGATTCATTTGGTCAAATGTATTTATTACTCTTATAGATTTTCAAACAAGCATTGACCAAAAGTACCCAGAATTTAGACAATCATAAAGGAGTCTTTTATTAGAATAACACTCTGGCTCATATGCTCAAATGAAATGGTTTTACTTTGACTTAGATGTCGAATCAAACTGATTCTTATATGGATTGGATAGCCCTATGATTAATATTATGGATAGATGATACTATGATTGGATAGCCCTATAGATGCTTTAAACGGGACGTTAATATAACTGAACTAAACTAAACCTTATATGGATTGGTTTGAATTTTATGGCGCAAGAACCAGAATCGGTTATGCAGCTGATTTGATACCTTCATTTTTTCCTTCATATATAGGGTGTTTCAAAATTCATAGGAAAAATGTTCCTTCAATTGCTTGTTAAGAAAATGTCTTAACAAGCAATTTTCACCATACTATGCATTGGCTGAGAGCAATCGATGAACTGCTAGATAGCGCTATAACGAAAAGCATAAAGCGAGAATTTTCTTGTATATCGCAATTTCTAAGGTGGATTTTAGTATGGCGACGTACAGTAATCCGGAAAAGACGGACAGGCATTTTATGTATTGTCTGGAGAGTGGAAATGCTTTTGAAGCTTCAAGACTGTGCAGATAGCGTTCCCTGAGATGACTCTTGTTAGGATTGGTCAGGGTGGGTTTATACCTTGGCTGGCACGCTCACCCGTGTCTGTCAGTCTTTTTTCTATGGGGGGGGGGAGCATTTGAAAAGTTTAGTCTACGAAAGCACTATCGTTTCCGACGAGGTCTAAATTACCAGGATTTCTGTTTCTGCCGGCACTGTTTTAGAAATGACGGATGTGTTTGAAAAAGTGCGCCTCTCAATACGTCTCAGCTGTAACTTCTGCATTACAGCAGCCGGTGTCTGTAATTTTGCCACACAAGTTGTCAGTAAAATTATGCAGTACCTTCTCTATCCGTTTGGTGTCGCGTTCTTTCATGTGACAGTTACGGATATCTCTTTGCGGTTCAATGCTTGTTCTCGGGGTATGCATTGTTAAGGTGTTTCCTATCACCCCTTAAATTAATGCCTGTGAGTTTTGAAACGCCCCGTATTCTAAAGAGAAGGGGTTTTATTTTTCTAGAGAATTAAACAATTTTTTAGACACAAACTAGGATGTCCTATACATAGCTATACACTTTCCTTAATAGCTGTTCAACAATAGAATGTATAATAATAAAATGCAGAAATTAGCATCTGCATCATAATCAGCCATTGTGAGTGTATCTGTATTTCTCCTGCAGATTATCTATGTTCTAAATATTTTTTATGGAGGATGGATTCGAGAAAATTTGAAACAGATTTCTGTTCCCCTAAGAAGCACTGATTAACGTAGACGTATCACTTAGTACAACTAGGCTATTTGTGGAGAGTGCATTTTGAACGCTACCGAAAGTACAAATGTTGATATTTTCGATTTTTCTAGATATTTTTTATTTGCAATATAATTGCTTTGTATATATTATGCTAATTTTTTTAAAATTTATAAACATAAAAATATATTTTTTGATTCACAATCTATGAGTCGAATAATTCGTCACACAATAATGAACTTTCGGTTGATAATAGTTTCTCTTATAATGATTTTATACATGACTATCATGGGAAATATCCATGTTTATCGTGATATTCATGAAATAATTTTCTCTTGTCAGTCTATGCATTTTGCTTTCAACATTACGACCCATCTATGAAACATATACAATAATGAACTTTCGGTTATTAATAGTTTCTCTCATAATAATTTTATATATTGCTATCACGAGAATATCCATGTTTACCGTGACATTTATGAAATAATTTTCTCTTGTCCGTCTATGCGTTTCGCTTTCAACATTACGGCCCACCCCTGAAACATATTTCATGTTAAAAGAAAAGTTGGTTGCATAAGGACTAAGAATTATTGAGTTAATCTGGCTATTTCATGATCATTCTGACCAAAAAGTGCAATTCCAAACGTTCTCAGTCGGATTGGTTTACATTTTATGGCCCATTTTGCCAATTAAAACGACGTGTCGTAAAATGCGTGAATGCTTTAGAAGTTGTGAATGGAATCTTGTCGGAACCACTTGCCAGTCTCGGAAATTGCAGTGTCATCGTCCGAAATATATGGTCCGTCTTGTCTTTTTTTTTCCCCCCGTTTTATTCAAGGCATTTTCAGACCATTGGTATGTGAGTGGGTGCGATTTCGGCTATTTTATATGCTGAGTTATTTTGGTGTTACGTCACAGACACTTGAAATTGCCTAAAATGTGGCTATACAGATGGTCCTTATGAAAAGAACTATTTTTCCATTGGATTCTCATTTTTTATATGTTTTGTCAATTTGGATTTTGAAATATAAATCTAAAGCTGTCTTTTTTCTCCCCCTTTTAACCTTTAACGCTGCTTTGCCATTGAAAAAAATGGTTAAAAAATAATTGTTTATGAAAACTTAGACGCTTTATACTTTGCCGCTTGAATTATCCGGTTATATTAGGTAGAAAAAATAACGGAATTATCTAAATTAGCAACTCTATTTGATCTTTTACTAAGCTTTAAAGTTATTTTTATCAATTTATTTTGTTAAAAATTGTATTTGACGTTTTAAACGTGTTCATTTAATATCACGATATTAGTACTTTTCGACGATTATATTTCGATAGGGGGTGTTACGCAGAAAGAGGAACTGTTTATTACGCCCCCAGTTCTAAGATACAGAGTAGTCTGAGGTCTTACTATTGCTAAATGTAAACATCTCCTTTCTTCTTTCCCAATCCCCTATTTTGACTAAGTAAACGCATCCTGGCGCATGCGTAAAAGCGTGGGGAGTTTTCGAATGCGAGAACGAACAGCATGGATACAATTTAATGTCGTCGTAGCGGCACCTATTAATTTTATTAGAAAAAATTACTTTTGTTGACTACAAATATATTGTTTTTATGCTCATGAAACATCGGTTTTTATTTACGAATTTATTAGTTTTTTGATTATTATTTTATATAAATGACTGCCAATTTTTCTGTGTATTGCTTATTTTACATGCATTCAAAAAATAAGAGTTTTGAGTTGAAAAATAAAGTTTTTGATTTTTATTTTATATAAATTATTGTCACTGTTTCTGTGTATTGCTTATTACACGTGCATTAAAAAATAAGCATAGTTCAGATGATAGTTATTCAAGACTTTCAAAATATTATAGTATCTATCGAAGGGCTTAACTGTACTTTTTACTTGTTATTTTAGAATCTTTATAAATGCTTAAAAGCTTTTTATTAACGAAATTTTGTGCCTTTATTTGACTCAGTTTAATCGCGATCTGTAAATGCGTTAAAAAAGAAACTTCAAATTGTTATTTGAATTGCCAGAGATATTTCGTCCGTATCATAAAATATTTAATAAAAAAAGAGTTATTTAATATATATGTTTTTTACTTCCTGTATTTGAACACATAATTAAGTGTCGATAGAAATTGCAAGCAGGTAAATTCTGCTCTCTGTAGTGTCTAGATAAATTTAATATATTCTAAGTTATTGAATTTAGAATTAAGGAAGCAATAAATTTTATTGGTGACTCAATGTATCTGGAGACCCGAAAATCAAACTTTAACGTAGAGCATTTTTTATTAAATATTTTACTTTTCCTCCCTCTCCATTCATTTGCCATAATATCAATTTTAATGATCGTACAGGAAAAAATGAATGTGAAATATCGGATAGAAGAAACGATTGATGAAATGAAATAAATGAAATTTATTTTAAGTATGTAACTCCTAATTATTGAATTTTGAGAAATGTTCAAATATAGTCAGTTTTTCCAATGAATTAAATTGCAACTGAAATTGGTACATCGGTAATTATAATTTTCTTTTGTTTATCAATCTTTTGAGATAAATACTAAAATAATTCTCTCTAATTTCAAATGGTAAGTTTTTTAATAGTTTTTCTAACGAGCGTAAAGAATTTCTCTTTTACAAAGGTTTTAAGTAAATCACATTTATTTCCAGCCTTCAGTTGGCTAGGAGCCAAATGAGAATTCATTTTTCTGGGATTAGGAAAATTATTTGTAATAATTTTTAAAACAATCGTGTCTTTAGCAAACTACTAATTGAGTATTTAATATTTGCTATTAATAAATATTAATTACAAACCATTAAAATTATTTTATTTTAAACTTTTTTTTCTTCTTGTAACAGTCTGTTGATCTGTATACTCACATACGCAATGCCTTAAATCGATGAAATTTGTTATGTGGGTTTTTTTTTTTACTATAACTGCAGTTTTATATCAAATTTCTATCAGTTCTATATCAAATTCTATTTATCAGTTCTACATTAAATTTTGATCAGTTCTATATTAATATTTTATTTGTTCTATATCAAATCCAATTTATCAGTTCTATATTACATTTTTATCAGTTCTATATCAAATTCTTATCGGTTCTATATTAAATTCAGTTTATCAGTTTTATATTAAATTTTTATTAGTTCTATACAAATTCAATTTATCAGTTCTATGTCAAATTCAATTTATCGATTCTATGTCAAATTCAATTTATCAGTTCTATGTCATATACAAATTCGACATAGAACTGATAAATTAAATAAGTTCTATATCAAATTCAATTATCAACTGGCCGGCAAAAGACTTTATAAATACATATTATCGCCGTAGAATCAGTAAAAATATTAATTCCATGCTAAAGATCTATATTTTGGGACTATTATTCAAATGTGCTATGCAAAGTATTCACTGCCTTATACAAGGTCCAACATTTTATGCGGAAAAAAGAAGGGATTATGTCTTATCACTATTATTGAAGATTATGCTGATAACGTTTCAAGAAGCCTATTCCACCTAATTCTCACCTGAAACTTCACAAGCGGAAAATAGGCTTTCAAAATCCTTAACAGTTTTGTTTCGGTATTTTTTGTTTGTTTTTAAGTACATTAATTTATTTTATTGTGGCTTTGGCATTGTTGATATGCACCTTGCCACAGTCAGTTGCCATGCGGGCACTGCTAAATGTTTAATATGGGTAGGCAGAAGAATTTTGCGGAGACATCTGGCTCCCACATTCATCCCATGATTAATTCGGCGTCTGATGTTTTCGGTTTCGCTAGTGGTCCTCTAAGGGGATGCGTCTGAATGGTCCTCTGGTGCGTTCTTTGTGCATGACGCGTTGCCGACCTTGTTGTCATTAGACTCATTAGCCGTCCTTTCTCTGACCGCACCGCTGCAGAGCAACAAACAGAACGGCGAGCTGTAGGTCACAGGATAAGACCATTAATTCATTAGCACGACACATATCCTCTTTAGGCGGCTGTCTTGCTCTGTCGTCTGCCTGCCACAATGAACCGCGGGGATGGGCATTTCAATGCGTCTTCAGGAAACTCAAAACTTTATACCCTTTAATTTCCTTTCTTTCTTCATTAAGCTCTGTTTATTTGCCTTTTTTTTTATTCACTCATTTGCTAAGAAAAAGCATATGAGTAAATAAAAAAGTTAATTCCTAAATCAGCGAGAGTGGTCTTCCCCATACCTTCATGCATACTTTCTAATAACATCATCTCAGGGAGCGCTTTGAATGGCATTGGCTATTAATAATATTAATCTTTGCCGTAAATATAGCATTTTTACTGAATATCATGTAATCCTTGGCGAGTTATTTGGCTTTTTGACCCTGGAATGCAGTTGATAACATTCGAAAATCGAATTTATATTGAAGATGCATTGTTCCCTATGATTTGAATTAAAAATTTGGTAAGAAGTTACGATATAAGTCAAAAAATCCCATGCCACATTTAATATGTTTAACTCATCGCATATTTATTATGTTTATATGTTTCTTAATAAACAAACTGATAAACAGTCAACCGGTTTTGGATTTGATTTAAAATTTCACATGTTTCCTTACTATTTATGTTAAATCTGTGTACCAGAGTTTATTTATATAGGTCTCTTTGTTTTGTAATTACTGTGTTGACATATTCAAGCAGCCGGCGTGCGTATAGCATTTTTATTGTATCTGTTGTGTAATACTTGGCGAGTTATATGGCGATTAATTCCTGGCATGTTGTTAATTGTACCCGAAAATCGAATTTGAGCTTTAGATGTGTTTTCCCCACCCTATTGGAACAAAAATGGACAGAGACATTGACAGACATTGTTGTCAGAAAATCCTGTACCATATTTAATAAATTTAAGTCATTGCGTCTTTGAGTTATCAAATTTCCATGTTTCCCTATTCTACGTGTTCGAGAAAGTATACGTAGATTTCAGGAATTTTCATGCTTCAAACTGCTTGAGTTTGAAAAATGCATTTTTGGAGTTATATCGTTCTGCCTTTGCATATTATGCAGCCTTTGCATTATATTTGGAAGAATGCGTGAAAGTTTCTCGGTAACTCTTTGCATTGTTTTTTCCTGATATTCTTCATTCATTAATATAAGGCCGTTCAATAAAGCATTGATGGCTTAACTATAAATGTATCTAACTGATTCGACATCTATTTCGGGGGATAGTTTAGCTAAACATCAAATTTTGAAAATGCCTGAAGGTGACTGATTAAAAAAAAAATCACCCACTATTTAGCTTTATACCTTGTATAGCTTCAACCCATACTTACCCCATTCTGTTCGATTTACGACCTGTGACAAAAATTGTCACGATGATCTTGCGGCGGAATCTCGAGTTCCAATCCGATATACAAATTCGCTGTACTTGGGAGTGTTTTGCACGTTGAATCTGATGTCGATGGTCATGTATCCTCATGCTGATATGATCCGACATTTTAGAGAAAGGGAAAATTTCACTCTCACCATTGCTCAAAATTATAAATTCTGTTTCAAAATAAATGTGGTGTTGCCTCCAAACAGAACGTTAATATTACTAAACTAATCTTTGAAAACTCTTCACCTATAAAGCAATCCATAATGTGGAATAAATGATTATTCAAGAAATTTTTACTTTCTAGCAAAAGAATGCAGATAGGGTAGATCAAAATTAACCATTCTGTATTCAGCAGAAGGTGGAATTAAATGAAAGAATGGTACTCGTCAAAGAATTGGTGTTTGGCGATTTTTCTGCCAAATTTCGATTCATAATCTCGCTTTAGAAATTTGTGGTGCAATTAAAATAATTCTGTCTCCAAGAAGGAAATAAGAAAGAAAAAATTGTCTGAGCTTTCGGTATCGAAAATTAAAATAGATTTACTGTAATATCTTGGCTTATTTGTGAGGTAAAAGATATATCTCAAATACTTTGTTTCAAAAGTGGAGAATGTTGCAATTTTTAATGAAACATTTTTAACTGAAAATTACTACTTTTTCAAAATTTTAAAGCGTATGAAAAAAATTATTTTTTTTTAAAGTTTTTGCTACTAATAGAGCATTTTCTTCTATATCTCTAAACTGAACATAAAATTCTACCCAAATCCAAGCGGGGAATTTTGTAAAATATATGTTTATATAAATTTGACTTTTTTAGACTTTTACTATTGCATAAACGAATAATTTATAAAGAAAGGCTGTAATATTTTTCATTTTACAGACTTATTGTGGTTATCTTATCCTGTTTTTTTTTGCGAAATTTATACATCCATTCTTTAAAATATATATTCGTTGGCGCGCATTAAAATAATGAAAAATAGCAGAGCAATGAACTGTCTGCTTCTACAAAAAAATATATATTTTTCGCTTCAAGATTTTAGAAATATGGAATAATACAAGCACAAATTTCTTTGATTTTTCTTTTTATCTTAAAAAGAGAAAAGAAAAAAAAGGTATGTACGAGCAACAAAAATCTTGTATTCTTACAGACACATGAATTTAGTGAAATAGAGAAAATAAATTCTAGAGATAGTTAAAGAAACCCCAAACAATATTTTTCTTTTCCTCAAAAATTTGTTATTGGATTTCTTCTTTTCTATTTCGCTTTGTGGAATATTGTGGTATGACGTACGAAACCAGAAGTGTGTATATAGATCTTTATTTACTTTTTGAAGACGCAAAAAAAAAAAGCGTTGCGGTGAGTGCTTTGGAAGTATAGCTTTTTACCCCCGATTTACTACCTTCTGCTTGGCGAGCGAAGAATATATCGATAAAAGTGGAAGGTTCAGAAGTGTATTTTCCTGAAATTTATATTTTATGGAACCGGCTGCTGAATAGCTCTTTTATGAGATATTAAAACTGCAGAAGGAAGTTTTTAGGGGGAGACCAAAAATTGAAATTTATTCTGTACGCATAACTTCTTGATATATTTGGTTTTAAAGGATATCGATTAAAAGAATTTCTGTAGAAATTCATTAAAAAAGAAATTAAACTTCTTGACTCGCTTGTATACTCCATTTATAATATTTGATCTATAATTTTTCTTCTGTACTATTCAAACAATTTATTTTCCTGAGGCTTTCATAAAAATCTTTCAGTATCCAAAATTAATTTTGTTGCTGTTATTTTTAATTTCGCATTTTGATATTTTTTGTTGATAAATTCGGACATTATTCGAACAGAAATAAATTTTAAGCCTTCCTTCAGTTTCCCAAAATTCGATGAGTCTAGCGAGTTAGGGAAGAAATTAGTATAATCTTACGCTTTAGATGCTATTTAACCTCTTTATGACCCTGCTTATTTATAGTGATAGAAGGTTGTAAGTTGAAGTCCCTATTTGACGAAAACAATTCCTTATGCATGGGCCAAATACTGGTTTGATTTTTTGAGGACTTAATATTTTATTATTGAAATTTGTGGTGGAGCAGGCCGGCACAGATATCATTCTCATCATCTGACCCTGGATCAGCCATCTGACTGGTTCAAAATTGCTCTAGTATTTCTTTTGAATGAAATGTCAATGTTAACTGGATATAAAGAAATAATTAAATGCAAAATGAGTTAAATATAAGCCGACTAACAATATAGCTAACTGCACTAAAACTAATACAAGCCGAGAATTCGTATAGCTCTAAAATAACACTTCAATATACTATGCAATTTCTTTTACCTGGTAACTCTTAAACATTTCCTATCCCTTTTTAGACTGGTGTGTGTTTAATCTTTTTGAAATTTCTGTAATTCAACCAATGTTAAGGTGAGTGTTTGTAGGCATCTGAGATGTTTCATTGAACAAAATAGGCTTTGTTAAATTATGTTTTAGGGTAGAAATAAATGAAATAATCCCTTCTTTCATTCAAATTACCCACTTATTGACATGTTTTGTAGATTTTCATCCGATTATCTTTTGTACAAGGGATTCAAAACGGTACTTTAAAAATTATCATTCATGAATGACCAAATAGAGGCTTCTCATAATTCTAGTACTTGTCGCATTTGTCGAGGTGGTTGATTATTTAGATCATAAATTATACAGCCACTCGATCATCTTGGTGATTATGTTTGTTGACCAGAAAGAAATTCGTAATCTTGCTGAATCATCGACACGGTGGGTTGTTTCATTCTTCGAACATAGCCCTATTCGAGTGGATTTAACTTGCGAATGTGTTTAATTTTTCAAAAAAATATTGATCATTCTTTAATGACTTGTTTTATCTTTGAATCAATAATCTTCGCCAACTTTGTAAATAGTGTTTTCTATGAAATTTGGTGTAAAAATGTATTATTGTTATTATTAGCTCTTTAGAATCTTGTCTTCTTGATATTACATCCAAGGAATATTATTAATATTATACAAGGAACGTGAGGCTGTGGTGGACTGGTGGTAAGGTTTCTGCTTGCAGGTTCGAGACTCGATTCCACAGAACCGTCGTGTAAGGGAGGTTTCTTGCACGTTAAATTTGTCAGGCCAAACATCCTCCCGCTGGTGTGGTGTGGAGAGGGAGGTGCCAGGTTAGGTGTCATCTTCGTCATCTAACCGTGGTTCAAAATTATGAGGTCCGTCCCAAAATAGGCTTAGTGTTGCTTTACAATGGGACGTTAAAATAACTAAATTGAACTAGAAAACTAAACTAAACTAAACCAAACCTCCAAGGAACGAGGTGTCGTCATGCCTGGAGCTCGAGAAATCACGAATTCGAAAGCCGATTGAACGTGAGAATTATTGTGTTGTATCACTTCAAATATCTTACCGTTACATATAAATTATAACCATGTGTTTAGAGACGGTAATGTCGTCTCGAGTACCGTTCTCGTCGTTTGAATATGTTCAATATATATTCAATATTGATAGGGCTATTTTAAAATAACTGTCGTATTGTTTCAACTCGTAACTCTAATTTAGCTATATTAAACTATATCCGGGATTTTCATGATGATGCGTTTATCTTTTACGATTTTATATTGAATTATTGTTTGACTGCAAATTCTATCACCCACCCTCAGCGGATTTGTGCATACGTTAGGATAACTTTAATTTGTCGAAATAGGGATGTGAGGAGGGGATGTTTACATTTAACAAAATAAACTCGCAAATTGAATTAAAATAATACAGTCAGTAACGACACGATAATTTGGAAACACGTGAAAAAAATCGGACAAAAGATGTGTCTAGTAGGAACGAAAATAAAGGTCAAAGAATGACGAATTCCGGAAATGTTCTCATCTTTCCGCGTCTCTTCTCTTACTGCGATAGAATCGTCAAAAAGTGGTCGTCTCAGAATATCGGAATGAACAATTAAATTATTAAATGTCCTGTTTTTTTATAAATAGCAACTCGCCACATTTTGAAAATTTTGGGAGTTCTTTTGCTACCCTTGTATATATAAAGGACATTCATACTATTAGTTCACACTCTCCCTATATATATATATAATATATATATATATATATAGTCTCTTGTTCAAATTTTCAGTCGTTAATAAATTACATTTTTGTTAATAAATTACTTTTTACTCGTCCTCTCTTCAAATATATATTTTTTAAAACTTAAAGTGGATAACACTTGATGCTAACACAGTTCTTTACAAATATTAATTAATTCAATTAATTTTTAATACTTTAAATAGAGCTTTAGCAGTTTGTAGTGAAAATTGAAATCAACGGGCAGTAGCTCAGTCGGTAAAATGCAGCAGTTGACTACAACAAATCCTGTCGATACTGCTACGTGGCGGGATGGTCGGCTGTATACAAGAAAGTAAAATGCATGGATTTCAGTATTTTTCACGCGATGGCGAAAAATGCGAGTTCAATTCTTGCGAAAATCAATCATTTTTTTATACTTAATAGTTTTTTGACAATTATTTAATAAAAAATAACTCTTTGTTGACCTAATTAGGAATTGAATTTTTAAAAGTATATTCGATAAAAAAATTTTTTATATTCGATATTTTTTGTAAAGTTTTTTTAATGAGCACTTTTATTGAATGCTTAACATTTTTAGATGCTGCTGACGCCATTTAACTCACACCTGCTATTCACGCACTCCAACTCTACTTAGAATTCACTTGCTTTACTATATTTATATAGCCGAGAACGGGTCATCTCATTAGATATTAAGTCCAATGAAAGGTGTGAATGATGTCCGCGAACTTGTTGAACTAGTTCTGTTTCCATTGCTTTTTGGGAATTTCGAATAGTTTATAGACCGATGCGAAGACAAACCCGCCTTGCCTTACTTAGTGAAACACTAGTTTATTACGTAAACTGTACAATAAATCTATGCGTCCGTTGCTTATGCAATAGTCAATACTGCTATACGCAACAGACAATACTGACATAAATTTGCAAAGAAACAAAAGGAAAACTTTTCTAAAAACGGATATGCGACCTCTCAATACAATAAAAAGCAAGTTAACGATTTGGTGACCTTCAGTCGACTTCTCATCCATTTTAGTTTGCAGTTTTAAAATTTTACTTAACTGTTGACCTTACTAAACCAAAATAAATATTGCAGTTTTGAAAAGAGATTTTGATCCTTCCAAATCGTTCTTTAAGTGCTTCCATTTTGTTGTAAAGACGTTCCGGCCTAATTCTTGAGCTTGTGATGCATTTCGGGGTAGGTTTGTAAGTCGGTTATTTTCATTTTTTTCTTTCCCCTCTAGGAGTTTCGGTTCAGGGATTCGCGACCAAAACATGGCTTATGGGGCTATTTCCAACAAGTGGAAAAAAGGTAATTGAATGTATATATATATAATTAGTCTGCCAGACCTTGTAGCATTAAGGGCAAGTGTCGTGCTTTTTTACATGCTAATGTTGCGTTCAAGAAGTGAGACATTAAATTTTGATTTTTTGCACATGAAGCATTAATATGATGCGTCAGTCAATGCAAAATTTAGTACTATGCATGCCGATAATTTTTCTTACATAAAATTATTTTTGTTACTTTACTTACTTTAGATTATTTTTGCAACCAAATAAAATGTAAATGTGATACCAAACAGTATTCGATTATAATACCTTTATTTTTGTTACCAAATAAAATGTAAGTGTGATACCAAACAATATTCGATCACAACACCTTTATTTTTGTTACCAAATAATATGCAAATGTGATACCAAATAATATTGATCATAACACCTTTATTTTTGTTACCAAATAATATGTAAACGTGATGCCAAATAATATTCGATCATAACACCGTTTTGGGGGGGAAACATGAATTTCATCATTTTTGGAATCGAATTTAATTATTTTTGAGGTCTATTTATTTTATTGACTAATTCTACAATGTTTTTTAACACCTTATCACATTTTGTATTAATTCGTTTTATTGTTCAATTAATCATTTCCTTTTTCAATGTTTTTCTTTGGCGTAATTCATTATTTTATGAAGTTCGGCTGCTTTTATATCGAGCCTGAGTTATATTTGAATATAAATTTTGATAAAGTATCTTATCACCTCTTCCAGAACCAGTGTGGCTCTTATCCAATTTGGTATAAATATAAGCAGGCTTCATTTAAAAAGAGAAAAAAAAATATATTACCTTGACAACAGCCATGATAACAAGGAAATATTTACAATATCTTTAGATAGAAGAATACTACATGAATGAACATGTTACCTTGTGCTGTAGTATGATTAAAAATGTGGGCATTGTATAATCTGTTTAACAAAGTGAATATAATATTGTGCCCGACCGTAATCCCCACGAATCACCTGTAAATGATCCACATGTCAGCTTGATGTGATAAAGTACCATCTTCAGTTACATGTTTCATATTAACTGTTTATAGTTTTAATACTTAATCATAAAAGCTATGATTTAGTTAAGCTATTTAGAGTATCGATGTTTATGTAGATATTCTGTCATAGTTAAAACCTATTATAGAATATCTGTGTAGTACATTATCTCACCGTAAACGTGCCATTTGGTGGATACAAAACATATGTAAATTTTAATCAAACACATTTTCGTAATTTTTATTCTGTAACTATCGTTTCAATTTGAATTTTTTAAAAATTAGTGACGCAATTTGTATAATTTAATAATTAAAACTATTGATTCATAATGCATTATATTTAGCTCAGTTTGACTTAACAATTTTTAGCTAACTTATATAACGTTACTTAAGTTCAATTAATATCATGATATTTTAAATTGATTTGTATCGATTATGATTTAGGCGCTCATAATATATTTAAAAAAATTATTTCAAAAAATTGACTTACAATCGCTGAATTCTAGGCCAATTCATATGTACAAAGAGTAAGTTAAATAAAATTTTTGTGGGGATTAAGTAAAATAGACGTTACAGTTAACAAGCCCACAAAATAGTCTCTTCCACATTTTATGGTATACTCTCAATTAAAGGTGTTATTTTTATCCTCCCCACTTAAAAAATTTGAACCTTGAACAAGTCACGAATACTCAGATTTTTATTTCCGATATCGCACATGAGAGTTTTGTGCATTGCATATTAGTGAAGAAAACCGAGTATTGATGTATATGCGAATGTACAAATAGGTAAATGGCTAATCCACTGATCAAAATTTGATGTAAATCTACATTCTAGATGTTGAAACTGTATACCGGATTTATTTTTCTATATTGTTGTTGACTTTGTATTCACGATGTTAAAAGTTGGGTGAATGGAGTTCCTTCAGAATTTAAAATAAATCTACAATGTGATGTAGAGATTACATACCATATCTCTATATCCCCTAACATTTTAAAGTTATGTTCATAGACAAATAGAATATAATTTTGAATATGTACATTTCAGAGCCGGAGAGGTACGTCGAATTTTCAAATTTTTTCCTTTTACAGAACTTTCGCAGTATATATTTTCGCATACGAGAGTGTGAGAAGATAACATATACTGTCTGAAAAAAATTTATGCATTGATTTTGATAATTTGCGTAATAATGTCGCATTTGACATGTTGTTTTATGGTATTTTTTATCGGACTGTTTATTTTGATTAGTTCTGGACATTAAACTATGTTTATTTTCTCTTTTCAGGTAAGAATTGTTTGAAGTTTTCTTGAAAGAGATTGATGGATAAATGTTTTGGGTTGAAAAACAGCTGTGAGATGTTTTCAGATTATTGTTTACAACGCATTATTTTCTCACCTGTGGAGGAGGTAATTTTACTTCTGTCTTACTACTTAAATAAATATTAAATATGTTATCTTTGGTACTCAAAAGGATTGAAATAAAAAGAAAGTAATATATACTTATATGGTTAACTTCTTTTTGTTAGTAAACATTTCCGAAGTAAAAGTAGATACCTGAATTTTAAATTTTGATTTCATTTGTGAGTTATATTCTTTAAACAAAAGCGATTTTATACTACAATTCAAATTTTGATTACACTAATAAAAATATCATAAAATCTATTCTCTTGATAAAATATTTTAACAAGTTTTTACTGAAGTTATTGTGAGAGAATCTATTTAATAATAGTAATATAAAGGGGCAAAAATATTATTTGTGAAATTTTCGTTTAATACTATTTTTTTTCAGAAACCTAAAATCAATCTTATTCCATTTTTCCCTCTAGAGCAATGTTTTATTATTATTTAGAACTGAGATAGAATTTTTTTATAAGACTATCAATATTTATAAGAATGTTTTTTTCTCATATAATTACCATTTAAAAAATAATTATTTAAATTTTTTTCAAAACTATAGATTTATATTATTTCTTTGGACACTTTTATTAATAGATCTATGAAAAATGATCATGTTTCGTAAAACCTTTTAAAAGCGTTTCAAAAATTGAAAAATTTCTTAATCTTTATTTTTAAGAAATGAATACATTTTCACCATACGGTTTAAATATTAGTACATTAAGTGCTTGAATTCTGTGAATGTTACAAGCATGATCTATTTCTGCAGAATCGTGGGTTTCAATGTTTTCAGAATCCAATTTTATAATTATTTAGATCGATTGATATTATGTGATAATTCTACGATATTTAATACAAATATCAAGCACTTTTTTTTATAAATTTATTTATTTTAGTGTTATATTAATCAGACTGATTTTACTTATTGGTGTTTATATTTAGTATTATTTTATGAAATTACTTTTTTTCTTCGAGGCTGCACCATATTATATTTTCGGTATATTTTTATCTAGTTCAAAATACCAACGGCTTTTTAAAATCCAAACATTTATTTTAAAAAAGATCGATTTGAATACAATTGTTTTAAAGTGGAATTATTTAAAATCGTCCAGTTTTTGTTCTACCTCCAGAAAATTCATTCATATATTAATATAGCCCAAAGGAAGTGAAATTCATTTTATAATATAATGATTTGCTGCTGTGAGTATATTAGAAGCATAACTGTAGTGATTATTCACTGTGATTCTACGCTATGCCAATGGAATGGTGGCACTTAACCTCATTCCAATTTTCCCCCAATTATTTAAGCCGGTCATTTAATGTGCATTCCACGTAATCTCCCCTTGAAAATTCCCTCGGGGAATGTCTTGTTAGAATACAGTGCAACTCTTTTAGCTCTAGCTTCTACAGTATTTAGCACTAAATCCCAATAGTGTGATAAAAATGATCAATTAAAAATGGTTGGATATCCAGCCTTTCAGTCGAAAACATGCCAATTGTAACCAAATTCTTCACATTTGGTGTAAATTGAGTATCTTTACTCTTTTGGCATGGTAATGCATGATCATAAGTACTTCAGTTTTTACTTGGCATTTTTTATTTTATTTATATAATAAAACATTATTAATAATTTCGTCATTATGGAACTTCCCCTTAAACTTTTTTTTTTGCTTTATAATATTTGTGAGGAAAATTTATTCTATTTTTTGATATAAATTTCTGATATATAGTAATTACGCTGCGATTTATCGCCATACCATGTATTCTTTTAGCACAAATTTCGAAATCATAGGATGGTGTATACTTCCAAAAATTTATTTTCTGTTCTTCCTTTGATAATTAATTCACAGTGTAATTTTCTTTTTACCTAATAATTTGCATATTAAAAGCAACTGATCTATTCTCTCATATATTTGTAATTTTCTCATCATTCTCTTTAATTATGTGAATTGCATTTTTTATATGAATTTGAATGCATTCCAATGAGTAGATATAAACAAAGAAATAATATCGCCATCATTATTAATGCCTTTAATTTAATCGAATAAATCAGTTATTAAATATTTCATATAATTCACGTTCAGACAATAAGAATATTATTCTGAGGATAAATATAGCCAGATCATTTATTTACCAAGATCAAAATGCTCATATTAATTTGATTTAAATTTCAAATGAAGCATTTGAATTTTAAATTCTATTCTGATTATAAAGCTAATCCAAGTTCATTGACCTCAAAGGACTTTAGATTTGTTACCATTTATTTAAAATTTATTGCTTTTGTGTTTTATTAATGTCCTGGTATATTATTGAAGTTATTATTTTCTGAGTTGAATAAATTACCATTGTTTTATTTATTTCTCTACGAATTAATTATCTAGATCGAAATAACTATCTTTAATAATGCGATGAAATGTTAATAAAACCTAGTTGCATAAATTCCCAATGGATATTTTTAAATTAGATTTCTTGATGCATTTGAAATTTATGAATAATTCCTATAATGATTTGGAATTAATTAGAATTTCAGTTATTAATAAACATTTCAGTTTGCATTTTGAAGTAAAATGGCCTAATGCAAGAGGAACATGCATTCTACACAAAATCTATCAATTATGTGTTAATGGATCGAACGCTTAAATTAACTTTTAAACCTTTGAAAACGTATATTACTTTTTTTTTTGCTTTGTTTCTATATCAAAAGATGATTGAAAGAATCATTCACGTATTCACGTTTTAGCAGTAAAAAAATGTTTTTTCTACACCTTTCAGATGTAAGATTAAATAGTTATTGTGAAGATTTCCATTATACAGCATCTAAGTAAGAAAATGTAATGTATTTTTTAAAAAGAAAAACCAATATATTTTTTCGGATCGTTTTTGGAGTTATTTGAGAATGAAATTAGATTCCTTTGAAAATCGGAAAGTTGTATGTTAGTTAGTGATTAAATGATTATTTAATAAAAATTGACTGCGTTTGATTATTTTGGAGATGTCGAATTTTTTTTAATGTAATGAAAGTAGTTTTGTAAGCTCTTGATCATCCTGATATTTTTTAAAGTATTTTGAAATTACTAAAAAATTAATTTATATACATTAAAGACATGTAATGATGTATTATATATATAAAAATATAATTTGATTTTTACTATTTGTTATATTTGGTTTGATTATCTAACTTTCAGTCAAAATTGCGACAAAAAAGTTCGTTTATCCCTTTCAATCAAATCAGTTTTAGTACGTTTAGTATAACTACTAATTTTAATTAACCTACAATTCTAAGCAGAAGTAGTTTTAGATAGATTTCTATAGGAACATTAAGTACTGAAGAGGGTCTTTTGACAAGACTTCGAAGAAATTTCTTCAGTTCTACTAAGATCATGTTCCTTAAAATTCTAAACAACCCTTCTTTCAAAAGTTATATAATATGCGTACAACACATTGCCTGTGTTATCTTATGAGCAGGATAGCTAGAGTAATTTTGTGGGGCTTGGTTGTTAGAAATATGAAAATCACCCTTGAATTCGCAAATAGAACATCTGGCTTTTAAAAAAAATTGTAAGGGGTTGAGATTTTCATTTCGCTATAATATGTTTGTCTGTATGGCACTAATCCACTGCCGTATCACCCATCCGATTGCTATGAAACGTTGAATACTTATTACTTGCATTTACGGGATTATTAAAGCCGCAATACAATGATTTAAAGCAGTGGTGGGGAAACTTTTTTTAAGACGGGCCATTTGTAATAACTAGACGATCGTAGCGGGCCAAAGAATAGTGCTTAATCGTTAAAAAGTTTATGTGTTCTATAAACATATACATATATTATTACATACATTTATTATTTTAATAGTAAAAAAGCAAAAGGTAAGAAAATTATAAGCACAAAATATAAAATGAATTTAGTGTAGTTCTTGATATGAAGTATTATCACTTTATTTTCTGGTGTCATTACTGGTTGATGGTGCATGAGAAAAATGAAATTAAGACTGTTTTATCAAAATTTCATCATAGTCCGGTTCCCTTTGCGAAGCAGAAATTCTTAAAACTTTTCTTAGATGAAAGGTGCTCATCTGTAATTCTGTTTCTTAAAGAAGTTTTCCTAAGCTTCATTGTTGAAAAGATTTGTTCGCATATATAAGATGAGCCGAACATTGTCATTATCTTCATTGCTAACTAATGCTCTTGCGCGGGTGTTTGTTGAGGCAGTGGGAATTCGGGGATTACACAAACAATTACTCGAGTCAACAGGTCGTTGCAGATGACTGACTAAGTCGCTAACTAACTGATCTTCGGGCGGCCTCGCTTGTATTTATACCTACCTGCAAGGATTGTTCGGGAATTGGAATTTTGCGGTTATTTCGGAAAAACAGAACAATGAATCGAAAATGCGAGAGTATCTGGAAGTTTCGAGCGAAGAGGAGTCAGCTGTTTGGGTCGGATGGATTTGTCCAGAATATTATTGTGTTTTGAATATCGCCGCAGGTAGTTTTTATGCGAGTCGTCAAATTACGAAGTAAGAATGCGTTCAAACATTCTCACGACGGCACTCTTAAACGGGCCGGATGAAACCTTTCCGCGGGCCGGACTTGGCCCGCGAGCCGTAGTTTCCCCATCACTGATTTAAAGTATAAAAAATATTTTCAGATCTATTAACCGCATCTATCAGCCATGGATTGACCACCAAATAACTCACCAGAGACACGACAAATTCAGTAAAGATGCTAAATTCAAGCTAGACATTAATATTTGGTAGCTTTGGTAGCTATGGAAGTCGATCTCTCTGGTAATAGTTTTATTAGAGAGTATGCAAAAAAAGGTTTAGGTGAACCAATCCTACATGTTTGAAATATTAACTAAACATTTAATAAAATAGTAGCGTTTTTATGCACTAACTTCTGAAAATATTATAGTATAAATAATTTTGCCCCATCTTAGTTTTCAAGAATTATCTTTTCAAATATATTGACGATTTTATGATATAAATATATTTTCTACGTTTAATCAATTTTAAAATGAAATATTTTAATCACATTTTTTTAACATTGAACTTGAGAATATTGAGCAAAAATTAAACGAATCACGAGATACAATAAATAGTTTCTTTCATTACCATTCTGAAAGAACATCAAGCATTACAATCCTAAAATAATACACAAATCTAATTTATAAAAATGAATATTTGTTTGTAGAATAGAATAATAAAAATAGAATAAATACCATTTATGCTTCTCCTTTATATATCCTTCAATTTCAATGAATGTATTCATTGCGACAAGAAAATAAATATCATTCTTCGTATAATTTTTAATTAAACAAGATAACCTTTCAAATTCCAAACAATGCATCCAAGATTATTTCTTCTGCGGCAGAAACGCGCTGGCACCAGCTAATTCATAATAAAAAATGCATCCAGTTTACCAAATAAGTAAAGACAAACAACTTTTACTATTAGTTTTTTTGTTAATTGCAATATCCTATAACCCTCGGGGCTAAAAACTGATTTTCAAACCCTAAATTGGGCATTTTTTTTCATTCAGGTTTTGCCTAAGGATTGAAAGTAATTTAAAAATTGTAACTTAGATGTAAAGATATCTATTATTGCTTTGCAGTTTGCTGAGAAAAATTATTTTCATCGTCGCAGACAGTTTTATTTTGTGAAAATTTATATCATAGATAATGAACTAATATCAAATCTTTCAAAAAGAGTTCAATCTGAACTAACATAAAAACATTATCATATATAGATTCAAATATTTTTAATTTTGAAAGCATGCACATTATGGGATTTTTGAGGCTAATAAGATCTTTTAACTTCTTGTAAATCAGATCTTTCATATGACTCTAAATATGGAAGTCATATGGATTAATATCTGGTGAATAAGTGATCAATTCAGTGCACTAAGATAGCAAGTTGGTCATGGTAATCAATTACTCGGATTCCAAGCTCAGTATTAATTATGAAACATAGATGAACTTTCAATGTAGAAAAAGCACTTCGATAGACTAGTATTACATTTTTATAATACATATACTAATTCGTGGTTGAATATGGCTGTTGGGAAGGAAATATATTTTAAAATGAGTTAAGTTGTTTCAGAAGTTATAATTTCCTTGAATTTGGCGCTATAAATGATCTAATAGTGTAATTTGAGCAATGAACAGGGGTAATAGAGTAAATTTAGTAAAATATCTTTGACTAATAGTATACAATGGATTTCACGACGTTTTTCTTCATTAATTTTTTTTTTTGAAATATTTAAATGCCAAGCATGTTACTATTATCACTTTCCACTAACTCAAAATTCATTTATTGCGAATCCATTTAATACTCTGTCCAAAAATTATTCCAAATGATGAGGTCCTTCCCAAAATAGCCCGATAATTGGTTCGAAACATTTAATTATAATTAAATTGTCCAAAAATTAAATAATCATTCCTTTAACCTTTCTAAATATATTGTTGTGCATTGTATCTGAAAGAAAATTCTCGGCCCTTCGTTGTATGATCTGTCAGTTGCGAAAATAAATGCTGATCTAAATTTGTCAGCAAAATGGTTGTCAGGACCTTGTAGTCATACATTTTCGTGAATAATTTATCCATTATTATTTGCGAAACCTTTTTGGCGGTCATTTATGTACACTCCCATATAATGAGACGCCCATGGTAATAAGCCCTGATCGTCAGTGGCGTGGTAGACAATACGCACTTTCGCTAAAACTACATAGGTTGCAATTGTTCACCTTTATGTAACACATTTTTCAAACAAATTGCGTGTTATCACTTAGAAATTAGTGAAATTTCCTTGTAAATAAATAACTATAAAAGATCAATTAGGCTAGTAAAATTTATGTCGCTAAATTCCCAGGCAAAAGATTTTAGTCTTACGCAATCCCTCTAATAAATGAATAGCAACTAGGTACTCGAAACTGCTCGGTTTTATTATTATTTTTTTCTCATAGTAAATCAGTATAAATTTGTCTAAAGAAGCATATAAAAATCAATTTTAAATTATTTTTGCTGAAAATTTTAATAAAAATTAAATTATTATTTAATTAAAATTAATAATAATTATGATTTTTGTCTAACGAAATTTCTTATTCTAAAATCTTTATATTTTTATTCAAAAATATAATAACCAAGTTATTTTATAATGCAAGCATTAAATTATTAAAAATTAATTTTTAAAATAATGAAAAAAAATATTTTATATAAACATAAATCTCTATATTTAATCGAAATCTAGAAATTTTTGTAAGTTTCGGAAAAAGGGTTGTCTTTAGTTCTGTACTTGCTTTTCAAAATTGCAGTTTGGCAGTATATTTTAGAGGCTTTTATTTGTCAACATTAATTTGATAAAGGAGTCAATCTGAGAATCACTACAATTTTCAAAAAGCGATGCTGACTCCAGTTATAATAATAATAAACGGAAGATAGATTTTCTTTTGGAAAGATTTATTTTCTTGGAAGATTTGCTTACTTGCCATTATCATCTGATCATTGATAATTATATTTAGTTTTGTTCTCAATAAATTATTATAGTTTAGAAGCCGATATCAGTATGCTATTATCGCATATCTGCAAACAAAACATTTAACTCTTAAATGAACCAAATTTATTTCTTGTAGTAGTTTGAGGATCAACGACCCCTTGAGAAATCGAAACACTGATTCTTGTGTTCTTAACCTAGAGTAAGAACAAAGCTAGCACGCATGCACGCACACGTATATGTTTGTATCAATGCTTCTATATCAATTATTATAAGATTGTATTTTTAAAAAAATGGAAAAAGTTGCTTTAACGAACTTATTTATCAAAAAAAAAATGTATATCTGTTTTTTAAAGAAATGACGCCTGTTAATACTACAATTACTAATCAGATTATTAAATCTAGTATCAAATGATATAACTATAAGGTCCGCTTAGGGAAAAGATTTATACAGGATGAGTCTAAAATCATGGGACAAACTATGAAGGTCAGGAGAGCTCACAATAAAAACTATTGTTGTATATGAATACATTGACTCAGAAGCAGAAAAAATAACACATTAACGGAATCATAAAATGTTCATTGGCAGGAAACTTAACCAGTGATTCTATTGCTAGATATTGCTGGATGTAACTTTCGGGGTTTGCTGGATTGAACGTAGTGGGTCAGTCCGATGGCTACCACGATCGCTAGATTTATAGAGTGTCGATTTTTCCTATGGCGGCATGCCACGGTGGCCTGATCGTTTTCGTAACTGGGGGGTTGCAGGCTCGAGACACGAGTCCACCGAAGAACGTCGTGTAAGCAGGTCTGGTGCACGTTGAATCCCTCAGAGCCAAACGTCCTCCCGCTGGTATGGAGTGGAAGTTTGGAGAGGGGGGGTGCCAGCTCAGGTGTCGTCCTCGTCATCTGAACGTGGCTCAAAAGTACGAGGTCCGTCCCAAAATAGCCATAGAGTTGCTTTAAAACGGAAATTTAATATAATTAAACTAATCTACGGGGACATTAGAAAGCCCTCATTTACAAAACTTCATTTGTCTCCATTGAAGAACTCATTGTTCGTGAGCGACTGTATGCGTACTTGAAATGCCCTGGATATTGCAATTGGTTCGTCAATCACTCCACCAAGCCCCCACCATTACTGTCGATAGTTTCACTGTTGAGCATTTTTGTAGACATTGCAGTAAAGAAATCATTTAGCGACGACGTTGTAAATAAACAATGTTTTTCTTTTCATATGTTTTGTGTGTGTGTGTGTTTGTGCCTCAACGCTTCACTTCCGGTCATATTTTAGTACACAATATTTTTATATTTTTTTTTTGTTATAGTGAGCTCTACCAACCTTCAAAGTTTGTCTCATGATTTTAGATTCACCTTGTATATTAAGCACTTATATAATTATTGACTGATGAAATTAAGGATTATCAGCAAGTATGAGATAGAAGTCGGGCTCACGGTAATATTCTTGTAGAATTCTGCAGTTGATTGTTTATTAAGCTTAATAAGGCTAATGAAATATCGCTAATGCAATATGTTCTCATACCAAAATCACAGAATTAGCGATAACATATTGGTTTCCAGAAACTACACGCAATGCTATAAAATAACATTTCATTAGCGAATCATCTTCAATTTGCTATAAAGCGTATTAAATAATAATCGTCGTAACTGTGTTGATTCAGAAACTGTAGTTGAATTCTAAAAATCCATCGCTGGACGCAGTATAACCCCTTTCATCGGAAATACTTCCTATTTTCGAAGTAAAAGTAGTTAAAACCATCATCATTATTTTAATTGCTAGAGGAGTTAGAATCAATCATCATGAAAGAAGTTTCTCATTCTATGGCTTGTTAAGTTAGATTTTTTGTATATATATTCTATTCTTAATATATGTTATTGTATATATGCTATTTTATACATATGATAACATAGTTAAACAGTATAAATCAACTATCTCTTATCGAAAAAATAAATTCAATTATAGTATATAAATTATCTTTAAAAGAAAATTATCAAATTATGGGATGATTAATTATTTGCGAAAAGGGGAGATGAGATATATTAATATTTACAATCCCCACCCTCATATTTATTCGACTAATTAAAAAAAGGAAATTCGACGTTCTGTGTATTTTGAAGTCCTTTGATGTATATTTGAGTTGAGTGTATGGTTAGCTAACCATCTATCTACATGTTTATATCAAGTCCGAATTATCAATGTGGATGGTTGTCTAACTATACAGGTATAACAAGCAAATCCGAGATAATTAACTTTATTTACAAGCGTCATATATGTATATATAAAATGCATAGTTAAAATTAGTGGTAATAAATAAAATACAATGCAATACGAATTTCATACAAATAGTGTTATCAATGTTACATAGAAGTAGTGGTAGAAATAATGTGTAGCTACAAGGCTAAACCTGTAGCTGGATTTTAGTACAAATATGTAAAATTTTTAAAGAAGTAAATACAATTAAAAAAAATTTCTTAGTTATTTCAAGAATATGAACTTATTTCAAAACAGTTCTATAAATCTGATTACTGAAATATACTTATAATAAAAATCCTTGAAACGTGCGACAAAATCGCGAAATCACTGACCCTCTGTTATTTACATGTAAACAACCAAACGGACGAGTTTTCCCCGTTTATTGGCATTTCTAGTCTTTCCTTATCTCCTGTTTCGATAAATGATTGAATTGCTTTTGAATGGGCTTCCGCATATTGAAGCCATTCACTACATTCAAACTGAACTTTTTTTTTATCGTTTGCTTTTGCTACCTGAGTACATCTAAACTCAACCACTTCCTGCCTGATCTCTTTCCTAGAAACGGAATACTGCTTTATCTGCACGCATTGCTTTTTATTAACTGGCGTTTTTCGAGAATAGTTGTAATATTTCTTTTGGCATTTATGCAATATGTTGCTAAAATAAATGGAAGTTTATTTACCTCAGGAGAGTATGGTTTATCCACATCTAGGTCTTGGAATTAATCTGTTTATAAATTATTCTTTTTCTTATTTCTGTAAAGTTTTAAAAGATCATTTGATTTTGAAATATATGTGGATTGTGCTGTGTTGGGAAGTTCCTTTTATAATTCTAAATTATCATTTTAGTCGAAAATCGTTTATTTATGTTATTTTTAATTTAATGATTTTGAATTTCGCCGTCTTTCACATTGCTTATTTAGTGCTTCAAATGTGGTACATATATCTATTGGATATTCACTATACTGATAATCTGAGTTAAATATAAAATATGTGATTATTTATCTTATCAGAGAAATATTGCTACTTGTATTGTTCGAGAATCAGATTTTTCAACCACACTTTTTATAAAACAGAGAAAGGTGTGTATTAAATACTATATATTCCAATATTTATCTATGGAATGCAGTGTAAAAATTTGAATATTAACCAATCTCAGTAGAATAAAATCGTTAAAATTTTGATAAGACTTTATCCATTATGATAGATTTATTATAATTTCGATAATTTGTATAATTTTTAGTTTCCTTTTCATCTATTTTTGAAACTATTTCTCAATGAAAATATTCAATAATTTTTTCTTAAATATTTGATATTATTTTGTTAATTTTTTCGTATTTTAGAATAAAATTTTTATGATGATTAAAATTTATTAAAATTATAGACAAATGCATTAAAAAGAATCATAAAGTAACAAATTAGTTAAAACGGAAAGTTTATATGTTATTGCATCTTTTATTCGACAGAATAGGGGATTTGTTAAAGGAAATCGCATCATATAAAAGAATTGGAAAGAATGATTGATTTTTGCGATCGGTTTTGAAACTATATAGGACTATTGTGAAACTAAGCTCGAAATTTTGAACTGTGATTGGAATGTTTCAAAACGACGTGGGCTGATGTTTTCAAGGAGGGGGGGAAATCGATTTTTTTGTTCTTTTTTTTAAAAATTCATATCCTACAAGTTTCTATAAAGAAAAATTACGACGTATTGCTGTTTTTCTGTTTTTCCATCGATATCTTATAAGCTCGTCATTTATTAATGACATGCAAAGTTTGGTTTGTGTCATCCTACAGGACAGTTAATGTAACTCAAAAGTTTCTTCTGTTTATAGCTATGTATCGAATGTCTTTCCGATATCTGCTTCATATCATAAACGTCATTTTTTACTTCTTATGTACTCAAAAGCAAAAAAATATTATTTACTTCCATGGGGATCGTCATGTCAAATTTTTAATTGAGACGGATTTAAAACAAATTACATTTTATTCACACCAAGTTTTCTTTAAAAAAATTATACAAACCATAAGTGAACACAAGACTATGTATTCATTACTTTGATCAACTGATATTAATTACGCTTATTTCGTAAAAGCTTTAATTTTGGTCAAATGTTAAAGGGAAATACAAATCCACTACTTTCGTTTTATTCCCTAGTATGTGAAGTATACATAGAGAATTACAATTGTCAAAAAATTAGAAAACGAGAGGAATCCCCAGGATTCAGACTACACGAATTCGAAAACACATTTTAAAAATTATATCTTTTTGTCTCTCTGAACACGATAACTCAGTAATGCTTTGAGCTTGATGATTGTTGCAAACGAATTTAATCACATGATATGTGGGCGGAGCTAACCGCGAAACCCACGTGGTATCGTAAGTATGTGTATATGCATGTAAAAAGTTTCGGTTCTCTTCTGTGAGTGTGCGCGTGTAACATGGTTATGTTTTTCATGACGGTAGCTTCTAGAATGGCTTACCGAATATACCTTGTCTCGGAATATAATTAGAAATTATATTTTTACTCGGATTAATTGTTTACATGTCTTTATTTAGAATATGTACGTTGTTAAATTTTGTTAAGTTTGCTGTTACAAATAAACTGTTTAAAAAGACAACCAGCTCGTCATTCCTTGGAATCTCGTATATTTTATCTTGGTGATATACCATCATTTATTATTTTTCAATGATTGAAATTAACCAATTGAATTGTTGCAAAAAAAAAAAAAAACAATTAATGCATTATTTTTTCCAAAGCAAAATCCATGATCCAGTTTTAATTTGCCAAAAAAGTTTTTAAACAAAGATTCCGTTTTTATCGAAATATGAAATAAGCAAGAAAAAGGAAAATTGTTAAGTTTTCGAAGTCTTCTGGTTTGTATATATTTAACTTTTGGTTCGGTTATTTTTTATATCCAATCGGATAACACTTCCTACTTGGGAAAAGCATTAACCATTTCTTAATTGAAACAAAATATTTGAAAATTATATTAAATGTAATATGTTTCAGGTTTAAAAAATTCGATACCTATAACATTTAGAATATTTCCTGATTAAACACGCCAGAAAAATTATCCTATTTGAAAAAACTGTTAGTAGATAATTAAAGACTATACAATTTGGCTTAAAAATCTGTCACACTTTCAACATGTGTCACGCTTCTACTTGTAAGATGCAGGCCTTCTCTGTACTCCTGTTTTCTTCCAAGTTTCCGCCACCTGCTCCACATCCTTTGCCAACCTTGAGGATTATCAGTTCGACCCCGTGTGTGTAGAAACCCGTAGCATCCACCTCTCATCTGTATTCCCACGTAACATGGGCAACAAGATCTGGCTGTGCACGCGGAATGACGATTAGGTTCCAAATGTTTGTGGTAACATGACGGGGGAGGTATACTTCGGATTCGGTTTCTTTCCTTTATACGAAATGTCTATATGTTTCCTTCTATCTAAGGATTTTTATAGAATTGTGGTTTTAAATGTTATTTGTGATGTAATAAAATGCTTTCAAGGACAAGATTCTTTGGAAATATAGGTGATTTAGACAATATCTGGTCTTATTTGTGATCTTTTATGCTAAATATCTATTCTTAAAATTAATTCCCATTTTAAAATTAATCATTAATTTTTAGAGATATTTTTCTGCCTAATTCTTATAAAAGAGTATTATAAAAAATGTCATCTGCTTTATTAAACAGTTATCTTACAATAATTGAAATGTATATTCTATCGTAAACGTTATACCAGTCCATTAAAGAGCATCTCTGATAATTATGCATGTTCAAGTTATTTTTATAATATAATTAATTAAAAAGATATTTAATTTGATTTGAATTTCAAATTGTGGGATTGGTCCCACAATTGTGGGGTCCTTAAAACTTTCTCGTGTACATTATAATAAAGGTCTTAATCCAGAGAACATCTTTCAGTAATCGATGAACAATTATGTAGTATTAACCTTTAGCGCTTTTATTGGGTCTATAGTGTAATCCTTGGTGATTAATTCCTGGCACGCAGTTAATAGTATACGAAAATTGAATTAATATTTCAGACGCATTTTCCTGAACCAATTGAAATCGAAATTTTACATAGAGTTACAATTGTAGTAACAGAATCAATACCAAATTTAATGTATTTGATTAATTATGTTTCAGAGTTATCGCGTTTACATTATTTCTGAAAGTACAGATCGACAGTTTCAACCTCTTGTTGGATTTAGCAAGAAGTTTGATATGCGCTTATACTGTGTATGTCAAAACTGTATGCCGAGTTTTTTTACTTCCCATCCAACTTTCTTCGTTTTGTAGTTATCGTGTTAACTTGTTTTCAAACATCCCGTGAAAGACTTCTCATCAGAGTTTATTCAAAATTTGACAGGAATCTGCAAATTTAGTGTTAAGATTGTGTACCAATTTTCATAGCTCAAAGCGATTTTTTAAATGATCTATGTCATGGATATCCAAAAGTTTCCTAAAATATAAAGATTCGTCAAAATATCGACTCTGAATTTCCTGACGATTATATTATTTTATTTTTCGTGTTCGAGGAGGTAAGAATGTTATGTTTTTCATTGTACGACACATACGCTCATTTCAAGCGAAAATATTAACTGTGATATACAAACAAAAATTGCGAAGAGATCTAAATACATTTGCAAAATAGAAAATTGCTATCTTACATCCAACGTTATTGTTATAAATATAACTATTGCGATATAATTCACTATAATCAGTCTATTATCAATTATATTGAATAATTTAAAGACTATGTCGACGTAGCCCGTCATAAAATTTTAATGCTTTCTCTCGATACCTTTAATACTTCCTTTTATTTATTTTGCATAAATTCCCCTCTTCTCAACAATGAAGGAAAGTAATTTAAAAAACCAACACATGTTATTCAGTGTCGCGACTTTAATAAATATTCGTATTATTGCCACTAGATGCAATTTAAAATATATGAACTTAAACTAAAATAATTCAAAAGTTCTAAGAATTTTATAATATTAAATTGAGCTACTCAACTCTGTATTGAAACGATTCTTGTAACGAAAAAGAAGATACTGCCGTTTCACTGCCCACTATGTAATCTGGCCGGCAAGAACTTAATATTTCTTTCATAGCTCGAAAAAGGTACTTCAAATTCTTCTGTTAACCTTTTTTATTTTTGTTCTTGTATAAATCAAACTCGTTAGGTAGCGGATAGTGTGCTAAGTTATTATTATTTTGCATTAATCAAATATTTAACTCAATTACAGTCAAATACACTACTCATTACTCTAATACAAAGCATGGGATAAATTTTATGTTAGATGTTATTTCATTGTAATGAGCATTTAATCCTTTAAAGTTGTTGTTGTATTTTCCGCGACACTGATGTTTCCTTTGAAGCCTAATTACCTTTTCTGTTTTATCTTACGATAAAACAAAAAAATGCAACATACGTATATTTTTGTAATAATATGTTGGACGTAACCGAATGAAAAAAAAAAAATTCTTGACAACAGATGGTGCACGTGAGAAGGGGAGGTTCTAATGCTTGTCCGGTTTAGAAACCACAGGTATTGCTTTACGGTTTGAAACATGGACCTGAGTAAGAAGTCCTTAATGCGCTTGTTTTTCTTGTTAAGATTCAGTCTCCAGGACAACCGTTTCTGTAACGAGTAGCAATTCTGCATTTTTATCTTTCTGGTTTTTATTAATTTTTAAATTTGTGATATTTGTTCCTAATCTGCTTTAATGATGCAACTGTAAAGGAAATTTTCTGTTTTTCTTTAAGTCTGTAAATCTTTTTTCCCCCCTTCATACTTTGGGGCTGATATTTGTGTGTGAAGGAGGCATTTAAATTTTTCATAAACTACTGCAAATAATGAAGTATTTATTCTACATGAGTCGCTTTGTCTTTAAAAATGTTGTTTTCTATTGGCATACGACAACCTAAATTACCAAAATGGATAAACAGTTCGTCGTGATAAATGAATGCCACAATTTTTGCCCGATACTTTCGAATAAATTATTGGCAACTCGTTTAGCAATTTTGAATAAGTAATAAAAAGGGAAAGAGCAGTGATTAGTTTCAACGTTGTTGTTCTTGGTCTTCAGGCGTAAAAAGGCGTAAAAATAAACACACATGAAATTTTTAAAAAAATGACAAAAATTAGCTTAAAAAATCGTTTGGTAAATTCTATAATCTTTGTAGAAGCCACGATATTTTAAAATTGTTTGGCTCTTTTGGTATTCTTATTTCAATGAAAAACAAACTGTTAGACAATAAGAAGAGTTTGTGTTTTAGAATAATTTATATCAAAGTAATTTACTATTAAAAATATATCTTTATTTAAATGTGTTTTAGGATTTTGTCATATGAATAATTTTACTTTCTCATTTACGATATTTATCTAAGTAGTCCTCAAACACATATTTAATATATGATAGCTGTAGTTGTAGTTAAGTAACAAATACTTCCAGGTTTATTGTCCAATAATAAACACAATAAAGGCTTTTGTGTGGTTATCATGTATATTAATTTACTAAATTTTTTTATTGTTAAAATTTATTTTAGAAAAATGATTATCATAATTGTTTCACACAAATGTAAAATTAATATACGATTATTCAACGTTAACATATTGCCAAATTAAAATTAGACATGAAAATATTTTGGACTTTATGCTAGGTATTATCTCTGATTTAAAGATTTCACTAAAGATTTTTTTCTGTTAAACAATTAGAACTAGCTAATTCATTCCAGATTTTTAAAGTCTGATAGTACAGATTTATTGGACAGAAATTATCAGCATTTATTGCTGATATATGATTAGATCAGCAGGAATAATTCTCGCATTTATTCTTTTTATTCGCAACAGGCATAGATGTCCTTTTCTTACGTGTCCACTTAATTTTCTACTTAATTTTTTTTATTGAATATCTTCAGTACTTTTCCCTTAGTTAGTTTGGGAGTTTTAACATTAAGTTTATGAGTTATTCGCTTAGATCATATCATCAGCTTATTCGTTTATTCTGTATCTCTATATATAGAAGAAATATTAACAAAATTCTGTATTCTGTGAAGCTTATTGTTCTTTCCACATGTTCAGTAAATTTCCGTCTTTAAATCAAATTTCTCATACCGCTTGATTTAAGAGGGGGAAGGTGACCTTGAAAAAGAATCCATATGTTTCATCCTATATTAGGCTTTGTTCTTCTATGAAATTCTATGTTTCTGCGTTTGTTGAAATATATTTTAGTATTTTAAGTGGAAGAAAATAAAATTGAGTGGGAAACTGAACAATAAAATTTATTCTATCGTTTGACTCTCTTGTCGTGTTGCTACTTTCTCTTTCGTTAAAACCTCCAGTTTTGTGAAGGAAACCTTTATTGCATTATACAAATCGTGTAGAATATTTGACATGAAACAAATTTGTGATTTATAAAAACAGAATAACAAAAATCCATATCAATAAATGCATAATTTTCCATAACGCAGAATAGAATCGGGATTCATATATCTTGTCATAGGCAATGTATTATCCTAGTCAAGAACGTATGACGATATTCTATCCATGTACAATTTTTTTGTTCAATCCCATTATATGCCATTTTTTTGAACATATTTGGTAAACCGTGATTGTTTCCCCCATGAATTTAAACGTTTTGTTTTTAAAAAATGGCAACGATCAGAAATGTCTTTACTCGTTTTCCTTCTAAAAGAATAAATTTCTTTCCAGTATTTACGTCACGCCTTTTTATTGCTTTTATCGAATGCGGAGGCATATGCTGGAAGAAAATGAAAATCGGACGTGGGACGTAATTTTAAGAAATCATACATAAACAAAGCAAAACGAAACGGAAATATTCATGCACAAATCCACTTTGACAGTTTCCCGTTCGAGATTTGACACTACCTCTTCTCGCCTACCCTTTCACCATTCGAACCGTAAATATTCGGTCTCCCCCCCCCCCCCATAAAACTTTTTTTATTGTAAAATTTTAGTTTATCGTGGGTTGTCGGGTTTAACTACCCACGGTGTTAGATAACTTCTGATTTGAATTCTAGGTCAAAGCAGTTGTTACAATTAAAATAGTCAGCAAAGAGCTACGATTCGTATTCCGGTGCAGTTATTCTTCAATGGCTATTTGCTTCTTTTCTGGAATTGCTTTCTTCATTTGTTCGGTTTATATTACCTCTGGCTTTGGTAGTTCAGGAAAGAAATTTTGTTCAACTATTCTGTGTTTATTTTGAAATTCAGTGGGAGGTACTTCTGGATTCTGAACTGTTTTTCAATGTGCAGATTGCCTGGCGATTAATTAAGAGTTTTTGAATATTTTAAACAAGCCATATTTAGCCATTTTTGTGTCAGCTTTATTAACTGATTGCATATTTTTGATTTTTAATGTCATAGCTTGTCATGCTATATATAAATTGCTTTTTTTATGGTGAATAAAATCATTAAAAATGTTGTACAATGCAGAATATTGATCTAGAACTATGTATCAACTTTGATACGTATTTCGTGAGAAATATATTTTCACTAAAAAGGGTCTTATCCAGAAATTTTTATTATATTTTTAATTAAAAATTAATCGCTTTAATGTGTGTTTATTTTTTACATAAAAGATATATTTTTGACGCTAAAAGGATTTTTACACCATTTAAAAATTTAATGACATCAATTCAGCTTGCAATTTCTTCACAAATTTTTATAAATATTATAAATATATTTAATAAAATTTTTCATTATTTTTAGTAATTGCGATGATGAATGTTTCAATTGAAAATTTGTGCTTGTTATAAATCACGTATTTTAAATGAATTCCGAAAATTCTGTTCGCATTTCAAAAAAAAATCAACACACGTTTCTGAGTTTCTTATCTTATGTAAATAAAAATGAATGTTTGTCTCATGTCTTTTATGCTCTGCCGTACTGCTCATCGGATTGTGATAAATATTTGAATACTCGTTACTTGCACTTGCGACTTGGTTTTAGTCATAGTAAAATTATGTAATATATAAAAATTATTTTTGAATCTATTTAACGCATCTGTTAACCAAGGATTATTGTCAAATTAACTCGCCAAGGTAACAACCACAGTGTTTTCACATAATCTGTTGTATTCTGGATGCTACGAGTCGGATTGTCAAAAAATTAATTTGTGCTGAAGACTTTTCCGTCTTAAAAAAAAAAAAAAAAACCTAAAACTCTTGAATAATGAAATAAAAATGAATTACACTTCTCTTTCAAATATCATTCAACTTTAATGAATGTATTCATTTACGATGTCATTCCTAACTAAACAAGACAGTTATTTTAAATTTCAAACAATATTTCCAAAATTATTTCTTCTGCGGCAGCAACGCGCCGGGTACCCGCTAGGTATTTATTTATTAAGTTTAAAGTATTGTAAGGGCATTATGAAAATAAAGTTTTCTTGTTTTGAATCTAAGAAAATAATTTATAAATATTTATATTAATGTCGTCTTGTATGTGTCTTTGTATAAAATATCACTTTTTTTAACATTCAAAATTTAAATAAATGCTTTAACTCTTAATGCAAAAATTATTTAACCTTTATTTTGTTTTACTACCATCTAATTTCATTGAATAATGCTCTATTTCATCTTTACCTTTATGAAAATATAAAATAGTCACTCACTTTTATTACTTTTTAACATATTGATTTAAATTGCGTGATGTCGCTGCCACATGACAAACGTAACTGCGCTTGACATCTAGCATCAAATTTCATGTTATCTTAACAACATCACATCTTTTATTCTCTTGCGAAATTTAATAATGTAAAGCAAAGTTAAACTGTTGCTGCACATTTAGCGTGTATAAAGTGATCATGAATGGACATCAATTTCCTAATTTTCCGCATTTATTTTTAACTGTCGCGAATCATCTGCATCTCTTCAAGAAACATCACTTCCCATTTCCTTTAATAGAAACCACAAATGAATAAATATCATATCCAATTTGTGTCCTTTCTTCTCTCTATTCTGCCTTCCCATTATTACCGAAAGCTTTTGTGTCCGTTTGCGTGTTATGACAGATCCAAGAACGTATCGTCCGATCCGATCAAATGGAATGAGTTAGCTGTGCTGCTGCTCCGTTTTCCACCCCCACCCCTCCCCCATCTTTTATGACGCTTCTGCCGAGTCATATGGTTTCATGTTGTTTTTGTTTTCTAGCGGTTTCTTCAATCCGTCCAACCGTCACAGTTTCTTTTGGCATCTGCTTCGTCACCGCCAATAATTCTGGGAAGAAATTTTATTTCTTTTTTCTGTTGTGGCATTGTTTTGTTTTAGTGAATCATAAGCTGTGGTGCAATTAATATTAATAATAACAACAACGAAAAAAGGACGCATTTCTTGACTAACGTCAGTTAGAGAATTCTTGCACATATGATTTCGGTCTCGTATTTGTAGAGAAAACAGAAGATATTAGCATCCTATTGACTAGGTATTCGTAGATTGGAATGTATAAACTGTTCATTCACATATTCAAAAACCTACCGCTCTTTTGCGCATGTGTGAGGGTGCATTTATTTACTCAAAATAAGGTTGAGAGGAAAGATGAAATGAGATGTTTACATTTAATAATGAGATTTACTCGGATTATTCGGGGAGTTACAAAGCGAAAAAATTGTATAAAACTCTTTATTTTGCAGAGGAATGATTCTATTTCAACTTAAAATACTTTAAAACGATATTTAAATATTGTAATATGCCTGAATATGGAATTTTTATGAATAAATGGAAGATTTCTGTTCTTAAAATTAGATTAAACTTTTTACAAAATACTTATTTTTTTATGTTAAAAAACTTTTTCATTTGTTATAGAATTTTCTTATAATATTATAGAATTTGCAATGGTAGATAATCTGAGTACATTGAAGGATATATAAATATTTTATGCCACTCATGAAAGATTTTTTTGCCTAGGAATAATCATAAACAGTCTGCAATTTTGAGATAAACTAGCCCGGTCAGAAACGACACTCATAAATTTGGGGAAAAACGGAACAAAAAAAAATCGAATGAGGTCAAAATCAAGGCTAAAGAATGAATAAGAATTCAGGAAATACACTTGTCCTTCCGTATCTCACTCCTTAATGGGGCAGAATCTTCGAAAAAGGGTAAGTATTGAAACGAACGGTGCGACTTTTCAGTGGTGGATTCCAGACTAGACATATTAAGCTGCTGCCTAGCTCTATAAAGCCACCTCTGGAAAAGATTTACTGTATTCGGTGATGAAGTGATTCGTTATAGATTGGGTTTTAAAATCTGTTTTGCAGTGTTTAAAAGTTTAGGAATCTCTGCACTAATAAAGACCATTAAAATTAAAATCATTAAGATAGGTAGACAGTGTTAAATATTCAAACACCTCATAGAATTCTTTAAAAAATGCTGTTAATTCCCCTGTGGATATACAATTGCTCTAAGGTTTAAAAGATGGCTAAAAACACTACTATGAAATTTAGATTTCATACCCTGTTTTGTCTCTCTGTGTGGAATATGTGAATTTCATATATGCATTTTGGACTACCTTACAACTGACTTAATTATTGGGTGGATTCATGCTGACGCGATACGTGTCAAGTACGGCCCATCCATATAATTGAGGAGTCCATCACAGATGTTGTAGAATAAAAAAGATATCTTACTGTTAGACGGTATACTTAAGTATGCTGATTACTGCGCCATCGTACGTATTGATTCTATTCTCGCATTCCTGATTATTATACCCCATTCCTCTTTGATTTTAATTGTTTATTTTTTGGCTAAATATAATAGATTTTCTTCTTATTGCCCGATGTGTTGTTTTTAAATTTTGTATGTTTGTTCTTGGTATCTGAGTACTATTTTGTACGTTTCAAACTTTAACCACCAATTAAATGACAGTGATTTAATTGAATTTTGATTTCAAAGGAGAGGCGCCATCTAGTTTCTATAGAGGAAAATGAAAAAAAAAAATGAATTTGTGGAGTATGCTGTTTTAAGATTCCTACATATTTGCTATTTTGGATAATAAATTGGAAGTTAAAAAGTAAAAATACAAATTCGAATAAAAAGTTCTATTTTGTGATTTAAAAAAAATTCTCGTTTATTTTTGAATTTATATCTGTTATTGCAACACTTTGAGACACATTTGTTCCAAAAGCTAATTTTAGGAATTCCCTTTTATGCATTATGGCCTGCATCAAAAATTATTGTATTTTTTGAGAATATCTCCACTCTTCTTTACAACAACGTCTGGAATTGTAAATAACTCTTTCAGATGACCTTGATAATCTCCCCTTCCCTCATGGAAAGGGCGTCTCACTCTTCTTACTGTTCTTGCTGGGAAAATGTTCTCCTTTCCACGAGGAGGCTAAGTAGATTTTCTTTCTTTCTCATCGGGGGACTGATGGATTTTTCGGAAAACCGATAAAGATCCGCGGGCAGTTGTTGTAGTGTGACCTTGAAAAAGCAGTCGGGATCTGTTATGGTTTGCCCAGCCCTTTCTGTTTTGATATAAGCTTAATTTGACGGGAAATATGGCGCCGGTTGCAGTGAGTGCATCCACTGACTGTTTACTTCACTGCCAGGGCCGGACTAGACAGGGGCATATGGGGCAGTTGCCCTGCCCCCTCATATTAGAGGGAGGCCCCGAATCGAAAAATACCATTTACAAGTTCTATGCATTTTCCTTGATTACTGAAGCAGAGGAGGCCCCCAAAGAAGTGTTTGAGCCAGGCCCCAATTAGGCTAAGTGGGACCATGCTTACTGCTGATATTATTACTCTGTTGAAACATTATTTTTTAATTCAGTTGTTAAGGTATCCGACTATGTTCAAAAGAATTTTTTTTTTGAAAAATTGGATTAAAAAAAATTATTTAAAACCATGGTTTTTAGATGTATTGTTATAATACAAAATTCTATAAATACAAAAAAAAAAAAAAAAAAAAACACATTGAAAATATAATACATTTTGAGAAATAGGAAAATTTGTAGCAAATTTTAAAGAAATTAAACGGTTGACACTGTACTCAGATTGTATTGCAGCAATACTTTTCTTTGTACACAAGTTATAGAATATAATGATGAACGAAATGGACCAACATTTAAGAAAAATGTTGAGATTCAATGAAGTTATGGGTAAAAAAAAATATACGTATATATGCTTTTTTTCCCCGTAAAGTCTCAGCTTAATTTTTCTAAAAACGTCTATTGAATGAAAACGTATTTCACCAACAATAAAACTTCTGGTTCATTTTATTACCCGTATTATTTAAAACACACGCTGAAATGTTTATGTAAATACCTCTATTAGTTTTTGAGATATCCTGTTAACGGTGGAGAATTTTTATGAAAATTAAACTTTTGTGAAAACTGAAGATAAATTTTAGCTGAGAAACATGTTTTGCTTAAAATTCCGTGGTTTATAGGTCATGCCTTCCTTTTCATAGAAAAGATGAACTGTTTTGGAAAGAGAAAATTCTAAACTACAAGAAATAATAAAAATAATCGTCAATTTGATGGACAAGCCGTATATTAAACGTAGTTGATACCTTTAATTCACTTTAATGTAAATGGCAAATCATTGCCTTAGAAATACTTCAATAATAATAAACTTTTTGAACTATATTTTTATATTCAATGCACAGAAGTCAAGTTACAATTTAGCTAAAATATCCAACCAAATATTAAATAAAATATTTATTTTCATAAATTACCTGAACTATAATACCTAATTGCAATTATTATATCAAGATTCTTGGTAAGGTCATCAAAATGGAAGATACTTTGCAATTGCAACGAGTTTCATTCATTATATCCAATCGCATCTGAGTTATGTCTAAAGTTTTATCTAATCGGAGCGTAAAACAGCATTTGCACGAGCTGAAATATTGAAGGCAATGGTTTGCCTCAGAAACATCACGTGGCCATAGTGGGACAATTGCAAATGGTTGTCTCATCGTGACAATTATTTGCCATGGTTCCATTATGGTCACGTGGTGTTTCTGAGGTAGGCATGGTCTTCTTAAAAATCGATTGCAAAATTTGTACCGAGCAAAGAAGACTCGAAATAAAATCGAGTTATCAAAAATGGGCTTATAAAAACGATTTGTACCTTCCACTCTGACTTGCCTTTTTGCTTTGTCTGAGATCTTTTAAACCTGAAAAACTTTATTAAAAAGTAATCCATTAAAAGTAAGAATGCTCATCATTCAGACCGAGGATCATATACATAGTTTTAAATTTTTAGACCTTTTCTGCATATTTTCTTTTTTATTTTGCCGAAAATCCAAACACTTCATTAGAGCAGTATTTTTCAATGAATTTCCGTTCATTTCGACATTCATTTTTATTTTATTTTAAACGCTTAGAATTCGAACCTCCTCGTGATTATTAGCTGTTGGGATTTGCTATTAATCGAAATGAAGCGACGTTTTTCGGAGTTTTGGACATGCTTTTGCTAATGAGAAGTTTTTAGTTTTCGTCTTCCTCTCATTGCTTATTCGGATGCTCATTAGTATACTTTCAAAAGGACGTTCTTGGAAATTCTCAATGAAACCTTTTGATACTTAGATTGCGAGCTATTGAGTCGCCTATGAAAAGATCTTTTAGATCGAGATGAACTTCCTTTTGTTATTTTTGTAAAAGTGACAACGTGTTTAAAAATATCCACGTATGTCGTTATTGCCGATATTACATTTGTACGATAATTAACTTGTGATCATGATATGTATAATGTTAATAATAATAAATAAAATCGGTAACAGACATTTTCACTCCCAGATTGTTAGGTGATTCAACTTCTGCAAGATTATGGGTTTCATATTTTTCAAAATAGAATTTTATCATCGTTGAGATCGATTATTTATATTTACTGTAATGATTCTACAATGGTTTTAATATCTAGAGCTTTTTATGTATATTTGTTTTCGTTCTTTCACCTTATTTTTTTTCTTCTTTCCTACATCGTATTCCTTTCTTCATTTCATCATCATCATCATCATATAATATATATATAAACACACAGCCATAAAAGCATTAAAATAATTAACTCATTTCCCGAGTCAATTAATTTTGTAGTCCGTTGTAATTTTTCGTTTACTATTCTTATGTAGTTTTATTTTATATATTTTGTTTTATTTGGTGATGTTTGTAATGTTGCTTTGTTTTCATGTTTTTCGCTGTTAAAATTAGTTTCTTTTGCCTTAATTTTCCGGAGATTTTCGGTTCACGAGGTGTCAATATTTTTTGGACATTGTCAACCGATGCCTCAAAGAAAAAACCCCTTGTTTTGAATCCTTGTTTGAGGATTGACCCTTGAAAAAGTCTTCGGACCGGATTCTTTTTCCATTGGTTGTAGTTTTGATTCGGTTGTTTTCCTTATATATATATATATACATTTTTCGGCATTTATTTTTAGCATAATTAATTTTTTACGTAGCTCAGCTTTTTTTTTCTTCTTTTTATTCTAAGCGTGTATCGTGCGAATCTCTTACCTTAAATCCTCACTACCTCACCCTTGGTCGAAGTCCGGTGTATAGAAACATGCTTTAAACATTATTTTACATTCAATGCTTTAGTTCCTTATCATATTTTAAGCTACCCTAGTGCAAGAGCCTAAAGCAGCATTCACACGAGGCCGAATATTGCAGGCAATGGCTTGCCTCAGGGAAATCACGTGACCACAAAGGGACAATTGCAAATGGTTTTCTCATTGGGACAACTATTTGTTATTGTTCCATTGTGGTCACGTGAAGTTTCTGAGGTAGGCGTGGCCTTCTTTTGCATTAGTTGGCCTACTGTGAATGCTGCTTTGCGAAAGAAAGAGGAAAGGGAGCAATAATTGACGTTAGTGTTTGAAATATATTATTAGTTACAAATAAAGGATGAGAACAGTTGAAGCAATGCTGACATGAAATGAATTAAATGTGTATTATTTATTTTTGGTGCCTATTTAGAATTCTAGTTATTTTGGAGAAATTTGCAATAAGGGGGGAAAATATACGACGACCTTCAATTAGATGTTAGATACCATGCGTCTTTTGAATTTGTTCATAAAGGAGTTTTAAAAAAAATCAAAGACATGTTTTCATTAGTTTAAAAAATTTAAACCAATTAAATATAAATTTTTTAATATTCAATTTATACTAAAAAAACTTTTTTATATTCATAACTGAAAGAAATTTATTCTGTCTTTCTTCGCCATTAAGGCGGCAGTTGTTTGAATATTTTTTTCGCTTACTTTTTTATTTCCCTTTGCTAAAGTAAATTGCTTTTCCCCAACCGGTATTTTAAATTGTTAATTATTATCATGCTTCGCACTAGTCACCCACTGCACTCTAAAAGTTAATTAGATCCATCCTTGTTCATCTGAGGATTAAAAAATTAACCTCTGCATTCGAATGATTTTGTCGAACGGTGTATTTAAGTTCTTAGAAGGACATAGGATCTATTAGCGAACATTGCAGCATGTGAATGAAAATAAACGAATCAGATAAATGACAGAAAACGAACGAATCTAATGCATTTGAAAATGAGCGAAACACGTTTCAATTACTATTGTTGTTATTTATCATGTTACAATGAAATTGAAACTTTCGTAATAAAGTTATAAAATTTAATTAAAAAAAGCAGTTGGAACTCATAAACATTTCAAATCTTAACACAAGACATGAATCTTTCTATCCATTGAGCATTTTTTTTTTTGTTAAACTTTGAATATCTCTGTATTGTAGTGCAATTTATTTCTTCAAAAATTAATTGAAAACCAAAAACAATTAATCATGTGCATTCAAAAAGCAAAATAAAACGAATACAAAAATCGAACATCATTGTTTCTTTAAAGTGACAAAAAGTCGGTGTTTTGTAATGTGGTAAACCACCACCACATATTTTGGTAAACACCCATAGCACGTGGTAGTTCAAAACAGCATCTGAGAGTCGATAGCTTGAAATTTTGGTGCTAATTTGAGCAATTTTTTTTTCTTTTCCTCTCCATCATTTTTGCTTTTGGTAGGTACAATTTAGAATAGTTTTAGTATTCAATTTGATTATGATAATTTTTCATTCTTGAAGTAAAGAATTTTTTTCTTTGTGTAATTCATTTTCTTGCATTTCTGTTTATTTAGATTTTATTTCATTGCTTTTTGTACTCATGCCAGATTTTTCTAAATTATCACTTCTCATAAACAAGGGTAGACAAAATATTATAATCATCAAGAAATTTGAATTCGATATTACGAATCTTTTCCTTCCAAGTGACCTGGTGATAAGGTCTCGGCTTCGGAACCGGTGGGTTTCAGGTTCGAGACCCGATTCCATCGAATAACTGTCATGTAAAGCTGGTTAAATTCGTAGCATTCTAATGCATGTTAAATTCGTCGGGGCCAAACATCCACCTGCTGGTGCGGCGTAGAAGTTTGGAGAGGAGGGTGCCAGCTCAGGTGTCATCCTCGTTATCTGACCGCGATTCAAAATGACGAGATCCATCCTAAAATCGCCCTTGTGTTGATTTAAAACGGGAAGTTAATATAACTAAATTGAACGTTTCAGATATCTGAATTCAGTAAACACATTTTTGATATTATGTCTGTTTGTATGTGCTTTTAGAGAAATAAATGCAATTTGGAGGCCAAATCTGTGAATTTCAACCAAATTTTGTACGAAATCAATTTATAGAAAGTGTATCTGTTTGCGTGTTCGATTACAAGTGAATTCGATAACTCAAAATGTAAAAGACTGGATGGTTAAAATTCGACGCATAGATTTAACATTCATATTATAAACATTTATCAAATTTTGAGGCAAATCCAACCAAGGGTTTTCCTCTCATTTACGATAGACGCAATAACTCATGATTATATTGACTTAAAATCAACTAAATTCATATATAATCTTGCAATTACAATTGTCTCTACATGTAAAATTTCGATTTAAAATTGGGGGAAAAAAAAAAGGTTTTAAACATGCATTTAGGATTTTGTAAAAATGAATGATACGAATATAGCATTTTTATGAATTAACACGATAAATTCATAAAAATGCTAGATTCATATTAAAATTATAAATGTTATTCGCTAATCAAGAATTTGCAGCCTTACCCTACATCCACAATTTTAGAGGTGAGCTGAGAGGCCTTTATTAGGAAGCATGCGAGAAAGTTTCGAAGAAACCACTCCATCTAGTAAACAAATGATGTAGAAACGCAATCACTAAAGTGGAACAAAAGCAATTAATAATTCTGCATCCCTCTGTAACCTTTAATAAATACCGCTCTGACGTCATCGCCCCATCTGCCATTAAAAATGGCCACGACACAACACACGATGCGCCCTAAAAATAACATTTTCCAAAAATACTCGCGCATCACGAGGATTTCCTGATTTATTCACTGACCTTCCAGCCGTCTCCGGAATTTTCTCTCCGGAAAGGTTAAGGAAAGACGGGAAAATAACTCCGGATAAAAGAGAGGGGGGGGAGAGGCTTAGAGAGATGTTCACCTGCACATTTCTCCTCCGTTTCTAAAAATAGACTCGACGAGGAGCAGTTTTTAGGTTGGTTTTGCTGCAGAGCGTTTCTAGGAGAGTTATTTATTGAATGGCGTTAGGCTATGTGTCGGGGACCGGAGCCTCGTGTCGGGAATTTTTATGGGCATGTTAACGGGTGCTCTTGAGAGAGTGCCTTTTTGTGTTGTGGGTTGATAATAAATAAAGGGGCTTTAAGGACAATTGGATTTAGCAGTGTCGTAAAAATTAAGTGGGTATCCTGCGATTGCAATAGATCATGTTTGATATGAATTTTCATAAAATTTAGTATACCGTTTTAATTAACCCTTTAACTGTTTTATTTTCTTTACTATCTAATAAGATGACACTTCCTTTTTTGGGAATATTTTCCTATTTTTATTCGAATGGAAATCCATTGAATACTTAGCTAATCTATGTATTCGAAGCAATTTTAATATTGAATTATAATCGTTATGAATGGTTTGTTTTTTTGCTTACAACGATGAAAATTCGATAAATCGATGCAAGTATAGCATTCGGGCAAAACAGTGAAAGGGTTAAAAGATTTAAGAGATTTGAGCTTTTGGATTTGAAACATGGCATAATATTTTAGGGTTGATTCATATGTCTTTTATTTTTGATGGAATTGCTTTTAGCTAACTAGCAATGATAAAATGCACACAAAAGATTATGTAAAGCATTGACTGTCGCCTGACTAGTCTATGATTCATACGTACTATGCAATTCTAATAAACCACTTAACTGTCCCACTCTTATCTTTACTCTAGTTAAGAGATGGGTAAAGAAGGAGGACTTTGATTAGATATTGATCGTTTTGGTATTAGATACTACCACTTTTCAACGATTCTGCCTCGCTAAGGGGTGACATTCAGAAGGATAAGCATACTTCTTTAATTCTTCGTGACTGATTTGATTTCGACTCCATTAAATATGTTTTCATTCCAATGGGCCGCTGTGACCTGGCGGTACGGTCTCGGTTTTGGAACCGAAGGGTTTTAGGTTCGAAACCCGATTCCCTCCGAGAACCGTCGTGTACGCTGGTCTGGTGTATGTTAAACGCCCGGGTCAAACGTTCTCACGTTGATGTGAAGAGATTGGTGCCAGCTCAGTTGTCATCATCGACATCTGACTGCAGTTCAAAATGAGAGGTTCGTCCCAAAATAGTCCTAGTGTTGCTTTAAAAAGGGACGTTAATACAAGTCAACTAAACTTGAAGTTGCAGTCACAAATCTATCAAATTTGGTATGTGATTTTGTGATTGAAAGTGTACTTTTTTTTAAATCGAGTTTTCATTTCAGTCGATTGGAAACCCTCCTTCTAAAACACAAATTCGACTTTTTGGATAATATTAACTGTATACTAGAACTTAATCGACAAAAAACTCCCCAAAAATGACACGATAGATCCAGTAATGAAGGTAAATTCACGCTATAAGTTAAGATTCCGTAATATTGTGCTCCTGTATTAACGAAAGTGTTCCCTGAGATAATACCTTTATTAGAGAGTGTTCGAGAAAATTTTGTGAAATCATTTTCCGTTAATTTAAAATCGTTTTGCTAACCCTAAAAAAGATATACATTTATAAATTGAAGCTAACATCGCCATTTGTATGCTCTCTATGTTGATGTTTATTATGATTATGTCTGGCTCCATAATCTCCCTTTTCATGTAGTAGATTGCCATGTTACTCACAAAAACTGTCTTCTGGTCCTCCAGAAAATATCTATTTTCAGATACCTTCAGATATTCATAATTAACTCCATGCATCAACATTTAAATGTCAGGACAAGGATGTATGATATTTTCTTTGAGTCCAATTAGCGTGCGCCCAAACCGGCATCTGCTGTTCGTGGATCTCCCCCATTTACCCCCAGCGGCCTAAGCTCGGCAAACTTGGTGAACCGAAAGCTTCTGAGATAATTCAGATAAGACACGTCCGGAGTGCCATGCATTAGAATCTGAGTTATTAGTCACTCCCTCGTGCCTCTGGAACGAAAACGGCCTACTTTTGGGGGAGATGAACTTTCCCGTCTAAAGTTAGGATCACGGTTATATTTCTTAATTTGTATTCAGATATCTGTGTTTTGAATGCAGGGAACTATCGAAACCAGTTAATTGGAGGGAGGGATGCTTTTGAGCGAGCTAGTCCATCAAGATGTCTCGTTTTTTGTCTCAATTCTTTATGGCGAGAGATCTTCACTTTTAAATCCATCATCATTATTTAACACGTTGACTTGTAACCCTGAGATTATTTGTGATTGTAAATTTTTTTAACCAGTTGGAGTCGTCTCCTCCCTAAAAATTCTCTAATAAAATTACCGTGCCTGATACGGCCATGCTTTACATGACATTAGTGTTTAAGAATTAGGAAATATTATTAACTTTTGGTGTGAATTTTAATATTTTTATTGAATTTATCGTGTCATCTTTGGCGCTTATTTGTCTATTAATTCTTATTATACATTAATAATGTCCAGAAACCGAATGTTTGTTTTACACACATTTTTCTTAACAGATAAATATCAAAATTTGATATAGAACTGTACTTGTAATCACATAATTCCATATCAAATTTAATGTATTTAAGTCAATGTGTTTTTGAATTATCACGCTTACATGTTTATGAATGATTTATAATTAGATGATGATGATGAGATTTAGATGATTTATTTATATTTAGCTGATGTACCGATAGTTAAATTTGACTTACAATTAGGCAGATGTCTACACTTTAAATGTTAAATGTGTATACAGAAACTTTCTTTCATAGTTTGTAATTATTGTCTCAAATTATGTTAGAACACCCGGACAGATGGGCTTTCACCTAACAGATTGCAACAAAAATTAGATAGAAATCTGCAAATTTGATGTAAAGACCGTATGGCAAATTTCATTCATCTAGCTGAAAGCAATTTCGAGTTATCTTTTTCACAGACAGACGGAGAATTCTCAAAACTGTGTTTTTCGAACTCGAGAGATGTCTAGAATGTAGAGATTCGTCAAAATAGAGTTCAACTTTTTTGATGATTACTATATTTCCTATATACTTCGTATACGAGAAAGCAAAAAATAGGATGAGAGTTTATCTTATTAACGTTTTTTTCTATCTTAATGATAAATGTCACATAGTTCTCTAAATATACATATTCAAGGAAATGTTATCTTCAGAATTTGTGAAAAGTTGAAATATTCTTTGAAAATTAATTCATAATTATTTGCAGTTCAGATATGTTTGCAGAATTGCATTATTCCCTGAAGACTAGATGATAGAATTTCATCACGTTTCTCAAATATCGCGAATCTGAGTGTTGATCAATCTGTACGAAAAACAATTGCACGTCAGATGCCATCTTGTATCTTTAGGTCTAGTTATAATTTCTTTAGAAAAATTGGAGATTAGCATGAAATTACCGTTAAAGTATATAATGCAGTTATTCCATGAAATAACTGATCGTGTCCGTTAAAGTGTGTAATATGTTATTAATTTGACACTTTAACTAGTTATTCTATAAATTAACTAATGAGAGACAGTTAAAATGTAAAATAAACAATTTATCTGAAATGAAATAACTAGGTATTCTATAAATAAACTAATGATAGACAATTAAAATGAAAAAGAAGCAATTTATCTAATTTATGCAGCGTATAAATGGTATTTATGGAAACGTACCTTAAAATCATTTGTTACAACAAGGATTACTAAAATGACACTTGGAATTACAAAGAACATTATTACTAAAACAAAAACTTTTTTTTTGACACACTGGGTTTTACACGAACAATTTTTAAATCCCTGACCAGTACCTAAACTTTGAGCTGTAGCAACCGACCGGGCGATATTTCTACATCCGGTACTTCTTCGATTTTAATTAAGTTTTGTTCGCTGACACTGAACTGGGATCGGGAATATAATTGTTTTATGCGGCCGTTTCTTGTGCCGAGTTGGAAAAATCCTTCTTCGGTTATTTTTATGATGATAGCTAAAATAGATTTGGCATCACCTTTTCCTCTATCAATTTCAGGCACTGGGATACGACGGTAAACCCCGTTTTTTTTTTTATCCCCCCGCTACTTTCCATGTTGTTAAACGAAACGTAAATTTACCTAATACTAAAAAGCGAGATACAGATTATTTTACTCTTTAACGGGGTGCAGATCGTTATTCTATGAAATAACTAGTTAAAGTGTCAAATTAATAACATATTACACACTTTAACGGACAAGATCAGTTATTTCATGGAATAACTAGGTATTCTAGGAAATAACAACATTATATACTTTATCGATAACATATGTATAGGCACATCAAAAACTTCCAAGACCCATTGTACAGATCTTTTTGTTGATGCAGCTTTAAATATTACAATCGCAGAGAAATGATGTGATATTCCTTGTAGGTATGTTGCAGATCTGTCTCGTTGTGCAACATTATGCTTGCAGCGATATTGAGGTGCAATCTGGATAAGTGAAATTTTTGCGGTCAGACGCACGTGTTAATGTGCCCTTACGTTTATAACAACCTATTGATGAATAGAACAATTTTTATTGTTAGTAGAGTTTTCTCTTGGAGCCAGTGATTATTAATAATTTATTGTTATAAATATTATATGTCATCTTAAAAAAATCAGATTGGTACATATTCGCTATCCAAAGAGACCATAGATTCTATATTGAGATCAGGATGGCTACAATTTTTATCAACAAAGACGAAAATAAAGAAAAAACAAGTAATATATAAATTTCAATTTCTTCTTAGGGAACAAAGAACATTTTTATTTTAGTTTTTTTTTTATTAAATATTTATCAAAAAAAATTACTAAGTATCAAAAAATTATTGATTTTCGCAAGAATTGAACTCGCATTCGGGAAGAATACTTCACGTGAAAAATACTAAAATCCTAGCATTTTACTGATTGAGCTGCTGCCTGTTGATTTCAATCTTCATTACAAACTGCTGAAACTCTATTTAAAGTATTAAAAAGGAATTAAATTTAATGAATAATAATAAAAAACCTGTATTAACATCAAGTGTCAAGATGAATAAAAAGTACTTTATTACCGGATGAAAATTTGATTATGATATATAAATAAATACATTTAGGGAGAGTGTGAACTAATAGCAGAAATTAAAAAAAACCGCGGATGTGTATGTGAGCAATATTTGATTTTTCATGGGTCATTACAAAAAAGCATAATTTGCCTCAAGTTTTCATGAACTCATCTATAAAGAGCCTTGTCATCCTTCAGCTACGCATCCAATCTATCGGCAGTCATCTAAATGATTTGTATATTCTAATAATAGTTTTGTTTAACAGTTCTTTCTTGTGTATGAAATATCTTCAGAATATCCCCCACATAATGATTTGTAGAATATGACCTCAAAGTTTTCCTCAATGGCGGTCTTTTTTATAATTCTTTTCTTTATAATTTACCTGCATATTTTTACATTTACCTCATTATTTTATAATGGTTATCTGTTCTCATTTATTCTTTGTCTGAGTAATGAACCTGAATTTTTGGATCCTTTTCGTAGAGTTTTGAAATCAAATTTCACTATAATATATTTAATTAGAAGGGAAACAATTCTTCCTTTTTTACAATCTATTCTTTTGTAAATATAAATAAGATTACATTTTTTCCTTATTTATTCTTAGATAAGATAATTACATCTTTTATATCATATTTTATAATTTTTGATTCAACATCATTATATTTTTCTTTATCAAAAATAAAGAAATGAGGTTATTTAACCCGAAGAATAAAATGTCAATGTTTGGACAAGAAAACATAAAACTTTTTCTTTTAGTAGCTAGAAGAAATTAATTCTAGCATTTTCTTGAAAACAGCAGTAATTACTTTACTGGTTTGAAGAAACAAAAGGATGCTTTGCAGTGGGTCTCTCTAGCGGAAAAGGGTTTCAGTGCAACATGTTTTACATAATCTCCGTTGCTCATTCAATGAATAGCTGGGATTGAATTGGCGATCTAAGTGGTTACTTTGGCGTCCATTCTTGGCGCCGTAAATTTATCTTGATATTTTGAAATGTGATTTAATCCTTATGGGTACCCTATTAGGTAAATTTGGAACCGTGATAAACCTGATATTTGAAGAAAATAAATAAGGAAAATCTAAATGGGTTATTAAGAAAATTTTTTTGAAATTAAATCAATCATGTGGTATAGAAGATATTTTTAACTTGGATAATAGAATCAGATATTTAGGAAATTAATAGTTAAAGCAAGTAGATGCCGAAAGGTTTTCTTTTTTTCCCCTGAGTATTTCGATTCCCCTTTCGTATTTCGTATTTTTTTTTTTTTTCCATATATATATAATATATATATAATCAAAGAAAAAAACTCTTATATCTCCAGTATAACAATTCTGAAATCTTGTGCAAACGCCATATTGTATTTTTAACAAATACAAAATTCTCATTAATAGAGAGTTAACGTTTATAAAAGATATTAAACTTAAAGTAGTTTTATGCTTATTATATATTTTGCAATTTTATAGAAAGTAAAAACATTACTGCTATTATTAATTTAAAAAAAAAAACTGTTTATGTGGTTACTTGTGCGATTAACTTACTAATCCAACAAAAAGTATACGTAGCAAGGAGGAAAAAAAGTTTGTATTTTGATTTACAAGGTCATTTTTTTTATTCGCTTTTTATTCTTAATTGTACCAGTATTTTCTCGTATTTTTGCTTGATGTATTTTTATAACACATGAAAGCGCAGTAAATATTATTTTTTAAAAATTCATCGACACCATTTTTACTTAATATATCTAATCCACCAAAAACTGTGCATAGGGAGTGAAAAAAAAGGGGAAAATAAAATTTAGATTATTGAAGTCATTTTATTTATTTACATTTTAAAATCCAATAATGCATGATTTAAAACTACAAAGCAAAAATGAGCCCTGAACATTGTTATTATTTTTAAATCAATCGGTACCTCTTTTTGTTTGATTGTACGTATTTTTGTATTTTTCACTTCCAGTCTCTATTGTAACATCGCAATGCTGTATGTAACAGGAAAACTACCTACTCATTCAAAAAAAAAAAAAAAAAAAAAAAACCTCATTTTTCCAATGATTCTATTCCAGACTTCGAAACACCCTTTCAAAAGCGAGGGGGAGATGCCAAAACGATTTATCACCCAAAATAAAAATTTAAATTCCGAGATTCTTCTGTATGTACAAGACTCAGGCCTACATCATCTCAATCTTCCTTTTGTTGGGCATAGCCCCACTGCGCCCCGGTAGCTTAGCAACTTCTCCGCCCCTGCTGAAAGGTCGGGAATAAATAATAGAATAGAACCCCCGAGTGAAATTGAACCTATGCTCACTCCCTCCTTCTCTCGAGCTAATATCGACCGTCCCGGTAGGTCTAATTGCTGAGCCAACAGTGGATGGTTCATCTTGTCAAGGGGAGGGCGTTGCTTGACGTCCGACTAATGATTACTGCTCAGGACATAAAAAAGTCAGGAGAATGGGTTGTAGTCCATTGTGATTATTGATTAGCTCCGCTTCTCCGATTTTGTTTGTTTGGGTTGTTCTTTTAAGATGTTACTTTATAGTTGGGGCTTTTAGGGCAGCAAACTAAATGATTAATTGTCCGGGTCTTTAGTTTTATGCATTTGGGAGGAAACAATAAGAGTTGGTTGGCTTCATAGAGTTATAATGGGTTTTTTTTTTCAGGCTAATGTCCGACAAGTAAGGAAATGAATTTTCCTTACGGAAATACCGAATTGGCGATAAAACGTTATTCAGCAAAATCAGGAAAAAATAAAAAATAATTTTGATCGATAATAACATCGATCAAGTTTATATGCCTTCTTGCCACGATTTTAATATTTGCTGTCTGAATGATTCCAATAACCAATGGGAGATGTTTCCCCCAATCTTTTCTCACATTTTCTCTAATAAATGTGCTATTTCGTAGAATGCCCACCATGAATTGACGTTCAACAGTCACCAAATAATAACCTTTGACGATTATTTAGCATTTTTACTGAATATATCTGTCATCGTTGCGAAATTTTTGTTGATTGATTCATGGCATACGGTTAATAGTTTCCGAATTTAGAGTTTTTGTTTTATACATATTTTTTTCGACCCCGATTTGAAGCAAAATTTGATACTGAACAACAATTGTAGTCATAAAATTAAATTCTGAATCTCCTGTATATAAGTCATTGCGTTTTTGTGTTATCACGTTTACAAGTTTCTGAAATTACAGAACCATAGATAATCAACCCCTTGTTGGATTTAGTACAAATTTGGAACGTAGCTACGTTGTTGATGTTGAATCTCTATGCCGAATTTTATCCATCTAACTTTCTTCGTTTTGTAGTTACTTTGTTAACTTGTATTTAAATAGCCGAAGCCGGATCGACAGACTTAATTTGAATAGAATTTGCTCAATATTTGATACTCTATAGATTTGCCATACAGACCACAAAAGGTACACAAAACAACATTGCAATTAGTACCAAAAATTTGCTGTTAAACAATAGCACAAAGTGCACTGAAAGAACTCGCTAGATTTCAACATACCAAAGCGATACTTGATTCGACCAGACCTTTTGTTTCTACTATTACCTCTTTTAATCGTCTCTGCTTTTTATAGTTCCGCGACAAGGCGTGGAATGTTCGAGAACGTACTTTGGAACTCGATTTCTAATAAAAATATCGTCGACTGTCAAATATTCAGAGTCCTTCATTTTAGCCCCAAAATTCGTTATTAAAAATACTATTAATAATTAGGAGCAGCGCATCTATGATTAATATATGACATATTAGCAATGTATAATACAGTTTATAATGCTATATTAATACATAGCTAAATGTTACTATCCAGAAGAATATGCAGTATATTTTGTTCATTAATCTTGATCTTTAATTTCCAAAACTTATACTGTACTAGTTCCGAAATTTCTTCATTTCTATAGCTGGTTAAAAGAGACCCTTATTAATCTACATTTATTATTTATCTATATTTATTATCTGCATACATCATAATATAATGACCAGTGGTTTCTTCATCAGAAACGCAGTCACAGTCGTATTCGATTACTTTTATACGATTTATTTATAAGTCTGTTGTATTCGTGATCACCTAATAGAGCGTAATTATGATTTCTACCAAATGGGATCTCCATTAATTATAATACTGAGATTGAATACATTATCGCATCATTTGTGGAAGTCAACGGACAAAAAAACATAAATGTAAATTTATCATTTCTTTTGTTTTAATGTTTTCTATAGTATGATGTAGAGCATACATTTTCTCTTGCTATGACTTGGCAATAAATTAACTTGTAATAAGAAAGGAAGAGCTATACTTTTTGAAGACCTCTAGCACTAAAATTTCAAGGCCACCGACATCCTGAAAGCAACGAATGATTTCACTGCGGTTAGCAGAAATAGATTCTTTGGTTATTTCTCAGAATGTCTTGGAGGACTAAAGTATTTGATGCATTCTTAAAATTAATGGCGAATCAAGAAAATCCCTTCCCTATACAAAGTAGTGTACGAAATTCCTTCCCTATACTACTTGTGCCTGTGGATATTTAGCTTTAATCTGCCCAAAACTAGAGTCGCTGAAGTAATATATTTTTATTAAGTTATTATATATATTTTTTATATTGACTTATTGTTTCTATAACCAGTGAGAACTGTCTCCTTAAAATTTTCGTTTATACTCTCTAATAAAAACGTTATTTATTCCTCATAACCTCTCAAAAATTATTGACCTTGGGTAAGATATTTAACATAAAAAATAAAGATCTTGCATGCTATTAGTTGACAATAGGTAGGAAATATTAATCTATGGCGTAAATTTAGCATTTTATTGAATCTATCGTGTGATTCTTGGCGCGTTTTCTGGCGATTGACCTTTGGCGTGCTGTAAATGGCATCTAAAATTCGAATTTGTGTTTTAGACGCGTGTTTCCCATTCGATTGAAATAAAAATTTAACCCCAAATTGCACTTGTTGTCACAAAGTTCGATACCAAATATTGATGTATTTCAGTCATTGTGTTTACATGTTTCTGAGAATGCAGATCGACCGGCGGTCAAACCGCTACTGGATTTGGCTTCAAAATTTTATATTTTCTTGTCCTGTCGATGTTAAATCTGTGTACCGAATTTCATTCACCTCTTTTCGTTTTGTTGTTATCTAGTTAGTTTACTTATATTCGAATAACTATGCAGATAGACTCCATGTGAATAGATTTTGGTGAAAGTTTGATAGAAACCCACAAATTTTCTTATCATAGACTGTATTTCAGGCGTCTAATTCAAAGCATTTTTGCCTTATCTATGTCACAAACAGACATAATGATAAAAATCTTGGAGCGGATTGAAACTTTGTAATTTGTCAAAAGTTCTTGTTCAAATTTTTTGATGATTACAGTGTTTTTCTCTGTAAGTAAAAATTATTAATCTGATAATGTTTTTGTAGGTCATTCGTATATATTTTTTTCTGTTTTAGATGATAATTATTAAAACAAATGTATACCATTCTTCGAAAACACTTATTTCCTTAAAGAATAACAGCAGCTAGAAAATATTATCATTTACTATAATTCCCTCTCTTCTTAAACTAAGCGCAAATCATAAGATTAAATAAGATTATGGATCAAACTGGTTTAAAGACACCAAAAAAGTATGTTGTTGACAGCGATTTCTAATTCAAACACTTAGTGCTTGCACTGAAGCGGAGAGGAAACCGTGTCTTTTATCTTGTATTTAATCTAGTAATGTTCTTCCTAAGGCCGGTCTTGCATCGGAATTGATATTTACAAAGTATAAACCTTTATTTAAATGATTTTAAAATTGTTCAATGCCTGCCACTACCATTGTGAATAGCCTCTTTTGTTTTCAGAACTCTAGCAATATTTCAAACGTGGTATATGAAATTTAAGAGCGTGATGATGATTTTATCGGCAATTTATGAGCACGAAATTGTTTCCTAAATATATATTTCATCGGTTTCTTATGAAAATTATGAAGCAAATAATGATTTTTGAGCTGATTTTTAAAGTTTTTGTGAAATGGGAATATTGTTTCAAAACTTTACAGCATTTTGTATTTTAGTTAGGAACACGTAAAAGAAATACAGTCATGTTTAAATCGATAACTGCAGAATTTTTTTTTATCTTCCATCAGTTGTTTTAAAATTGTGTTTTCTGTTGATATATACACTGAAGTGACAAAAGTCATGGGATGACTGTTAATATCGTGTCGGTCCTCCTTTTGCCCGGCGAAGTCCAACAACTCGACGTGTCATGGAGTCCACAAGTCGTTGGAATTCCTCTGCAGGAATATTGAGCCATGCTGTCTGCATAGACGTCCATAATTGTGAAAGCGTGATTGGTGCAGGAGTTTGGGCACGAACGGATCTTTCGATGATGTCCCATAAATGCTCGATGGGATTCATATCGGGTGATCTAGGTGGCCAGATCATGCGCTGGAATTGTCCAGAATGTTCTTCAAACCAATCGCGAACAGTTCTGGCCCGGTGACATGGCGCATTGTCATCCATAAAAATCGTTGTGTGGGTACGTGAAGTCCATGAATGGCTGCAAGTGATCTGCAAGCAGCTGAACATAACCATTTCCAGTCAATGATCGGTTCAGTTGCACCAGAGGACCGAGTCCATGCCATGTAAAAACAGCCCACACCATTATGCAGCCACCACCAGCTTGAACAGTGCCTTGCTGACAGTTTGGGTCCATGGCTTCGTGGGGTCTGCGCCACACTCGAACTCTACCATCAGCTCGTAACAACTGAAATCGTGACTCATCTGAAAACGCCACGGTTTTCCACTGGTCTAGGGACCAGTCGATATGCTCACGATGCCAGGAGAGTCGCTGCAGGAGATGTCGTGCTGTCAGTAAAGGCACTCGAGTCGGTCTTCTGCTGTCATAGCCCAAGGAAGACAAATTTCGTCGCACAGTCCTATCGGACACGTCCCTCGTACGTCCCACATTGATTCCTGCAGTTATTTGACGAAGTGTTGCGTGACTATTAACATTGACCATTCTACACAGACGTCGGCGGTCTCGGTCGTTAAGTGCAGGTGATCGCCCACTGCACTGTCCATGATGGGATGTGATGCCTGAAATTTCATACTCACGGCACACTCTTGATACTGTGGATCTCGGAATGTTGAATTCACTAACGATATCCGCAATGGAATGACCCATGCGTCTAGCTCCAACTAACATTCCACGTTCAAAGTCTGTTAATTCTCGTCGTGCCGCCATAAATCACGAAAAACCTGTTCACATGAATAACTTGAACACAAATGAAAGCTCTGGAAAACGAACTGCGCATTTATACTTTTTCGGCGCAATACTACTGCCATCTATATATCTGCATATTGCTATCCCATGACTTTTGTCACTTCAGTGTATAATATATATATATATATATACAATCATAAAATTATTAAAACAATCAAAACACATTTCTTGATCAACAAAATTAAAACGAAACCAAATAGGTCGAAATCGAAATTAAAACTCAATTCAGAATTACACGCTAAAAGTTCACAAAATGAAAGGTAAATGAATAAGAACCAATTAATGAAATCAATCGAGGTATCAATACTTTTGACCATTGTCCATCGATGCCTCACAGAAAAAATCTCTTATTAGGAATCCTTGCTTGAAAATGGCTCCTGACGAAGTTTTCAGGCCGGATTCCTTTTCTATTGACTATTTTTTTCTATTGATTATTTTGATTCGGTTGTCTTATTTTGTTTATATATATATATAATATATATATAAACGTCAGTCCATTATTCTATATCAATGTTCTAAATTTTTCTCCTTTTTACTCTCTGTATAAAGTATTAAAATCGTCAAAAAATTCGAACTCCAGATTTTGACGAATCTTTACATTTTAGATGTCCCTGAGTTCGAAAAACGTGTTTTTGGAAAATGCCCATCCATCTGTTTTACTGTGACAAAGATGACAAAAATGCTTCGGGATAGTTTTAAACTTTGATGTAAATCTTTATTTTAGGTAATTTTAAATCACTTAATTTTACTTGCTTGCTATTTATTTGCAAGTGCTCAGACTAATCAGTATGTCGAAATAATATCTTTCGTCACTGGAAAACTGGTCAGTCTAGGCGGCTGTAATCGAAACTGAAATAAAAAGACAATTAGAAAAAGAAATATCTAAATGTGCAGTATAATAAATTCTTTTATTATTTTATAAAAAAATTCTTTTTATTATTAATTATTTTCTTTTTTTCAGTTTATTTAGTTTAAGTATCAGGAATTGCTAAAATCACAATTTAAATCAGTGAATCGATTACTAATAATCAAGATACAGAAATATTAAAATAGTGTATTGCCATCACGAATGTATAAATGAACAAAATATTCAAATATTGACTCATCAAAGAGTGAGTGAAAAATCGCTTGTAAAATTCTATTTTTATAACATCGAGCAAATCAAATTAAATAAAAATGCATTGAAAAATATTTTTATCGACAAAAGAGGCGAAACTCCGAAGATTTTAAACTAAAACTCATTTTCCTATTTTAGAAAAGTTTTACAAACCCTAATTTTCAATTTTTGTACGTTCAAAGTTTCCACAACTTTTGGCCTTTCATCTAGGAGAGAGATTTATATAATTTAACTTCGGCCTTAATCTACCGATTGGATTCGGAACTTTCTTAAAGAAAGCGCATCTTTCAGCGAGGTTCGAGTTTTCTTTGGCGAAATATGCTGCTACATGAACAGATGACATAATCGCATTAAGGCGAAACTTCGGCGCGCTTACAAGCCGTAACAAATTTAATAACCGAACGCTCCTCCGAAAATGCGACTCAATCTGAGTGTAATTGACGTACGTGTCACATTTATTTTTAGAGTCTTCCAGAATGTAGGGGGCATTGATTGCGTTAATTGCGAGTGAAAGCCAGAAATAGCAGCTCCCCATCCAAATGCATTGTTATAAAATGCAATTAATTTGTAAATGGATGGGTAACTGCCGTTGATTTTGCTTTAATTAAATTATCATAGGTTTGTAATTGATTTTTAAAGTTCTCTTCAGTACGAAGGATAAATGAAATATTTTAATTGTTTGCGAATTGGAAGATCGATGACTTTTGTATATGGATCGTTATTTGGTAAGTGGTGCAAGTCGTGTAAATTATACCGTTTGGCAAATTTTATATTAACCCATTTGCATCGTTAGCGTATATATACGTTCAATTTTCCTGGTCACTATCACTGGAGCGTATATATACGCTGCATCATATCATATGCTATGCATATAATATGATATATACTATATTCATATTATATACTATACACCTATATGCATCCCACATTTCAAATATTACCACACTGAACAAAATGACTAACAAATAATGCTCAAAAATGATTTTTTTTCCCATTTTTATACAATTTTACACCTAAATATGAATAAAATTTTTTACGTGATATGGGCCTTTTTCTCATATTTTAATGATGCAAATGAATTAATTTATGAATTTGTAATTGAACTTTTTGAATTTATTTGAATTTTTTAATTTTTATATAATACTTATTTATGGATTGCTAACATACGTGCATAATTTTCATAAATATTCAATTAAAAATTATTAAAGTATAAAAATTCGTATAATTTGTTTTGTATTAATCTAACTTCATTTATAATTAAAAACAAGAAATAAAACATAAGGTTTATAAAAAATATATAAGGTTAAAAATCAATAAAATAAAATAAATCAATAATTATAGATAAATATATAAGATTTATAAATCTTCATAATTTCTCCCCAAACTATCCTTTACCTTTATATAAAATCAATGCATTTTTTTTAATGGCTTCCGCATATTTTTGGAATTTTATATCGGAATTTCTTTAGGATCATAAAAAATGACTTTTTGGATGTTTTACGGTATCTGTTCCTGGTATTGATACGTCTTCATAACTCATAGGTTCACGAGGTCGCATTTTTTTTTTCTTTTCAGTTTGATATTTTTACTGATTTAATACCTGAGGTATATTTTCTTCTTCTAGAGATATAAGACTGTAAACGCATTGTTTTCGGGCTACGGAAAATCAGAAAGAAGTTTTTAAAAATGATTTATGAGCAGACCTTGGATTGTTTTGTTCTTTCAGTTCCTTGTATTCGACAGGCAGAAGTAATTTCGATGTTGCTGAGTTATTGTAACATAACAGTTGTTTTATAGATATAAAATTTGAAATATGCCTTTTTTTTTCAATGAATTATAACATACTTTTTTTTTCAATATAATTTCCTACGAAGCAATTTCTTTTTATTTTAATACACTTTGATATTTTAGTTAATAGTTCAAAAATAGTTTAAAAAAATAGTAAGTACAAGAATGGTGAAGTTAGGCTTGTTTCTATAAAACTCCAAACTTGAATTATTTTTAAAAAATATGTTTATTTGATGATAATTATTTAATTCAAAATAAGCTAATCAGATTTTACTTATAGTCTGATCTTAAATTGAATTTCAGTTTCTCTCATTTAGTTTTCTTAAGAAATTAGACTCAACATGTTTGATAAAAATAAGAACATTTTCGTATTGCGTTTTAAATTCTAAATGTAGAAAAGCCAAAAGTTTAAATCTTTCATATATAATATATATCTTATAGTGTCTCCGTATTTTTAAAATAATGCTATAAAATTATTTAATATTTTTAAAATTTCATATTGTTTCGTGTTTTTGAAATTTTAATTAGCCTTTAAATATATTTTTAAGACATTTTTTCGTAACAATGTTTTCAATATTTTAAATGAATGTTTCGCCAAAAATTTGATCGCGTGAATTTCTTTCATTATTGAAAGTTGAAGACGGATTCTGTTTAATATCTATGTAGTTTACAGAACGAATTAAAAAATGGGAAATTGCGAAAGTTCCAAATTTCGAAGATAGATGAACCAAGCATAATAAAAGTAGCACTGTGATGCCACTGATCTGAATTTCCTTAGAAAAAAAGTTCGTTAAAATAATCGAGCTTTATGTCTGACATTTTGATGGAATCATGGGTAAGAAGTTTTATCCAAAAGTTTTATCTGAATTTAATCAATATTTCTTCCGAAACAACTGGTTTTCAAAGGCGACTAATATTGAAATAATCCTTCTGAAAAAGTATTTTTGTTGCGTTTCCTTTGTATGGTGAAGCTTTTATTTAAGAAAAGGTACATTTTTCTAGTTTATGCATTTAATCAACAATTTGATACGTCTTAAGAATTTGATGAAGGACCGTAAATTTACTAATTATTTTTATAAACATGAATTAACTGACAGAGGATATAATTCCAAAACTTATTTCAGATGCGTAGGTATTTAGAATACATAAATTCCATCAAATTTCAGATCGAATTTTTCGACGCTTTCTACTATGCTTAAGTCTTATCCTTCTTAGATTTCATAAGAATCCTATTTTGTCTCCTACTTTCGCCCATCTTCCCAAGTTTCATACGCGTTTTTCTTTCTGCATCTCTGCTCCAAATCTGTTTTGCTAATGTGATGATGCCCACGCTATCGCTTTACCCATGAGCTTTGGGGGAAATACACGAAACTGGGTATTTCCCCTGCATCATTTATGTGAGCGCCTTATTCACCGACAGCGACTTGCTTCGTGGAAAATTCATTGATAATGCATGTGTACATATATCAAAAAGCAACATGGCAAAAGTAGAAGTGCAAATCTATTTCTGTTGTAAAACAAATCCATGCTTAAAGCAACTTTAATTTTAAAAATGATTTTGCAGACATTAGCATCATTTACTTCGTAAATATTGCCTATTAATGTTATATAATTTTTTTTTTTGCTGTAAATGAATTTCTTCTGAAATTCTAAGATGCATTGGGTTTTCCCTCTTCCTATTATCAACGGAAATGTTTTCTCAACGTCTTTATCGTATACTTCCACAATATGATGCTGTTTTAGTGTGTGTATGAATCAGTTCCGTTGTATACTGAAAAGAATTCTAGTATGCATTTTTAGTCTTTTCTTTTCGACTGATTAGTTTCAAAGAATGACAAAGATCTAGAAGTGAATGTAGTTTGTATGCATTTTGGATCATTACTTTTTGTTGCAAAATATGATGAAGGTCTGGAAAAAAATGTAGTAGGCATCTTTGATCTTATTTTGGAATCAATCGAGGGAAAAATGATGAAGGTCTAGAAGATAATGCTGTATGCATCTTTTCTTTTTAACCAATTCGTTCCAAAATATGATGGTCTAGAACATAATGTAGTATGCATCTTTTCTTTTTGACCGATTGGTTCCAAAATATAATGGAGGTCTAGAAGATAATGCAGTAGGCGTCTTTTCTTTTTGACCAATTGGTTCCAAAATATGACGAAGGTCTAGAACAGGGATGGGCAAACTTTTTCGATCGCGGGCCAAAAATCGAAAAAATAAAGTTTGGCGTGCCAAGATGAATTTTTCTAAAATTTTAAAAACAATATACAAGTATTACAATTTAATATATTAATGAGATGAATGAAATTACGATTTCATATTTAAAAGTTCCTTATATTGAGGTTCGAAGTGAGATGTACTGATTCTAAGGAACGAGGCTAAAAATGCTCATCTGTCAGTCTACTTCTGAAATAATTCTTTCTAAGGCTCATAGTTGAAAACACTTGTTCACATATATAAGATGAAGCAAACATAGCACTGATTTTCTGGGCATGAGATATTAAATTTGGGAAACTTACTTTCGATAATGATTAGTAAAACTCTAACTTTGACATATTTACAAACAATTGCTTGAGATGATTGTTAGATTGCAACTCAATTAATTCAAGTTGCAAATCTGACCTCACTGCTTTACAATTTACGTTGAATGGCATGGTAAAAATATCCAATTCTACTTGAATGGCATTGAAATCTTGAAATCTGCGTTCGAACTCAAAATGCAGTTTTTTCAAGCTATCTTCATAATTCTTAAGGTTCTCTTCATTTACTGAGGGTATTGAATTTAACCTCGGGAAATGAGATAAGTCGTTCTTACCTAGCTGCTCAGCAAACATATTAAGTTTTAGTTTAAAAGCTTTGAGATGTGACCAAATATCATCGATAAATTGATTTTTCCCTTGCATCTTGACATTCAAGTTGTTCATATGACAAAGAAGATCTGTGAAAAATGCAAAGTCTGAAAGCCATTTTGTATCTTCTAACATTTCGCACTCCGCAGAACACTGTTTTTCATGGAAGAACAACACAATGTCATCTTTCAGCTGCCAAACTCGCTCGAAAACACATCCTGCACTAAGCCACCTTACTTTCTTGTAATACAGTACATCAGAGTATTCAGATTGCACTGACTGAAGAAAATCTCGAAATTGCCTGCGAGTAAGCCCACGAGATCGAATAGTATTTACAAGCTGCACGACTGTATCAAGCACGGGTTGCATATTCAATGCAGATTTACACAGAGCATCTTGATGTATAAAACAATGTAGAAAAACAACATTGTTCCCGGGATAGTTTTGATTAAATTGTCCAAGAAATCCAGATTTTTTTCCTGTCATATTTGGTGCTCCATCGGTCGTAATATTACATATATTTTTTATAGGCACTTTCAAAGTTAAAAGCCCTTCCTGAAATTCACGAAAAATATCATATCCCGTTGTAGTTCCCTTTAAAGAACGTATGCACGCCAGTTCCTCTATAATTTCAAAGTTCTCATCAACACCTCTTATAAATAATACTAATTGAGCAGTATCATTTATATCAGTGCTTTCATCCATAGCTATGGAACAAAATTTAAACTGGCCAATCTTTGACTCTATTTGTGATGCCAAATTTTTATCGATGGCTTCCATTCTAGAAGTCACCGTTTTTCGAGATAAGCTTACAGTCTCAAAATTATTTTTCTTGTCTGGATATAAAACATCACAAACTTGGAGCATGCATTGTTTAACGAACTCCCCATCACTGAGAGCTTTATTATTTTTTAGCAATATTGTATTCTACAATGTAACTTGCATGTGTAGCTGCTTCTTGAATACTGTTGACCTTCTTGAAAAAATTTGCCGGCCTGATAATTTTTTACAAAGACTTTCTGCATTTTTTTTTCTCATATTTGGACATTGCTCCGTAATTGGAATTCTTATGCTTAGATGTGAAATGACGGGAAATGTTATATTCTTTGAAGACTGCTACAGCTTCATTGCAGATAAGAAACACTGGTTTATCTTTTACAACTGAAAAAAAAAAATTTCCATGTCCATTCATCATTTAAAGCGCGGCACTCTGAATCAACTTTACGTTTTTTAGTAGCCATTTTGGTGTTGAAATATTTTACGAATAAGCCAAACAAGCACTAGCTACTCTATACTTTTAATAATTTCACCACTATTCACAATGACGCTATATGTCTACAATCTTTCAACACGCAATCAATAATATTAGAACTCGCGGCAAAAGAAAAAGCCGCTAGATGGAGCTTAAAATGCGCAGTCTGCCACATGTGAGGTCTAGTTACTGACTATTTTAGCAATATTGTATTCTAGTTACTGACTATTTCAATATAGGTCTACTACCTATATTGAATTCCCATAGGTCTGCTCCACAAGTAAAAGATAACGCTTGTTGGCGCCAATCTACAGCTACAACTAGCAAATAACTTCCGCTTTTAACACTATACCGATTGAAAACTGCCTGTGTTTGCTATTTCCTTCGATTTATGTTTTGTAGAACAAAAATAGAGTATGTAAACAGAATACCAGCTCTTTGAAAAAAAGGAAGAAAAAAAAATATTTAAACAAAGTAGAAAAGGAGATGGATATATAATATATGAATATTTCTTTTAATTTTCCTCTGACCTGCAAATTAAAATTCTATCCGCTGGCCGGATAGAACCTTCCGGCGGGCCGGAGTTGGCCCGCGGGCTGTAGTTTGCCCATCCCTGGTCTAGAAGATAATGCAATATGCTTCTTTTTTTTTTTTTAACCAATTGGCTTTAAAATATGACGAAGGTCTAGTAGATAATGCAGTATGCGCTTTGCGTCTATTTTTAATCAATTGATTAAAAAATATCATGAAAATCTTGAAGAGAATGGTAGTATGTGTCTGGGTCACGACTGGTGGTTTGCATAGTATGATAAATATTTGGCAGAGAATGCAGCATGTATCTTTGATTTCTCTCTCTTTTGACTGACTAGTTCTGAAATATGATAAATATCTAGAAGACATTTTAATATACATCTTCGGTCTTTTCTTTTTTGATGATTGATTTCAAAATATAACGAAGATCTAAGGGAGAATGTAGATTATGCATTTTAGGTCTTTCCTCTTTGATTGATTAATTCCAAAATATGATAAAGCTCTAAAAGGGAATGCATTATATGTTACGAGCCTATTCTTTTTGACGGTTACAAAATATCAGAATGTAGAAGAAAGAAGATGTAATAGGCTTCTTTTCCTTTTAACGATTGTTTCCAAAATATAAAGACCTTTCAGAGAATGTAATATGCATCTTAGAGCTGTAGTTTTTTGACCAATTGATTATGAAATATGTTAAAGATCTAAAAGAAAATGTATTGTGCATCTTGGGCTAATCTTTTTTGACCGATTGGTTGAAAAACACGATGAAAATATATAATATTGATATTAAAATCTCATACTAGACCTCATTGGCATTTGTAGTTCTTATAAGTAGATGTAGAAAAACGGTCATTCTATATACATTGAAGGATTTGTTTTAAAATTTGATATAGTTTTGAAATTCTAATGATAAAATCGTATACAACCCAGCTAGTCAAGTTTTCACTTTCAGATGTTTGCTGACGTTCAGACAAATTTTCTGTTGATACGTTTCGTCCAAAATTCGTCATTCTCTGTTTTCAAATTGATGTAATTCCAAACATTCCCCCCCCCCTCCCTCCCCTTACTAGTCAGAAAACATAAAAATTCAACCAACCTAAATCTTTAAGCTGAATTTTCTGGCAATAACGATGTTTATTTATTTATTTTTCTTTGTAAACGAGAATGCAACAGTGGAATGATTCCAAGTAAAATGCACATCTGCGTCCAAATGTTGATTGAGAAATGGATGAGAAGAAATCTGTCTTTCTTGAATACATATTCGTTTTATGGCACTTTAAGTGAGTGTAAATACATAGCCTCAAACTTGGCAGACACTTTATGCAATGTTTGTTTTACCCTACCGCATTTATTTGCAATTTTAAGCAATATAGTTAGTTGCTTCTATTTATTTTAACCCTAGGAACCGGAACTTGGCCATTTTGAGATATCCCTGACACGAGCGGTTTTGGATTCATAGCTGAAATTCAGTTGTGAACGATACTCCGTTACTAGTTAATGGAAGGGACGATTCCATTTTTGAATTACATCTTCAACCACATTGGATCCCTCCTCCTCAATATTTGAGATAAACAGTTTTTAATGTACAATTTGTTTCAGTGTCTCTTATTCACCTAAATAAATTTGGCAACATTTGTTTTGTAAAAACACAAAACAAAGTATTAAATTCAGTCATCTCGACATCATCTTGAGTATTAAATTCAGTCAAGTTCATTCTAGTCATGATATTCTTAAAATATCCTGTATATCTAATATGTATGGTATATAATGAAATAAAAAATCACTATCTAAATCATTTTTATCCGTTTTTACAGCTTTCTTGCACGAATTCTAAATATTTTTCTTAGCTTATTTTTAAAATATATGCTAACGTAATTTTTAAACATAAGCAAAACAAAATCTTTTCCATGCATCAATATCAAAAACCATTTCCCCAATTCAATTGTTGTCTGCTTTGTGCTTGAAATTTATTTTTTCTTCTGTGCATTTGCTTTCACGAACACAATACGTTTTCATCGACATTATACGATTTAATTTGCATTCAAGGATTTTAGAAAATGCGTTTATCTGTACCACATGATTCTTGCAATTGTAGTTAAATAGTTCGGTCAATTGAATGGTGAAAGATTTTTCCAATAATATGCTTTTTTGAGGAATTTTTCTTTAACAGTTGATAAAATATAAAGTCAGTTTTTTCTAAATTAAAAAAAAAGTATTTTTCATTTCGTTTTTCTGAGACGACCAGTTTTCGACGATTCTATCTCATGAAGGGGAGAGACGCGAAATAATAAGCGCATTTCAAGAATTCTTCGTTATTCTTTGACCTTGGTTTTCACTCTATTTGATACTTTTTGGTTCAATTTTTTTTTTCGCGTGTATGTCGTGTCATTTCAGGCCGTATTACATTTATTATTTTATCAGCAAAAAATGAAGAAAAAAATAATTCAAATAAGGTAATCAGCCTTATCTTGTCTTCCAGGACCGCCACTATAACTTAATAATTTCACTTTCATACAAATAATCCATAATCTTGGAGACGAAACATTTATTATCACGCACACAAAACAAACACAAATAACGTTTAATTTAAAAAGCTCCTTAAAATTTAGTTTCGATTTAATCCGAAGACCATCTGTTCATGCTTTCCATAGCAGGTCTGAGTATCAAATGAAATAGGGTGGCGCTGCTGTCGGATTTCAGAGTTCTAAGATGGGAGGAGTTTGTGACAACATTAATGTAATCCGCCTATAATACGAGTTTATTACATTGTTAAATGTAAATCTTTCCTTCTTTCATTTACCACTCACCCCTATTTGGATGAATTAAACTTATCCTTACGCATGCGCAAAACTACGAAGGGTTTTAGAATTCGTTATCAAACAGTAGGTTCTCGTATGGTTATTTTTTTCATTATGAAATATATTCTCTATTTTAAGTAACTTTTTTGTGATTGCCTACGTTATATTTTCAAATTCAACATTGTTTAGATATTTATTATTTTTCTCTCTATTGTTAAATACAAACAAATATCTCTTCCATTAAATATAATTTCTCAAACTTTTTTTTATTTATTTATAAAGAATGTACGTCAGTCCTTCAATAAATAAATAAATAAAAATCAGCTTATTATAGGGGTGTACACAACAACAACGCCCTGTTCCTTTTTTAGCAGCCTTGACATTTGCCAAGAGGTGCATTGTTTTTGTTTTACAATGTTTTTAATCTTGGACACGCTTTAGAAATATATATAATTAAACATCAAAACATCAACAATACAGTTTATGGTGTGGAACGAGCGTTGCTATTATTCATGGCGCTGAATAAACAAGAAAAGTTGCTGATGACCGTAGTTTTAGTGAGAACTATGACTAATACAGCTAGTTTTTAATGGAGCTATGACCAATTTGAAACTGGATTATGTCTCTTTGCTGCTACTTTTATGGCTTTGCATAAACTATATTCTTGACTATGTGCTTTTGCGTATTTAGACTGGTTCAATTTTAATTGGAACATTATAATATGTTATTCAAGTGGAGATTCCATAATATTTTCTCTTGTTCGTAATTTTTAGAATTTGTAATTTTCTGTTAACTGATTCACGAGACAGTTCTTAATATAATTACCCCAGCTACTTAAATACATCAAATTTAGTATGAAATTTTGTGACTACAAGAGCAGTTTTATGTCAAATTTTGGTTTCATGTTTAAAACTCGAATTCAGTTTTTGGATATTATTGACTCATGCTAGGAATTAAACGCTAATTAATTTGCTAAATGTGACACAATAAATTCTGCTACTTGATATATAAATATCTTCAGCCAAATATATGCTATCAAGCACTAAATATGTCATCGTGGATTTATAGCTACGAACCCGGTTCACAGAAACATGGCTTTAGCAATTTCAAAATTTATAATATGTTATAGATTATTTATGCAATGATGGACATCTCTACGTATTTACATTCATATATACATCGCTTTCAGACATTTCCTAAAAAAATTACGTTTTTCAAATGAAGTTATATTGATTGATTGGTTCAAAGCGTTCAGCAGTGTAATCTATTCTATTCCTATTATGATTCAGTTTAGAACTAAGAGATCTAACTGGATATCCCATAAATGCAAACTATTTTTCTTGGTTTTTTAAATTAATAATTGATGAATTATTTTATGAAAGGTTTTTGTTAAATTATATTCTCTTATTTACATAAACTAAGCCAAAAATTACAATGAAACCCATGATGTTCAAAAATCTTGATCAGTTTAGCGGGTGTGGTAAAACTAGATGCATACGTTTAAAATCGGCAGTTCTAGTGTTAAAATCGATTTTCTTCATTATATTTTAGAGCATGAAACGGGACTATATTATATAAATTTATGAAAAATTCCTGAATGCAATACTTCTAATTAGTTTCTTAAAACTTCCTAAGGATTCGTTGAAATGGTAGTATCTCTTCATTTTATGTCATCTCTACATTTTCCTTTAAACCATAAAAGAAATCTGAAACTCTCTGTATACTGTTCTCATTCCCACTTCAGAATATATTTCAAAACGTGCTTGGATTGTATTTACTGTGAACAGAATATATTGTGTTCATATGCGAGGAATTTCTGAATGAAATATTTCGAATCAAAAATTTTTTATAAGGATTCATCGAAACGCGGGTCCCCAACATTTCACACCATCTCTCTCTTTCTCTTTTAATCATAAAAAAAGCGCGCCTTGTGTCTGAAACTCCCTTTTGTGTCGTTACCATCCCTACATCCGAATATTACTTCCTCCCCCTTCACCACCCATAAAAAAATCGTCTGTCCTCCCACCCGAATCGAATCTGCGAATGTACTTCTCTGGCTTCTGTCTGGCGAACGACCTCTCTTCATGCAAAATCAACCTTGTCTCCGTTTTCTTTATCTCTGTGTACACTGATGGACAGAGAGCAGGCGTAGGTGGATGGAACCTGTCCTGCGCATAACAGTGACAGAGATAGCAGAGAAACGGTTTCTATGGAGACGGGAGGTATGTGGGCAGGAGACGTATTGACCATCTTCATTTCGGACAAATGACCCTTTTCGACGAGCACGTGCTTCCGATAAGGCACGGCGGGGATCGAGAGGGTGGTTGTTGTGAGTAGATTTCGCATCCGTTAGAGTGGACCAGGGCCAATTGGCGTGGGTAGGAAGGGGTGAAAAAAGAAAAATACTGATCTTTTAGAGCAAAATTTTCTTTTTGAACATGATTTATTGGGAAATTCTATTATTTTTTCAATGAGATTAATACCTATTTCTGACTTTACTTGAGGAGTGTTGATTCAGTTCATGATCTTTTCATTTAGAATTATGATCAAAGTCGGGAACAACATTTAGATCACTATCTGATATCACTCAAGCCCGTCACTCTTTTTAGACATCAACTGGTGGAGGAGGGGAATTCAAATATATTGGTTTATTGTTTTTATGCATAAAATATGTGTTTAGGTTCATAACATAGCGTAATAATCAAACGTAATTATATATTCCTACAAGAGGCATATATAGACATTACATATGTTAGACAAGCAATATTGTAGTAAATATAGAGCAGTTCTTAAGAGAATGAACCAAATACGCGGTCAACTAGCAATTAGGGCAATTAAAAACATTAAACGATATTTTATTAAAAACTCAAAATATATTTTAATGAATTTAAAGATTTTATTTCTAAAACAAAGTGAATGATAAATAAAAGGAAATTCACAGGAAGCCTCTCTTTTAAAAAAAACTGAAGCTGGGAATTTTTAAAGAATTCTCTCTGAATTTTCTTTTTAATATAGGCCCAGCGAATAAATCATGAACGGTATTAAACTCGTATAAAATTGTGATCCAGTGAATAAACGACACTCGTGCTCAACCTCGCACATGAGCATTTTGTGCTTCGTAGTATATTGAAGAAAACCAAGTTTGGATACCCTTATTTCAATGGATTTGAACCAAAAGTTGATTCAAAACTGCTATTTTAGAAACAAGATTATGGACCAAATTTCATTTATTTACGTTTTCAATTTTCTACGTTTTTGAATTATCACTTTTGCTTGCTCGAAATTATATGCACTGACTGACCGTCAACCTATGAACACTTTGTTTGCCTAAAATTCTGCACTAAATTTTATTTATTTACTATATTTTGTAATTGTTGCTTTCACTTGCATTTGGGTAGACAAGAATATTTATTGCGAATGGATTTCGTCAGAAATTTGGTAAAAATCTGCCGATTTATAGTAAATATGACATACCAGATTTCATTTTTCTAGCATAAAGCATTTTTGAATGATCGTGTTCACCCACTGGCATAGTTCCAAAAATTTATTTTTGGGATTCAAGAAGTTCTGAAATACAGAAATTCTTCCAGATCTCGATGTCGAATGTTTTGACGATTATAGTTCGTTCCTCTTCGTATACGAGAAACTAAAAACGCTGTCAACAAAAAATTATGGCAAGAAGAAAATGAAACGATATTTTTAAGCAAGATTCAAGACATATAAAATAATTTATACATGGTATGAAATGAAATCTCCTGAAAGCCTCTGTTTATTTGAAACACACACACTCACAAAAATAAATTTAAAAAAATCGAGAAACAGATAACGGTTATTGGAGATATTTATAACATTTTGTAGAGCATTTATTGGAGAAGATTTTAGTGCATTAAAGTCATGTTAAAATTAAAAAAATGAGTTTTATGATTGCGATTTCAATTATTCCACACATACGAGAAAATCTTAAACTGCGAATACTCAAATAGCAAGAACTATGGTACACATATGCGAGGAATTTCTTTGTTTATATCTGATTTTAAACTGCGATTCAAATCTCATTATGCACCAAAGAAGGAAATCCAACCGGAACACATAAAATACCAAAAAACTTCATTTGTTTACGCGATAAATTGAATGAAGATAGAAATGTTCGATTAGCGAATATCAGAGGAAGAATGTGCTCACTTAGGGAAAGAGAGTCTTTTGATGGGCGAAATAAAATGTCTTTCTTTAAATTGCATTGCAACTGAATTGCGGGGATAGATTGTATCTGAATTATGAGCTCCTGAGAAGCGAAGTGATCGTCTGTCGGCTGACAGCAAAAGACATTAAATTTGAGACAGAGGAGAAGTGAAAAACAAACAAATTTTAAAGCAGTTTTTCTGTTGTAAGTTTTTAGTGGGTTGTTTTGTCTACAGACTTATCATATTTTTACCTTTTTTAACAGTCTCAATATTTCTGAATTTGTGCTGTGAAAATGTTTTTTAAATCTATTTTTGATAATTTCTAAATATATTTAATGTTTGTTAAATGTTGTGTAACTTGCCCATGTCACAGCGAGTGGAGGCTAGACTTCAGTTTAAAACTCATTTTTCTTCTTGGATACTGTGCGTTGGGTAACGCCGTGCGGGTACTGCTAGTATAATAATAATTTAGAAACTAAGTCTCTAAATAAATAAAAATATTCAAAAGAAAAGGAATGCCTCCCAAATATTTTTCAATTCTTAAGTGCTATTGGCGTCTTTACGTGCATTTGGTCTAATTATTCTGTTTTTGTTCAATATTGCTATTTATGTCCTTGTTTTTGACATCATTGTATTATATTTTCATAACTCGTGCATTAATGCACGCATATTTACATAAATGCACACATACATATTTTGATTCATATAAAAAGTCTCCCCCCCCCTCTCCCGAAATAGAGGTTCGCAAAAATGTTTCTTTTTAATTTGGTTTAAACAGTCAGTTGTGTTCTTATACTTATTGGAATATATTAATCACTCTCTAGCTAGATTTGTAAAACTAATTCTTGCCAGTTTTCGGGGAAAAATATCCTATTAATTAATTTTCGAGATAATAAAGAAACAGAAATAGAATAGTTTAAAAAAAATTAATTGTATTTCTAAAATGTGTTCTTTTACCTATAGAAATATTCTATTAAATGATTTTAAACTGATTTTTCCGTTACTTAATGTTTTTTTAAAAATGAATTATGATATTTTACTGCAATTTGCTTTAAACTTATTTAGCTATAACGATTTAATTTCTACAATCATTAATTTTTAAAAAAGTTTAAGTACTTTAAAACTAATTTTTGATCTGCAAGTGTTGGAAAAAATTAAGCTAATTATCTAATTAATAATAAATTATCAAAAGATGCTCTACATTCAGGTTTATAAAAGCCATCTGTATAAATTTATTAAAGTTGAACTTTCTACTCGAGTAATCTCAAAATCCTTAAATGGCAATGTGATTGATGGTAAACACAGAGCCGGCTAGCGTACGTTTTATCGCTGTACATAACAAATTTATGATTTTTTTTTCAAATTTTTAAATTCTCTAGTTTAATTAATACAAGGGAATCAATGTATTTCAATTTGGAAATTGCTCTTCAAGTAACGGTAACATATATTTACTTTCCTGCTTCTGGAAATAATGGAATGTGAATTCGAGAAATTTACTTTTAAGACACCAGATGGCAGCACCAAAGTAAGGAATTCCCCTTCCTTAACCTTTTTAATATTGATTTAATACCTGATTTATTATTTAAAAATTCTTCTTCTACTTTAAAATTAAATTCGCATAATTTTTCTTGTACAAGCTATGTTTTTTTCTAATTGAACAGTTTACAAAAGTAAACAAAATGTGTTCAAAATAATTCTTCCTTATTCTCTGTATCAAAAGATGGCGCTAGTAATACTATTAACTTAGCATTAGTATTCTTAGAAGTAAGCTATAAAATTTGGACACTATTTTTGTTATGAGAATTTTTATTCATTATCCTTATTTTTGATTTTATCCATCAATTGTCCTAAAGTATGATTCTTTAAGAAAACATTTTGTAATTTGTTCTGTTTATTCGAAAATATATATAAATATTTTGGTATCGATGTTCAATTGATTCATATTTAGGTATTTCATTAAAAAAAATTATTTCTATTTAAAATCCATGACTAATGGTCAACTAACCTATTCTGTTTTCCTGGCAGTGAAAGTAATGTTAATAACATCGTATAATAAGTGATAAGTATATTATGGGAAAGGAAAATATATTCGGGAAACATTTTTGGGAAATGACTGAAATAATAAAAATTGCAAAAATTTATCAAAACTATTAGTTATATATTTTCTTATTTACAATTATAAGCATTTAAGTACTATGATAAATTATAAAAAAATCATTTTAATTAAAAATTATTATTATACTTAGCTTGTCGATTGAAATATAACGGAGACAGTTAAATGGATAATTTATCTTAAAATATCAAAGACATATTTTTATTTTAATTTATTCAATATTAATTTTGATAATTTATTGTATAATATATCTTGTTGTTGCTCTAATATTTTTATAATTCATAAAATTTATATTTTTAAAAAATATTTGTCATTGAATTCATAATATTTATTAATCTACTGCCTTTGACTTCTTTGAGTTAGTCAATTATCTAGTATTATCAATTATCAATTATTTTGTCAATTATCTAGTATTCTTAGACAAAATTTTCTGAATCAAAGGTATAAGGGGGGTATATTTTTCTCTTTACACACATTTATTTACTACGCGTTATTAAATTATTTAATTTTTCAACAATATATTTTTCTTAAATTTTACTTGGAGTTTACGTTTATTTTATCTATTAATTTGATACTCGTTTCTAAAGTTATTTGTACGTATTTATTTATGAGCATCTCTTAACTTTAGATCATGTTATCCTTGAATTTGTGAGGCTTCAAGTTGATGTCTAATATGAATTAGAATATTTCGATAAAATGGACAACGGATCGATGGCATACCCTGATTATCGGTTTAAATTGCAAAATTTGCCTTTTTGAATTTGAACTATATTACTAAATGGTAACGCAAACTCTAATAAGAAACTTATATCTGCAACAAATTATTATCACGTGGGAACATGATCCTGTCTTCTTTTGGATTTTTTGAATAATTGAAGGCAACAAATAATTGAATCTCGAAATCGCGTAAGGAATTTTCATCCACATCTTTAATATCGCATATATATATGTTTTACCTGTTTTTACTAATATTGTATCACTTTATTTTGGAGTCGGCTTACACAGTATAGCTTTTGAAATATCTATCGTCTGCTAATGTAGTTTTTGTTGTTGTTGTTGCTACACTCATATTATTAAACAAACTTTTTTCCTAACCTGTTCAGCACAAATAAGCTTACAGCTTGAAATATAAATGTATTGTTTTCTATCCTTTTTTATATTAAACTGTGAGTATATGTTCAATCCAGGAAATGATATTTGGAAAGCAGCGATTTAGGCGAATGACGTTTTTGTTATCGAGAGATGCGTTGACGCAGCTGACACATTTTGACATAATGAAGTTATGATGCTGTATTCAATTGGATCAGAGCATGTATGTTTTTATTTTTAAACAAAGATACAAAATCTTTATATGAATGAGAAGAACACGTAGATAATAATATTTTATTGATCGAATGAATAATCTGATTATTTATTACGATTTTGAATAAATTTTCTTATTGTCCAGTTTTTCACCTACAAGTTAGATGGTTTTTTTTTTTTTTTCAAATATCGTATTTCGTTATAAAAATAAATTTTGATATAAATTTATCAAAACTTATACTATAGATATAATATAAATATATATTACTTTGTATGAATTATTTCACCATGCGTTGGATATAACTACTTTGTTTTACTGAAAAATTGTATTTTCATGTCTTACTTTTGTTTGAATATCGGTAAATAAGGTGTGAACGATCATGCTATTCATGTGCTGGAACTACTAAGGATTGTAAAAATAAATCATGTCAAAATTTATTTTTAAATATGTATAATTTTATATGAATTACTTTACTGTGTGCACATTAAAATTACCTTGTTTTTGAACAATTTTAATTCCAGATCATGATTTTTTCATGTCGGTGAATGCGCTGTGTGTTCTGTGCTATTCATCTCCATGAAATAATAATTATTGTAAAGAAAAGAAATTAATTAATTTTTAACTATGTTTAATTTTTTTATGAATTTTATAATTCGTATGATATAACTACCTTGTTTTAGTGAGCAATTTTAATTCTATATGATTTTTTTAACATCGGTAAATAAGGTGTTTACGCACATACTATTTATGTGCATGGACTGATAATGATGTAAAATCTTATGAAATATTATATATATATATATATATATATATATATATAATATAAAAATTGTTGAATAACCCTGAATAAACCAGTTTGGAGGTTGGGAACCAACCATGAGAGGTTTCTCTCCGAAATTATTGCAAATGGTAAAGAATGCAAGTATCGGATCTCTTTTCTCTTTGTTCTCAAGTTTTAAACTGTTTCCGTAACTCCATCTTACTTGGTTGGAATTTTTTTTAAATATAGTTTCTTAAAATTAACAGGAAAATTCTTTAAAATTGTTAAAAACTTATTTTTTAAAGAAACAGATTTAAAAAATCGCACTAAACTGCATAAAAAAATTATTACGATTACAAACAATAAAAGAGTTTGAGAATAATCCATCAAAGAAATCTATACCTATAATGAAGCTCAATGTGTGTTTTTGTGTTGGCGCCAGACCGTTTGACCTAGCAGCTACCAAATTTAGTATATCTTGGAGGTAAAAAATATCACCCCGGAGCCCCTCCCCCTTTTTTCGAATTTTTAATTAAAAGTTAACTTTTCCATCAAAAAATCCTTTTCTACCGTAAATCAATTGGGCTTCAGGTCCACTCCACGCTAATGAGGTTAGGCCTAACATATTTTCGACCGATTATTTCAAATGATTCAATTTATTAACGATTATTCATTTAAAATTAATCATTGTTAATTAATCGATCTGTTCATGATGAATCTAAGAAAATTTTGTTGAAAACTTATTTTTACATAATTAAGAAACATAATTATTATTACATAAATTAAGAAAGATATTCCTTATTGCCCAAAAGGTTTATATTCTCAAGAATTTTGTTTTCAGTACTCATATTTTTAAAAAATGCTTTGTTTCAGTAAAAAAAATCTTCTTATATTAATTGCAGTGTAATCATTTCCATTTTAATTTAAAGCATAAATTCTACGAAAGCAAACAGAAAATTAGAGATATACATATTACGTTGCGTCTGAATGCCTTTTTAATATTATGAGTTAATTATATAATTATACCAAAATGTGAAACATTTTGATGAAGAAGCTATTAAAATAGGAGTTGCATAAAATATTCAATTATTAAAATTTTAACTAGCATTAAATTTCGCCAACCGCCTGCTCGCCTAAGGCATCTATTACATAATAAATTAACGCTGGTGAAATTAGTAGAAATACTGACAATTTCAACTATCCCTGAACATAGGACTGTGATGGCCTGGTGGTAAGGTCTCGGCTTCGGAACCGGAGAGTTGCAGGTTTTGAGGCCCGATTCCACCGAAGAACCGCCGTGTAAGCCGTTCTGGTGCACGTTAATTCCGTTGTGGCCAAATGTCCTCTCGTTGGCATGGTGTGGAAGTTTGGAGAGGGGGCATCTCAGATGTCGTCCTCGTCATCTGACCGTGGTGCAGCCTCAAAATATCCCTAGTTTTGCTTTAAAACGCGACGCTGATATAACTAGGGCCGCGGTGGCCTGGTGGTAAGGTCTCGGTTTCAGGTTCGAGACTCGATTCCACAGAGGGGGGTGCCAGGTCAAGTGTCGTCCTCGTCATCTGACCGTCGTTCAAAATGACGTGGTCCGGCCCAAAATAGCCCTCGTGTTGCTTTAAAACGGGACGTTAATATAACTAAAACTAAAAAGAACTCAAAAGCTAATTTAAGTAAACTAAACAAATTAACTCTGAACATAGAGTAATTATTATAAGATCCATTTAGGAGTCAGATATGCGGCGGTTGTGTTTTTTTAGCTTGTAAAATAAATTATAAAACAAATTAACAGCCTGAAATAGCTTCATTAATTTGATGAATGAATCCGCTGCCGTTACATCTCCCGACGATGTGCCCGAGCAACAGAATTTCTGGGTATTACCTTCTTTTAGATGACGCACGCTTCGGATTAGAGCGCGGGCTGGAATCGGATATTGCGTTAGGGATGAGAGACAATGGAAATGTAATATGACAGTTTTGAACTCCACCCGTAAATGTTATCTGCTGCAGGGCTCTGTATTTCTCATCTCTGGACATGAGTCACGCACGTGTCTTTGGAAAGGATAGCTGTTTTTTTTTGGTAGTGGGGGGGAGGGAGAATTGAACAGGTTTCTCCTGTTGCTGCACTTTCGATTCCGAACTGTCCGTTCAATCCCGGGTGCGTTTACACTGGGCTACTTTAATTTTTACTTTCTGGTATTAGAAGTGTAGAGAAAATATTGAAATAGACCTAATATTCGCAAAATTGTAGTTGTTGTTACTTATGGCACTTTACAAGCCCACTGACAAAAGGTTGTTAGCGATTTTAAGTCAAATTAGCGTCCTTTGTTTTCAGTAGTCGTCATCTGACCGTGGTTCAAAATGACGAGGTCCGTCCCAAAATAGCGCTCGTGTTGCTTTAAACGGGACGTTAATATAACCAAACTTGTTTTCAGTAGCGCCAATTTGGGCCAAAAGTACGACTTAGCTACTTTATGCTTCACATTCGCTTGCACACCCCCTTTTTACAGAGGAGTACATTCACACGACCTACAGAAAGAACACAGAAGAACTACAAAAATGCCTGAACCGGGACTCGAATCCGGGACACCCAGATCACGGTGAAGACACGCTACCCCTATGCCAGGATGCCGGCTTCGCAAAATAATTGTAATTATTATAATAATAAAAATATTCTCGATTTTGACGAATTTCCATATTTTTGTCCTTCCTGAGTTCGAAAAACACATTTTTGAAAAAATTCTGTGTGTTAGTGCCAAATATAACTGAAAAGCGGATTTGAGTTAGGTGGATGAAATTTGGTGAATCGTATTCACAATGAATTTCGGATTTTCTTTCAAATTTCAACAGAATCTATTCAAGGGAAGTTTGTCTGTTAGGCTGTCCGAATATAGTTTAATATGATAATTACAAAACGAAGAGAGCTATCTATATAAAATTTGGTAAAATTCTTTAAAATATATCAACAAATTCTTCAATAGGCTGAACGTTTGATGACCTGCATTTTCAGAAGTATGTAAGTCTTGTAAATTAAAAATGGAATGATTTATATATATCAGATTTTATATGTGATTTTGTAACTGTAGCTGTAATTATAGTTATGCTTCAGATTTTGATTTCAATCAGTTGAGGGAGAAAAATCGCCTCAAACACAATTTTATCTTTATTAAAGAACATGCAAGAAAGTTTTGGAGAGACTACTCCCACTGGTTAACTTTTGCGGTCCGTTTTTAGACCTTAAAAAAATGTCCGCCGCCTTATATATTAAAATTTTCCTTCCCCAAATGTGTACATTTATTAAAATAAAAGGACCGTAATTTAACCATAACTGCTTTAATCGTTTCTCTATCGACCTCTGCCAAGAAAAATCAGTCCATGTCTTTGAAAGCGTAAAGCAGGATGGAGTTCCCGAGTATTATTTCAATGTATTTATGTTAAATGTTATTGTTCTAAATAGTTTTTCCCCCGTGTAAATCCTATCTTTAATGTCATTAAATGTATTTTAGCTTAATTGGCATGATTTATTGATTTTAATAGACTACTCTGACATAATTAAAATTTTGGCACCCTTTCGTTCATAATAAATTGGCGTCAATTTATTATGAACAATGAATGAACAATCAGTCCAAACCATGAAGTTATTGTTCATGGCAGCTGCCACTAGAGGGCCGAAGAAAACAGTTACGGTTATATTAAGAATTAATGTTAAACAAGAAAAAAGTCAGCCACATACATTTATTTGAAATGTAATTTAAATGCTGCATTTAAGATATTTTTTACAAATGAAATGATTTGTAAATAATATCTAAAACTTTTTAATAAATTACTAATCTCAAAAAAAAAATATCTATTTAAAATAATTAGATTACGAATACGAATAAAATATATTTGTATTCTTAATCGAATGGCTTTAAAGTACGAATAGGAATACTTCAAAAATTATTCAAAGCATGGACTTTTAATATTTCACTGAATATATTTTAGAGGCGAACATATATATTGTTTTATATTCTTCATATTTTTTGCTTTCATAAGATATATTTAAGATAGTGTCAGTAACTTAATTTCTTATATTCAGTGTAATGAATATTCTCATTTCTCGTCGCTATTGTATTGGGTCCGAAAGTATAATTATATAAAATACAAGATATCTTAGTGTCGTGATGGCTAATCACAATTTTGTTTTTCAAATTATGGGAAGATGTGTATTTAAAATCTTATTATGAGTGACCAAAAACTGACTCTTGATCCCCGGTTGAAAGAATCCCTGATCTACATTATCAGCTGTCTGCCTGGCGACTGATATATATTGCAAGTATGAAAAAAATCTGTCATGAGCTTTCATATATGCGCCAAATATCATATTCCCAGTGATTATTTGTTACACCCAAAAAATTATGGTCGGATAAGATTTAAAAAAAAAAAAAATTCTGTCGTACTGTTTTAAAATCAATTTTGGAATTTACCTTTTACATATTTATTTTTTATCAACTGATATCTATTCACACGAAATCGCATGAGAAATGTGTATATACACAATATTTGACATTGTGTTATTTTATACTGTGGTGTTACCCCCTTCTCAATCTTACAAAAGCGTAGTAGATTCCAAAATTAAACTGATGAATTATTTTGACTTAAATCATGCGATGATGAATTTATTTCGCTGGCATTTCTTAAAGCGATATGTGAAATGTTGCCAAAATTTGCAAATCAGCTTGATAAAAACTAAAAACTTCATTCATGTGGCAATTTCTCATGGTATAAAATTTTAAAAATTATTATTATTTGTATACTTTGATTCAATTTTTGAATTTCGGTATACATACATATAAGAATGCAGGAGTGGCATTCACTGCAGAATTGAAATAACTTCTTTTCAGATTGGCAATTTTTGGGCGATTGAAGAAATCGTTTCAAATGCTACAACTGTTTCTTAATAATCCGATAACTTTTATAAACTTTTTCCGTTTAAAAGAATCAGTCTTTAGTTACTTTTTCATCTAACATTAAAAGGATAACAAAAGAAGTTATTCTGATTTCGATCTGCATTTTAAGGGAATTACATTCAGAATATTTATCCATTCTGAATGTAATTCCCTTAAAATGCAGGACGAAATCAGAATAACTTCTTAAATCAGAACATTTCTTTTATATATTTTTTTTCAAACAATACCAGAATTGTTGTTTCAAAAAGTGATTATCTTATTTTTTGGAACAATATCTGAATAAATATTTTCTCTTTCAAATCAGCTGTCTAACTATTAAGCAGCACTATTGTTTGCAGGACTATCTTTTGAAATCGGAACACAGTAACCTAAATTTTCTTGCACACATTCCGAATCTCACTATCCAATGTTTAATTTCCGTCCAGATGGCTTCCTTCGATCTACAACACGTAAATGACAGACGATTTATTATTAGCCGGGGAGAAAAAAAAAAAGATAGAGAGAGGGAATAATTCTACTTTATTATTACTCCCACGTTCGGAAATAACAGATGGAACTGAAATGAAGAGATAAGCGTTTGTCTTTTTTTTTATTTATCGCTTGGCGTTTGCAGTTTATACGGCTAATAAAGACGTTATTCATTAGATATGCGTATAAATCTTCTTTGTTTATTTAAGAGCAGTTTGTTTTTATTTGGATCTTCATTATCAGACACTTTCTTTCAAACGGAACAAACTGTTTCCTTCCAGTTTGTATGCAGATTTTTATTGCTCTTTGTGTTGGAATTGTGGCAGTTAATTAGAAATGCAATTATTAAAATGTATTTTATTATAGTTAAAATAGAAAAAAAAAACAAATTCACAAAACGGTCATAATTAAAATAATTGTTATACTTTGTGATAAGAATTTAATTGTTCGTTAATATTAGATCTTGGATTTTTTTTTAGGGGAAGGGAATTTTTAATATGTTTATTTTTTTATTTTGTCAGTGTCCTGGCATAGGGGTAGCGTGTCTTTCTTGTGATCTGAGCGTTCTGGTTTCGAATCCCGGTTCGGGTATAGTTCTTATGTGTCTTATCTGTGTGATGTATGAATGTGCCCTGCTGTAAAAAGGAGCTGTGCAAGCGAATGTGTGTGTTTTTCGTCTACATTTGAACTAGAAGTCAGACTTCTGCCTTCGGGGGCTCAGGGGTCTTTAACCTCTGAAGCTACTGCGCCGCTTTCCATGGTGACACGACATCACCACCATCATCATTCTTTATTCTTTAAAATGAATATTTGAAAACATGTCCTTATTTTTCCAACAGTTTTTCGAATGTTTATTTCTGGTGTGAATAAATATTTTTTTTTTCAAGTCAGTATTTGATATTTTGTTTTTAAATGTTGATATTCTGAAGTTGAGCGCAGTTTTATTTAAAAAAATTCTTAATCTAATTTCATTGATTTTTAAATTTTTGATAGAACAATTTTTATATTAAAATGCTGTATAATTTAAAATAAGAAGTAGTTTAAAATTTTTGAAAATCGACTCCATGTTTTTAATTAATCGGCATTTTTTTTTATTTGTCATTCGTCATTTCAGACTAGGAGTCATATGTTGTTGACTGTGGATTTTTGTTAATTTGAAATAGGTTTATAGATATGTTTTTAATCTGAATTCCTCAATTATTCGAATTATTCTGGTTCATTTTGAATTTATCTAAATTAGATTTTTTATAATTTGAAGTCAAATCAGTCACTTTGAATTGTTTTCATTAATTATAAACGACTATTCCTTGTAACTTTGGGAACTATGAATGGATATTTTTTACTTCGTTAAAATTTTCCTTCTAAACAGACAATGTGAATTCTTGAACTATATTGTTTATTTTGAACTTTTACTGCGCCATTATATTTATGGGATTGAATAGTTTTTATAGTTTATAATTTATTATTATTAATATAAATTATCATTATAAGACTGTTAAATATTAAAAATTTTTATATTTTAGTGTAAAAATTGTGTATATATATATATATATATATATATATATATATATATATAATATGGGGGAAAATTATTTAATAAGATACTAAAAAGAATGTAAGTAATTAGAAAATTTTTTAAACTTAAAAATGTGTATTAATTTTATTATCGTTTTTTTGATGCGACTGAATTTAATTTGGGTGTAGAAATGATGCTATATTATTTCATCTTTTAACACGACCCATTCTGACGATCAGTGCAACATTTTAAGAAATTTTATGTGGCAGATCTAAGACATTTTAATATTTATTTTTTGTGGAAGTTTTTAAATTGCATATCTTTCACTGGCATTGTTTTTAAAAAGTAGTTTAACTTTCAGTAATTTTTTTTATTTTTGCAGTATATTCGTAAACAATGGAATTAAGATAAACAATTTATAAATTAAATGGAACATGGGATCCCTAATGAGGAAAGAGAAGTGCTGTAAGGATATTTTCGTCAGTGAAATACATATATAATATAGCTCTAAATTAGGATAAGGATTCTTAAAATAAACTAAGAATAACATAATAAGTATTTATTATTATGTATAGGTTCGGAACTCTTCATAACCTCATTGTGATGTAGATGAAAATAATAGTTTCAGGAACAGTTATTTAATTAATACAACATTTCACAAAACGAACAAAAACTTGGAAAAATACACATTTACTAAATCTAATTATGGCCCCAAGAAGGTTCACGGGAACTAAACCTTGAGGTTATAAGATAACGCCATCTCTTGCATCGAAAGAGAAAGTAGTAGAGTAATGTAACCGCCACAACTTTCAGTTAAGCTGCTGTAGCAAGTAGTACTTCTTTATTAATTTGTGTAAATGATTTTCAAGAATGTGAATTCCGCTAAGAATCGGCAATACAGTTTTTTCTCTCTTTATTTAATCTAATATTTTTATGAACAAAATCAATGTTTGCTTTTTGACTGCGATATGTATACATAATTTTTATGTAATTTTTTAAAATTCAATTTATAGAAAATTTATTTAACATTTAGAAACTGATTTCTCATGGGAAATTCCCTGTAAAATTCGATAAATGTATATTCGATATTTGAAAATTCCCTTGTGTATTAGTTAATCGAAATTTATGCAGTATTTGCCATTTAGTTATTCAATGTTGTTATGTGAAATCCAAATGACGTTCTATACTTTGTCGTTTGTATGTTATTGATTTTGTATCGTTACCATTATATAATTTAACTCAAACATTGGATTTGTGAGAGTTTGTAACAAAGTTTCCTTCTCTAAGTCATTATTTTATTAATTTTGTTTCGCCTACATTGGATGCTTTTACGTAATTCTTAAATTAGAACTCATAATTAATTAAAAAAAATTTAAAGAATGAAAACTTGTTGCTTTAGAATCTAAAATATTCTCAATTAGGGCCTTTTCTTTTCGTTGATATAAGGCTTTGCATGGTGTGAAGGCTCTTGTTTTCATTTAGTGAAAATTTATTCTACCGTCTTATACTTTATGTATATGTTTACAATTGATATAGCTTTCAATAATACAAAATATCTAATCTTATCTAAAATCACATTTTGAAAAATTATAATAAGAAGTAGTTTCCATAATATCAGGAACATAAATAAAACTGTTGTAATATTCTTTTCCCTATTTGTGATATCGATTGTGAATCGGAATCGTTATGTGTACATCTAAAAACATCATTTGACAATTAATTATATTCTGATTCTGAAAACATTGATCATATTCCATTTCGTTTTTCACAAAAAAACAAATTATGTGAAAAGCGTGTCAAATTATTATAGACAAGAAGCCATATACAATATCTAGAATTTTCGGTTTCACAGAAAATGATTTCGCATGTGCGTAATTAGCGGAGAAATGGCTGATAATCTTGCCCATTTATTTGACAAGAAACGTCTGAGAAACCTCATACATAGCTGACAGCGCCATCTGGTGATGGTTTGTTTATTCGCACTCTTAAATCGACCTAATCTACTCTCGAGTTACATTTTTTTATGACATAACCTTCCTAACCCTGAGAAGTTCTACTCTAAAGAGAGAAAAAAAAAAAAAAAAAAAAAAAAGGAGGCAAAATCCGACAGCGTGAAGTCTTCAAATCTAGAGACAGACGTTCTGGTGCTCTCTCATTAATGAGAAAAAGCAGCAACAGACCACAAGATGGTTTATTAAACATTAGATCATGATCAGAGATATTACGCCTCTTCCGTTTCATCGTGACCTTGGGGACGGGTTCAAGGTCTTTGTTTTTAGCGAACAGGAGAGTTCTGCTTACATTCTTAACGACCTTTCATTTCATTCGTTTATTAAGAGATGGAATTATTAGAATTCCAATGTTTCTAGACTGCTCGAAGATGTACAAAGAAAAAAAAAAAAAAACCCCTTTTTTTTTTTTTTTTTTTTTTTTTTGCGTGTCACGTTTTGATCTTTATACGTGACCCATTATGTTATTTTAATTGACTGCGGAGAAATTTTACGGTTAATTAATATCGATATTACATGGCTTGCGTTTTGTAATTTATTTTCTGGAAGACTCTCTATCAGCGAATGATTGTTGACAGGCTATTAAAGCTGAAAGCGTTTCCAGGTATAGATAGATATGACGATCAGGTTTCTTATTGGGGAAGTGGAAGACTGAAAATTCTTCGTCTTCTTCTTTTTTAATTCAAACAAAATGCGAGAATTATTCTCTTTTTCTATTCTTATTCATTTACGATGTTTATTTTTATTATTTTTAAAATTTATTCTCTGTAAGTGAACACAACTAGAACAATAATTCGAAAATATAGACAGGGCTCTGTTTAGGCTTTCAGGAAACCTTACTTACAGGAAATTTCACCCTCTTGTCTTCTCTTAGTACCAAACCCAGACACTAATTTTTATTTTTCAATAAAAGCTGCTTGAACTATATGTATTTATTATATTTTTATATTATACATCATATTAACGCAAATTGTTATTCAGTTCTAAGCATTTAAATATAATATTATGATGAATTAAGGTAACAAAACCTTAAATTGTAAATTATCCTCAAAATAATAAATTTCAGTATTTCACCTATAAAAAAATTAAAAAATAAACAATATTAAAATACTAG
>JAPMOQ010005464.1:1292323-1306310 GCA_026543055.1 Argiope trifasciata | reverse complement strand
CGAAAGCCTCAAACTTCGCATGTGCAAATAGCAAGAGCTGTGGTATGTATATGTGATACATTTCTTTGTTTACGTCTGATTTTAAAGAGCGATTTAAATCTCATTATGCCCAAAAGAAAGACATCCAGCCTTGGCCAGAGTATATTAAATGCCAAACATCTTCATTTGCTCCGCGATAATTAAAATGAATGGAGAAGAAACATTCGGTTAGCGAATATCAGATAAATAATGAATTTAGTGAAGGAGCACTTCTGTTGAGCGAACTAACCATCTCTCTTTAAAATCTCATGAGGAGTGCAAATTATATTATGTCAAATTATATAAAGTTGATAAACAAGTGTAGAACAATGGATACAATGACTTATTTGTATATTTTCAAATTTTGAAACAGCTTTTCTATTTATATTTTTAGTGGATTGTTTTGCCTACGTTTACCTATTTAACAGTAAATATTTTTGAATGTGTACTATAATAATTTTTTACAGCTATTTTTAATAATTTCTAAATAAAATTAATGTTTCTTTGATGTTGCGTAACATGACCATGTCATATCGGATGGAGACTTAAGTTTAAAGCTAATTTTTTCCCCCTTGGATGCTGTGTCACGGGTAAGGCCGTGCGTGTTCTGTTGGTATTTTATATTCCATAGTTTTAAATTTAGTTTCAGAGTAATAAAGCAAAATTAACCATTCTAGGGTTTTCCCACTGAGATACAAAATCAAATTTATTATCTAGTATTATAATTTTTACTTTAATTTGATTTCAGCTGTAAAGATCAACTAATCTCTTTCAAATTGACTGATTAAAAGTTGATAAATTTTTTTCCCTAAAATCAAATTAAGATGTCCTCACCCCTCCATTAGTAAAGAGAAAGACGGACTGACGGAGAATACTAGATATCCGTAGGCATATGAATACGCGTCACTTTAAAAAATGTTGATGTAATAATTCATTCACTAATAATATTAAAAATAAAATATGTATTTTATATTTCGAAATAAATTTGTTTTTAATTCTTCCATTCATAACTTTAATTGAAATTTAATGTTTTGAATTCAAAATAATTCGCTATTATGTGATGCAACAACTGCTATGTAAACTATAATAGTTTAATTTCATTTTGAGAAAATTTAAAATTGCAGACATCGCATGGAATTTTATTCTTAAAAAAATTATAGTTTTTGAAAAGCATATTTCATATAATTCTATTCAAACATGAGAGACAAATAAAAAAAAATATCTCAAAATAATTCATTTTATGTTTTATTTCAGAGAGTCAGAATTGTTTTTTTTAATATTCAGAAGAATGCTAAATCATTCTGGTTTAGTAAGAAAATTCGCGTTGCCATTGTGTGAGTTCTTGGATTGTGACCTGAAAATGAGTTCTGTTTCTGGCATACTTAATCCATTTTGATATAAACTTTTTGAAATACTGGAATTGGCTTATAATCCATTTGGAGACGTTTTTTTTCAAAAATACCTCCATATCTGTATCCTCCCACCCCCCCCGTTTTCTCGATTGAAGAAATTTCATTTATTTTTTATTTTTTCAGAATCATTTTTGTAATTTTACTTGTGGCGAAATGTTTTTATTCCCAATATCAAAATGAGAATTAATTTAGTTTCCATGTTTTATTCGTTTAGATTACCGTTTATTATTATTCTTATAAAAATGGATATAATATTCTTATGATTCTTTTTTAGACCTGTTTGGACCATGTTTATTTTTTTCAATCACAACTTTATCTCGAATGCGTAAATTAATGATTTGCTGCTACGATTACGTCTGCAAAGAAAAATATTTTCATCATTTCTTGTTTGTGTATAGTAAGGGAAAAAAGGAATTAAGTAATTAATTATAAATATAAAAAAAGAAAAGATATTTGAGCTATTATTCCTAAACATTGTAGCGTGATAACGGTTTCAACTCGCTTCGTCTGGTCTGATTACACTAACCAGTACATTCTATGTGCATCACGATTTTTACGTCACGCAAATTTGCAGACAAAAAAATGTTCATCTACATCTATAGCACCAAACGATTTTTAAATTTCTTTTCTTCCCGGGGAAAAAAATAGACTATATCAAACGATTTTTTTAAAGGATTTTAAAAAATGTTTTTAAAACTTTTTTTTTTCATAAAAAATTTAATAATATCTTTTGGAATTCTTAAAATGTTAATTATATTTTTTTATTTAATTGTAATAGCAGCACTTTAGATCAATCAAGCGTTTCTATATATGGAAAGCATTTTTAATTAAGGAAAGTTAATTAATAGGATGTTAATGAAATTATCACGTAATTTTCTTTAAAATCTTCTTGCGCTTCATGATATTTGTGTAAAAAAAATTTATATAATATATATTAAATGATTTGAATTTCTATACTATACAACATATTTTTGTTTTATTAATACACTAGCCGCCTTTGGCGACCAGCTGGTTCGCCATGAGTAATGGGTTCTAAAATTTGCAATTAAATCACATATTCATTAGCCTTGAAGTAACTCCGGGTATTGATTGGCCTGAAATTAATATTTTCCTAAGATGATGGACTGAAAGCTCTAAAAGAACGCGTTTTCCTAATAATATTCTTTAATTTTATAAATCAGTCAGTTTTAATGATTGATTTCAAAGACTGATTGGTGTAGCAACTTTTATTTAAAATATTAAAAAAATATATATTTTGTAAAATATGGCTCACAGAGCAAAGTATGAAGAAATCTATATTCATTATTCATAAATGCATTGTTTGACTCAAACTACATAAAATGTAATTATTTACTTTATTTAGATCAAATTAATAGTATTAAACAATATATATGCCAATTAATAATATTTTACAAATTGGTCATTGGAAAGGAATTTGAATGCAGATCCTGTATAAATTCAATCCTGTATAAATAAAGATAATTTATTCACTTAATGATTTAAATATTGCAAACGATCATAGAATCCTTTGCCTTGCATTTTTTAAAGAAAATATCACATGTTATATTTATATTATTTTATCCAGTCACGTGCTAAAAGTTGCATTTCTTTAGACTTGATTTACGATGATAGTTTTTTTTTAATTCGAACTTTGGCATTCTTTTATTTTCTCCAGTCACGTGATAAAAACATAATTAAAATATTTCTTTAAAAATTCGTTAAAAATAGAAGATTACGTTATAGATTAATAAAACTGATATTGTTCGAAAGCTAATTTTTTTATCTTTAAATTCATATAAAAATCATGTTTGTGCAATAATATTTTCGGAAGTTATAGCGGAAAAACGTCGAAATTTCACTTAAATTTTAATTAATTCAAATTCTAATTAAAAATTTGAAAAAAGGGCTCCGAGGTGCACATTCCCGACCTCCAAGGTATACATGTACCAAATTTGGTAGCTGTAGGTCCAACGGTCTGGCCTGTAGAGCGCCAACACGCACGCACGCACGCACGCACACACACACACACACACACACACATACACACACACATTGAGCTTTATTATAAGTATAGATATTCTGAAGCTGTGGAGTTAAATTGACAATTAGAACTTTATTCATTTTTACTGCAATTCTTTAAAAATGGCATTTTTAAATTTGGGCCAATGAAGATCTGAATTAGAAGATGAAACTTTTTATATTTTGTAAGTGGTTACATTTCAAGTGATTTATTTATTTTTTTCTATTCATTCTATTTATACTTGTTTAATCTTATGTATTGATTTTAAAAATCTCTTCCATTTTGACATGAATAAGGAAAAGTGCAAAATTCTTCCTTTCCAGACATGAATGATTTAAAATTAAAAAAAAAAAAAAAAAATGTGATGACTGTGCAATTACTGATATTTTTCTTAAAAACTTCCTCTTCAATCATTCCTTTTTTCGTTTTAATGTGTTTGAAATAACAAATCGAACGAATTGTTGCTTTTGTAACTGCTAATTTAATTATTTTTTTAATTTCCTTTTTAGCAATTTCGATGTGTTCTGTTGCTTATTGTTGGCATATTATGGTTGTAAAAGATATGAATTATGAGGAATTTGTACTGTTTGTCTATTTCAAGATATATGCCATAATGACAACCTGTTTAAAAAAATAGTTAAATTCGTGCATTAAATCTTCCTATAACTTATAACTTCATGCACTAAATTTAAATTTATTTTCTTTTTCAGGTAAGAAACTATAAACTTTGCTCCAGAAACCTAGAGAGAAATGGTTTTGAAAAGCCAGAATGTATCATTTTGCAGGTTTGATTTTATAAATATAATGTTTTTGCTTTTTAATTCAAGAACATGGTTTAATTTATTTCTAAAATATTCTTGCCTTGCTATTTTTCTTTAAAATTGTATTTGATGACATATTTTTTATTATATTTGTATAGCTTGTTTTAATGTTAAAGCTGCAACTTTTTAGTTTGAATCTATAAATGTTGTTTTTAAACTTTCATTTGAGTAGTGCCAGAATTAAAAAAAAGTAACATTTCTTAAAAGCAGTTTCGGATTGAATAAATTTTTCCCCGCTGTTGTTTCATATATAATTTTAAGTTTGGTCTTTAAATAAAATCTTTAGGTATAAAATCAGTTTTTAGAGTAAATATTTCTGAAATTCTTTAAGAATAAATCACTCACTGAAGGCAATGTTCATTTGTTACTTAATGTCATGATTATGTCTAATATATTTTAAATCTTCTGCAATTTAAGTGCTACTAAAATTTATAGTTTGTTTTAATAGAAGAATTGAATAAATCGCTCAATTTAAGCTATGCTTATTTGTTATTGAATGTTATGATTGTGCCCGAAATAAATTTTAAATCCTTTACATTTTAAATACTACTTGGATATATTATTGCTTTGATGGAAGAATGGACTACATCATACAACGAAAGCAATGCTTATTTACTATTTATGATTGTATCATATATAAAATTTTAAATCCTACTTAGATACATTTTAGTTTGTTTTAATGGTTGAATTGAATAAATCACTCAATGAAAGCACAGCTTATTTAATGATACGATTGTGTCTGATATAACATTTTTAATCCTTTGCATTTTAAATACTACTTAGTTATATTATAGTTTGTTTTCATGCAAGAATTTCAGTATTACAGATAAGTTTCAGCATTTCCATGACTATGACATATATCAATTCCGGTTCATTTACTGCTGTACTTGAAATATTATCCCGTTATTTCATGTGCGTTTTCATTAAAATAATCTTGCAAATTACCATATAATGAGACTGGTGTTTTTTTTTAATCCGATTTTCTCCATAAGACAGTTCTGTTTTTCTTCTAGAATTTAATGAAATATCTGTTAATGGTAGTATGCAATTGAATAATAGCCGATTCACTGCACTAATGTCATCCGATCTTTTTCTTACCCATCCCTGTTGAGATCTTTATGAATGTGAGTTTGTTGTTGGGGCGTTGTCTTCGTCTGGATTTCATTCTTGATTATGTCGTCTGCCGATGTGATGATAGGGGCTGGACCACCCTCTGATGAAAGACGTATATTTATCTCATCGTCCTCGTTCTGTTCCCTGTGTCGCTTCGCTCTTTTAGCATGTTGCAGTTTCTGGTAACTCGCTATTTATGACTGATAATGGCATCATTATTTCCAGTGTGTGTTCTATATCTGTCATCAAATTGTTACTCACTCCCTTTCTTAAGGATTCAATGTTAGAAACTATATATTGTTGCATAAATTGAGAAAATTTATGTAAAACATACCATATATGTTTTGAATAGATAAATTTCGAATAGAAATTGGAGATTAATCTTGAGATGCAAAGTTCTGTCAGTTAAAAATTGTTAATTAAAACCAGCCGCAATGATTTTCTTGACACTTGCTTGGTAAAAATATTGTGTCTTCAAACTTGAATAAGAAACTTTCGGCAAGATCATAAACACCACGAGTAATTTGATTCCCTCCCCCCTACAGATTTCAGTACATGAGAATCTTGTATTTCGTTGTAAAAAGAAGGAAAACGTATGAATTTTAACCCTACCCCCTTTTTTTAAATCGAAGATTAAAATTTGACTCAAAACTGCTATTTTAGTAACAAAATCATTAGCAAAAATTCATTTATTTAAACCGTTGCATTTTGGAATTTTAGCATTCTAACCGTAACTGTTTTCCTCAGCCCTCTATTGGCTGTTGCCATGAACAATCAGTCCTTGTCTTGGAATCGAGCTTAAAGCCTGAAATAGTCCTCGAGTATTATTTTAATGCGTATATGTTAAATGTTATTGTCTTAAATAGTTTTGTCCCACTGTAAATCATTACCTTTAATGTCATTAAATGTAGTTTTAACTAAATTGGCATGATTTATTGATTTTAATAGTCTACCCTGATATAGTTAAAATTTTTGCGCCCTTTCGGTTACAACGTTTATATGTATGCTATGCAGAACTCTGACAATCAACTCCTATCGGCTTAAAGTCATAAATAATAATAATAATAAATTCGATAAAAAATCGAGTGAAATTAATCAGATAAAATTTGGCGCATTCTATTTTATATTCTGTAATTATCGTTTTCATTTTCTTTCAGACCAGTAGATTTCCTGCTGTTAAATTTTGCTCAGAATCTGTTAGAAATCTACCAATTTAATATAAAAGCTGCACAAGAAATTTCATCTATCTGGTTAAAAATATTTTTTTATTTATCGTGTTCACAAGCGTATATAATTTCAAAAATGTGTTTTCTGAACACACAGAAAGTTGTAAAAAGTGGAAGTTAATCAAACTCTTGAAGTTGAATTTTTTAAAAAACTATTTACAGTACTCTCTATCTGTGTATGCTTTGTACGCTAGGAAATAATAATAATAAAAAGATTTACAAGATGAGGGGATAGATTTAGGACACAGTTTATTATAGTAAAAAAAAAATTATGCTTTAAAGGCCCTTTGAAATAGTGTAAAAGATGTTTTAAAGAAACCATTTTTGTAGCTCATACTTTTTTAAGATGCGATGATAACTGGAGTTTCCAAAGTAGAATGCAATGTAGATTGTGCAACAAACATTTTATAAAAAGAAATCAAAATTGTTGCAATTATGAAGATGAACGCATCAAAAAATAACTGTTATAATTTAAAATAAATCAAAAAGTGGAACTTTCAATAGTTTACAAAATCCTTCATACAGAGATCGCTGTAATCTGGTAGCAGTCTCGGCTTTAGAGTTGGAGAAAAAAGTGTTAGATACTCGTTTCCATCCTAAACATTAAATGAATAGTTTTTATGGTCAGACTTTTTCGTAGTGGACATTTTCGGTCACGTTTTGTCCATTAGTCTTTTATTCATGTGTTAGAGATCCATTTGCGACACATCTCGTATAGCTTCAAAGTTTCAGGAGAAAAAAAAAATCAATCTATTTCATTTACTTTTTAAAAAATTCAAAATGTTAGTAAAAAATGCCATTTTATTGTAATATCAAAACGAAAATAAAAAACCAAGTTAGCTCTCTTATTTACAAATGTTAATCCCAGAAACGTATTAAAAAATCTCATTCGTAAAAAAAAAAAAGGTGTTTAAGCATTAAAAATTAGAAACAAAACACATTTTTTAATTGAAAAAAAAGTAAATTAAAAGCTTGTAAACACAGAATTCTGCTGCTTATGAAGTCAGAATTGTGTGTGTAAAATTTACTGTAAATAAAAACCATTTTTGTGTTCATTTTCTACTTTCCTATTAATCTTACAGATGATATACCTTTTCTGCGCCACCCAATTCCGCGAATAACGGGGATATTTTAATTGAATAATCATATATAAATAGGCACTATATTCCAGTTAAGATTATCTTTTATATTATTTTTTTGCTGGAGGGGGACTTGTTGAAAAAGTTCTAGAAGATTCTCGTCACACTTAAATTATTAACTTCGAACACATTTATAGTAAAGTTTGCAGGGTTCCTCTGTAATTCTAGAACATCCAGACATCCCGCTGTTCAATGTTCACGTTACCTTGACATAGAACACTACAATCAATAAATCAGTCAAGTTTTGCTATCATGTAATTGCTAACCGGAAAAGGGATCCAGTTTTTATGAATCATAATTGGCCTGTTAGTGTCTTGTGCAAGCAAGGCCCCACCCTGACCGTTATGTACCCTAATTGGTCGGAGATGCACTTGGTGGGGCACCGTCTTATTCCATCCACCCCCATTGGTTCTCTAATGAGCCGTTTCTACAGCCCAGGTGATACACGGAACTCTTGCGCGTGCACATAGGATGACGTCACGGATAGCTGCTGTCTGTTTACACACACAAAAGCTCGTGCGATAAAGACTCAACACAACAATGATTTTTTTTTACTTCCCCCTTCTTATCGAGGTGAATGGCCCGCGGTGATGACCCTTTGAGGTCCATACGCGTTAAAAATAAATAAGAAAAGGATATTATTTCCTCAAAGAAAAAAAAATGTTCGCAGACCGGACATGTAAGGGATTTCTGGACCCCCTGTTGGTGTCTAATGGTTTTTGGTGGGAAAACAGCGGTCAGTCTTTTAGAATAGGGCAGCGTAAAGTTAATGTGTGGTCACGTTTATGCAAATCTCAGCTGCTGAACTTTCCAGATTTTTTTTTGTTCGCTGCTCTTGTGTGTCCGCTTTTGTGTGTTGCAGTTTTTGAACTTTTCTTGCGGCTTCCGACATTTGCATAAGAGACTGGGAATTATGTGTTATTTTGGATTTTTTTCTTTGCAATTAATTTTAGCTCATTTAATTTTAAATAACAGGATGCTTTTCTTCCTATTTTTTAATGCAAATTCGTTAAAATGCATCAATCATACACATTGGAGTCGTTTTCGTGCGAATCTGTCATATTATATTGGATTTTTGATGCATATTTTCTCCGAATGGTGTGAATATGACAAGCTGAGTGTTTTCTGGAAAATGATGATTTATATGTATGATAGAAAGAAGTTGGAACAGGGCCATTTGAAAGATTGTGCGGAGTTGTACTGTCTTAAAATTCATATAACGACAGAAACTTATATAATTTTAAAAAAATTCAGTTACATCAACTGAATTAAGTGGTTGTAGAGTCTCTCACTGACCTCAGTTTGAGGGTGTCGGACCAATATCGGGTTAAAATATTTGTTTGGAACAATTTTTTACTCCCCCTTTTTATTTTTTATAGAGCAGTTTCTTTTTTTTATTCTCCCCCCTTTATATATTCGTGTATTAAAAGGCATCGATTTGACATTCGAAACTCATGACTTGCAAAAACAAACTGATTTCTGCTGTGCTGAAAACATTTTTCCCCTGTGTATTATAACATGCCTAGTCGATTTTTAGTTGTTAATGAGTTTTTTTAAGCTTTTACTTGGAAATTTTTTTAATGCATATAATTTTCGAATTATAGTTTTAAAAAATTAGGTTGTATGATCTAATTTGCAATCTTCTGATCATTTAGGGGTGTTATATGGTTAAACTAATGGTTACAATATATTTCAGTGAATTTTGAATTCAAAATGTTTGTATTCAAAATTTATGTTTTGAAATTAGTTTTTGTTTACAAAATGTACATTCAATAATGGATTTAAGGATTTCGTTATTCTAGACTGCGCAGATTATAAAGTTCTTTTTTTAATAAGCGAACCAGTTTAGTTTTACATTTTATCTCATTTTCAACTAATGCCTGTAACTTTGAGAGAATTGAGATAATCCTAAACCTCTAGGTGCTTTTTTTGAAAGATTTATTAAAAACCTATTTCTGTTTTTCTTTGCTGCTTAAATTTCACTCCGCCATTGCTAATCTCCGAAAGCTATAATTATATCAAAGATGAATTTTTCATTTTTTTTTTCAATATATTTTGAATTTTTTATATACATATGATCAAATAGTTGCTGCGAACTTCGGCATTTACCTTAGAATTATTTTTTTAAGTACATGAATGTGCTGAAACTGAATTCATTATTTAACGCAGTTGAATTTTATTCCTATTTTATTCTATCCCCAAGAATATCAAAGAAAGTCGATGATCCGATCTAAAAGTCTAGACTGTTCGTTCCTTTAATTTAGATAACAGCTTTAGCAATGAAAATTATTTAACTGGAAATATGTTAATATGACATTTTTGTGTTATTTTGAATGATTCATGACATGTGGTGGTATCTAATAGTTTGGCACGCAACCTAACTGCACGAAATTGCATTACTCAGTTGGGAATATAATTGACACTTATTAGCATGCGTATGCGCAGCTGCTCCGGTGCTCTTCACATTTCCATTTTCTGCTGATATCTGCTTAAGAATTTACGTCATATTAATATGGTTTCACTATTGAAATTCAGAGCATGGGAAGATTAAGTTTCCCAGTATGTCAACAAACTGTTAAACAAATCTTTACATCAGATCTCCCCCCCCCCCCATTTCATGTGATTTTGTTTCAAAATGTATCATTAATTCTTTAAAAATTATGCACACTTTTTCCTCCTGAATTTGTTTATATTTTAATTGTTTTACTGCTATCTCTTTCGCGACAGGAATCGAAATTGAAAATTAACTACTGTTTGACAACGGATTCTAAAACCTATCGCGCTTTTGTGCATGCGTTAGGATGAGTTTAATTCATCAAAATAGGGGTGAGAGAAAAAATGAAAGGATGAGATATTTACATTTAATTATAAAATAAACTCGGATTACTCGCGGACTGAATTAAAATGATACAGCTCAGAAACGACACATTTGCATACATGTGAAAAACGATTGATTAAAAAAGTATCTCATGGACCGAAAATCAAGGTCAAAGATTGATGAGGAATTCTGGAATTGCCCTTATTCGTCCGCGTCTCTCCCCTTAATCAGATAGAATCATCGAAAAATACTGAAACGAACAGAGAATGCATATTCACTGAAGCTTTCTTACTTTTTCGTATACAAAGAGAAGGAATAGAAAATAAATAATTTAGCAAATAAACTATAGTGAACAATAATTTAAAAAAAAACTTGATTTTTGCGAATCGTATCTTTTCGGTTTTCCCTGAGTTCAAAATACTCCTTTTTGGAATTATGCCTATCAATATAAAAGCAGTTACTATAAAAGTTAAATAAAAATTTAAATAAAAGTTTTGAGCTAGAAGGGTGAAGTTTAGTAATTAGTATTATATCTGTACAAAAATTTTTATAAATTGCTCTAAAATTCTGAACAAATCTCAATAACAAGAACGTTTTCTGTCTGGCTTTCTGAGTTCAAATTAACATGATAAATATCAAACAAGAACTTGACTGGTAAAATTTTGTACACAGTTTTAGCACTTCAAATGTAGGTATAAATCAAATTTTGAATCCAATCCTCATCTAGTCGTCTATCGGTCTGGTTAATCGCACAGGTTAATCCCACGATAATTAAAAATGAAAAAATCTGGACAAATGAAATTCGGTAGGCGATCTAGCTATGAAATTTGTAACTTTATGTCAAATTTTATAATGGGATTTTAATTCTATTCAGTTCGTATTTCGTATGTTAGAAAGTCGCTTAATATCAATAAGTCTTTATTTTGATAAATATTTGGTAAATGATTCAAAATATCGGATATTAATCAGTTAACTATTTTTGACGAGTATACTCTTGATGAAAAAAAATACGTTTTACGTTATGACAAGCTTATTCAATGACAATTATAATTATATAATAATTGTTTAATTTTATTTATAATTAATTATATAATATATGTTTATGACAATTTAGATATGCAATTTTCCGAAGAGGTTGAAACAGTTATTTGGTTTATAGATAATTCGAAAGGAATGCTATAAATTGTAATTTTCTCCTCGTTACTGTAATTTAATTGCTAATTTATTTAGAATTGACGTCTGAAAAGTAGAAAAAATAATTATCTGAAACATATGAGGTATTGTTGCTGTTACTTATGGCATATGACAGCGATTTTAAACCGAATTTGTGTAGTAGCTTCTGAGGGTAAAGGCCCCTGGGTAGAAATCTGACTTTTAGCTCATATGAAGATGACACTCACACACTCGCTTGTACAACCTCCTTTATACAGGTAATCTCTTTCACTCACCTCACAGTACACAGTAGTACACAAGATTAAGAACAACCATGCTCGAAGCAGAACTCGAATCTAAAACGCCCAGATCACGGAGAAAAAGAGCTATCTCTAGGTCAGAATGCCGGCATATAAGGAATTAAAAATATATATTGTTTTGAAACTTTTTTGTGGAATTCTATTAATTTTATACGCTTTCCAAAACCCTGAAAGGATTTACTGAAACATGTGTAGTGATTAGGATATTCGCACAATCCGTAGGAAGATGCTCTTTGTTCACTTTCGGAAAAAGGAAATTTCACTTGCAAAATCCACTGTTTCTATTTTGATGCACCAAGTGAATTTGCCGAAAGGAAAATAAAAAAAAAAATTCTGTACAGTAAAAGCTCTTTATTCGCCGGGTTATGTTCCATAAATATGTCGCGAATACAGAAACCGTGAATACGGAATGGTAATTTATATGGGGTTATAGGGAATACGTTCCTAGGTGACAAAATAAGAAATAAAAACTAATATAAAAAAAATCAATTTAATAGAAGTTTTTGAACATTTTGATTAATTATCTTAAGAGTTAGGCAATGGTTTGAAGAATTTTCTCTTGCTTGGCAGTTTTTAAAAGCTTCTTCAATTCAGACTGATACGCAGCATTAGCAGTTTGCCTCTTAAAAATAAGACTTCATTCCATAAACGTTCATAAATAAATCGCCAAGCTCATTTGCCATTCTTAAACCATCACTAAGATTTTTCAAATTAAATGTCACGTTTCCAGTGCTTGTTGAAGCCTCTTCTTCAATGGGCTGTGAATTTACCGTTTCCTCTAAGTCGGTTTCAGTCAGATCTTCATATTGTAATTCAAGCAATTCCTGAATGTCATTTCATTCTATCTGAACCCATCTCATCCTATCCCATTCGCGATTTCGGCTATGTTTGCAGTTTGCATTTAACAGCATACTTTAGACAAAGTTGTAACAAAATCTATTTTACTTTTTTTTTATTAGTCCATCTGACGGCATTTACAAAGGATATTTGGTTGGATACCTATTGGAATTCTTTTATTATTATGTACTAGCCGCCTTTGGCGACCATCTGGTTCGCCATGAGTAAAGCGTTCGAAAATTTTCACTTAAATCACATATTCATTAGCCTTGAAGTAATTCCAGGCATTGATTGACATGAAATTAATATTTTCTTTAAGATGACGGACGGAAAATTCTAAAAGTAACCTTTTCCTAATAATATTCTTTAATTTTATAAATCAGTCAGTTTTTTGCTTCCAAAAAAAAAAAAAAATCGATGATGTTGCCAAAATATTAAATATGTTTTTTTTAAAGAAAGCGAGAAAGGAAAAAAGTATTGAATAAATGATGAAGATATTGTAAACGATTACATAAATATGCCATTAAATCGGAATTTCAATGCATATCCTGTCTGAATTCAATCAGGTTTACCGTAAATAAAGAAGATTTATTGAGTTAATGATATAGATATTGCAAGCGATTGTAGAAACCTTTGCTTTGCATTTATTTTTTAAAGAAAATATCGCATTTTATATTTCTTTTATTTTATCCAGTCACGTGCTTTCATGGTTAAAATATTTCTTTAAAAATTCGTTAAAAATAGACGCTGAAGTTATACATTAAAACACTGATACCATTAGAATGCTAATTTTTTAATCTTTAAATGGATGTAAAAATCATGTTTATGCGATCATATTTTCGGAAGTTATAGCGGAAAAACGTCTAAATTTCGCTTAAATTTTAATTATTCAAATTCTAATTAAAAATTTGAAAAAAGGGCTCCGAGGTGCACATTCCGGACCTCCAATGTATACATGTACCAAATTTGGTAGCTGTAGGTCCAACGGTCTGGCCTGTAGAGCGCCAACACACACGCACACACATACACGCGCACGCACACACGCGCGCGCACACACGCGCGCGCACACACACACACACACACACACACACACACACACACACACACACAC
>JAPMOQ010005464.1:1190186-1286826 GCA_026543055.1 Argiope trifasciata | reverse complement strand
ATATAATATAAAATTCTTACGATATTTTCTTTTGTATGACATTTAATCTCTTGCGGCGACTTATTTTGATTCTTTAGCTTCTTAATGGATCTTTGAGGGTGTCAATTTTTTTCCCACATTTATACAGCCAGTTTTATCCTTGCATCATTTGCAAGTGATTAATATGGGCCATGTTAGCTCAAAAGCCTTCAATTTCACGCTTTTTAGAAATTTGTTGCCTAAAATGTCATCCAATCTGCTATTAAAAATATCAAATTACAAATTATAACTGAATACTTTATATTTTTTATTCATTATAATTTTTGTCAATTAAGATTTAGAATATTTCGTTCTGAATTCAGCTGGGATTAGTTTCATAATCTCAATCTTGTGGCTTGAGAGTTAGGAGTTGGCTACTCATTTGTATTAAATATCCTTCATTTTATGTGTGCTAGGTGGGTATTAAAATCGCCAGAATTATACCTCCGCAGTGTAGAAGTGTGACGAATTTAGAGTGCATGTCATCTAATGGTTAACATATGTAGTTTGCTAGTCACTAGTAACTGATATTATCGTATTTAATAAAGTTTGAATTGATTTTGAAATTTCTGAAAATAATGTATTGTGTAATAATAATTGTAGTGTTAATTGTAATAATAATTGTAATGTTAATTGCAATAATAATTGCAATAATGTAATGTAATTGTTTGTTCATTCAGTCTACATTAGTCATTGTTGACGGAGAATATAATTTTCGTCCAGGGTATGTTAGTCATTGTGGAACGGCTATATTCATTAAAAACATATATATTCATTAAAAAATTGTGTTATGCAAATAAATTTTAATTTGAAGATCGTAAAATAATCCATCTAAACGCATGCAGTCTTATCGCGACTTTACACAGATGTCTGGTAATCTGCATCAGTGAAATCGGATATCGTAAGTTAATCCGAGAGGGCGTCAAAATAGGTTTTGCGTTTAATGTGTTTGTATTAAATTACGATTTCAAGGATTATTAATGTAGCTTCAAAACGAATATTAATTTAAAAATCCGTATTAAATAACGTTTGAATTGATTTTGAAATTTCTGAAAATAATGTATTGTTCTAATGAAACGATTTATATCTAAAATCGACATCGATTTCTAAATTGAATTATTTTTCTCTCGGATTATATTAAAAATATTTAAGAAGTTAAAATTGAAATAAATTATCATGAGTTGAGTAATAAGTTGTCTACTTTGTATTGATGCAGGTCGATCAGAAATCGAATTTAAAAATAATTCGAATGTCATTTGAAAATTCATTCTCTTTGGGGTAATTCCACTTTTATATGAGCTATCGTAGAAAGATTAAAATTTTAAATTTCGTGTGAAAAATAATCATGCAAAAGTCTGGTCGAATGGGTTAAAACACTTAGCTGCCACAACAGGCTTAATTTAAATTCAGCTCACACTTCTCGGACAATTAATGTATTTTCATTTTAATCTTATAGTATTAAGGGCTTTATAGGGGAAGAGAATGACTTTATGTTATGAATAGTAATTTTAAACTTTATTGTTAACGCTTTATGAATTTATGATTAAGCATTGCATTGTTAAATTTAGTTCGTTACTATGCTGTTTTCTTGCTGTTTACTACATATCTTTTCTATCTATATACATATAGATGAGTTTTCATTGAATTATGGATGCCATGAAATTCTATGCTGTAATAATAATTATTATTTTGTCTCAAAAGATATCTTGTTTTTGATCATCGCCAAATCTAAATGAAAAATAGGCTAATTTGTTTTTTTGTACTTCGTGGGGAAATTATCATAAAATTAATCAGTGGAAACAATGCACATATTCAAATTGTTATTTTTGTTACTAATTTTCAAAAAAAGGGGGGGATAGAGGTTGTATATTAAATTTTGTTTTTGCTATATATCAATATAATTTTTTCAGTTATTTCTTTTGTAGTAAATTTCCAAGATATGTCTAGAAATAAGATTATACTATTAGGATTGATTTACCATTTTTTAGTGGAAATTTCAATTCATAATGCATTACATTTGATTGGAAAATTAAGAGACGATTTCTTGAAAAAAAATGTTTGATAGAAGTTATGAGAATTTGTCTTTTAAGTCATTGAATTATTCTTAATTAATATTATTGAGTTTTTATAGTAGATCTCTAAATTATTGATTATATATAAATTCTTCCAATCTAAAGTAGTATTTTTTTTTACTTTAATAAACTTTTAGTTAAATTATCTATACTCTGTTTAATAGTAAGTAATTTATTTTTCTTTTGTATAAATTCTGTATTTTAAATTTTTTATCTAAAGTTGTTTCCTGTCATTTTGCTTTCATAAACACATTTCGTTGCTTGGGTATCATTAAAAGTTTGGTTTATAATCCTTTATTAGGAACATAAGCATAATAAATTTTAATTATTAAATGTTTAATTTTATTCGAAATCATTTTTGGGGTCCTTATAGGGACAGTGAATTTTGAAATGAAAAAATGGACGAAAACAGGACATTTTACTTTTATCATTTGATCACCAAAATATGTTTATATTCAACTGGAATAGAGTCATAAAATGTATAGTTCAATAAAATGAATATTTAAAGGTGCGAGACAAAAGAAAAAAGCATTTTAATGACTTTCCCCAAAATGGTATCGTAATGTAATTTAAATATCTTTGAAATGCTCCAGGTGTCTTAAATTTTGAGGAAATCAAATAGAATTGATGATAAAGATGATGAAAGAAAATAGTGTATACATTTTTTTTTAATGTTTGAAAGTCAATTTTAGTTAAGTAAAAAAATAAAATTCTTATGAAAATTCAGTAAGTGTGCATAAAAACTTTTATAAAAAAATTATCATTTAATTCGAATTACAACATCATGTATAGTTTTGTTCTAATTAATTTTATAACTGATAGTAATACGAAAAAAAATTAAAAATTAAGTCGTCTAAAATATTTTTTTTTAAAAATTAAAGAAATTAATTAATTTTGCAAAAATATGTATTTTACGAAATTTGACGTGTTTATATTTTAATACAAAATCATAAAAGGGTTTCATAATCTGAAATAAATAATACTCGTGTCTTAAAAAGAGCTCATCATCCCGATATATAAGGGAATTAAATGTTTATAAGCGCGCTAATTTGTGGCATAAAGCGCCAAAATATGGCAACCCATCGGCTTTAGCGAAGACGGGAGAAACTGGCAGCACTAGCGGCGAGGTAAATCCAAAAAAACTTTTGCAAGTTGTCTTCTTACAAGCGTTGTGCCCAACGCTGGGTCTTATTTTTTTGTTCGCGTTCTGTTTAGAAACATTCTCTGTCTGCTGTGAGGAATTACCTAATTACCCGATGTGACTGATCGACGTGTTACTGAAACAAATCAGAACCCTGTTGTCGATTTTTTGAAAAAAAGAAAATAATAATAGTCTGTTATGCTTGACAACCTGAATACACATTTCTACTGATGCCACTTCGTATGATCGTCTGCTGCTAAAACAAGTTCTTGTCACCGGCTTGGGAGTGAGTGCATATGCTGGTTTTCTCGTACTGGAGTGGATTACCTTTTCTGTGGATGTTTCTTACCTGTTCGATTGTGCTATTGTTACTGATGCAGGGTCCTTAAGAGCACCGTCATATAATTTGGATTCTACGATCTTGTTTAGTTTTTAAAAATATGAGTGGGAGACCGAGACTAAGAAGAGTTGGGACACTACGACGATCACATTTTTATAACAGTAAGTTCGATATTTTTTTGTTGATTTAATCTGGATACCCAGTTGTGGTTTGATTTTCTATATCTGTATTTGTTCGGTTGTCTGTCAGAATGTAAACAAAGGAAAGTGACATCAGATGCTTAATACTCTATTTTACAGCAAGCGATTTGAAATTGTTTTTCAAATCGTCATTTACAGTCGACAGATAATAAATTTATAGGTCTTTTGTTTACATTTATTCATTTTGATATTTTTTCTTGTGATTACTTTTCACAGTCTTATAAATGAATATCAAATTTTTAGCAATATATATTTACTTTATTTTTCCCACTTTTCGTTTTATATACATTTACATTAATTTTTATTAGCAGATTTTTATAACATCATCATTTCATGGACGATATTAGTGGATATTTAAATCTTAATATAGTTATTTTGAAAGCTAATTCTTGAGTATTATTATACATCGTTTATATTTATTCATTTGTCTTGTCGACCAATTTGATAAATAAGGGATTCAGCATAAATTTTTTAGAGTACAATTAATTTTGAAATTGGTTTTTGGAACACAAAGAAATCCATTTTATTTTGGCCTTTTTATTTTTTATACTGCTTTTAATTTAATTTTTAAGCACCTAAGAAATTTCTTTATTAGACTATAATGCCATAATTCCACCAATAATTACAAAAAAGCTCAAATTTATCTTGCCATATTTTTTATAATCATGATCTAGCACTCTTCCCCCCCCCCAACACACACACAAATTTTTTTTTTAAATATACATCCCAATTTTGTATGGGGTTAAAAGTATATTTTTAAAAGGAAAATAAAATAAATTTTTAATTTTATTATTTGTCAATATAATAAAATTATCTAAGTTGCTGAGTTACAAAAATTCTTTTCATTGTATCTAATTAATTTGCTATGATATAATACTCGATATTTTCATGTATAGATAATAATACAAATATGTAAAACTCCACATAAATTTTACTATTTGAAATATATTTTGGAAATATTTAAAAAAATAATAATTTGCTGAATGTTGAATGTAGAAGAATTTTAATAATTGTATATTCTTTTGAAGTATTTTTAAAAAAAAAAAATTAAGTAATTATAATTGCTTTAAATCTACTTGCCTAAAAGCAAATATATGTTTTCATCTCTCTGTGAGAATCTTTGTACTATCTGTGTGCTAATAAAAACAACCATTGATTTTGGCCCAATAAAATATAAAAATAAGTAGTATTTTCCCCCCACTTAATGTAGCCTTGAATCTCTAGCAAAACCTTCACACAATAAATCTGTGACATTAAAAGATATAATATTTTTCTATTATCAATATTTTGGTTCTCAGAGTCTTCTTATTTTATCAGAAAATATACAGATAAGAAAATACACTTTACTGATTTACGCATTTCTATTTGTTTGTATTTTAATTAATGTTTTCTTATGTACTATAATGTTTCTAAATTCTTCAGGAAATTTTGATTTGATTTTGATGTTTAAATTTTTTTTTCTAGCTGTAAAGTTACATTTGAATTGAGTATAACAATAAAGTTGAGTTTTTTCTTTGAAAATTGGATTGAGTTTGTGTGTGTTATTCAAAAAGGGGTGCAGAGATAATTTTTTCATTTAATTAACATTTAGATAAGAGTAAAAATTATGATAAATATGCAAATGAGTTCTTTGTAAACTTATGATATCTATTGTTTAAAGAATTTTGTAATACTTGAAATATTTACCAATTTAACTTATAGTATATGTTTTGGTATTTAAAAAATATGTGAGATATAAAACATATTTTGTAACAATTACGGTATTTGGATATTACCAATATTATTGTTAGTTTAGAAGGCAGTAAATATATGTTAACTCTGATGCTGTTTATGTTTAAGTTCATATTAAAGATAATTCTTTCTATATAAAAAAGATTTAATTGATTGATTTAAATATTTATTTCTTATCAATGCATCAGCATACTTTTTTTAGCCATAATAAATTGAATCAATTGGAATTAAAAATAAAATGTGATGAATATATCAAAGCAGTAGATTAAGCAAAGTTTATCAATGTAGCATCCAATGTGCACTTCTCTTTTTTTATAATTTAAAATGTAAGTATGCATGCATGAATACTGATTATTGAATATTGGGTGGAAGGGATTTCACAATTATAACAATTCTTATTTTTTAATGCAACTGACTGTTTAAGCAATTATGTGTTACTTTTCTTATAATATTGTATTATCCTGAATATATCCAAACAATTTGTAGTAATAGCTATTAAACAAACAGTTAATAATTATACAAATTTGCACATATGAGAATTTTCTTAACATAATTCGATATACAATATTTGACTTTTTATTAGAGACGTATAATAAAGTTATAATTTTCATAAATAATGCCCTGGCTGGTTCTCATAATAACAGCTATTTGGCAACTGATAATGTGCAGTTGATTTAAGTAACTTTTTTTTTATTATTAAAGTGCAACTGATATAGTTTGCTTAACTTGTTAAAAGAATGCATTTTATTATATATTAATATATATTTTGAAAATGAAGAACGATATTTCTAACAAGAGCTTTGCCACATTAATATTATATTGTAAAATTGATTTTGATAGATTTTAAATAAATTGATATATGTATAATGAAGAAATAACGTATCTCTCTTTTTTACCACTATCATCACATATTTTTAATAGATTTTAACCAATATATTTTGTTTCAGATACTTTTTTTGGAGTATTCTTTTTCATTTGATGCACTTTGACTCATGAAAAAGCATCTTGTATCAACTGATATATAATTAATATCATTTGAAAACCTATTCATTTATTTTTGTGGATAACATTTTGTCCACCATTCAAACACTCACAAATGTTATGTATTTGTTGCGTATGGTATAATGTGATTTCAAGTATGAAATTTGGATGTGCATTATTAATTGTTATGCATTCAAAATTTTAAAATGAGGTGATGGAATTTTGTAATATTTAAAAATATATTTATATTATTATTAAGCTTTTTTAACATAAATGTTAATTTATATTAAAATTAATTATTTATAATTAATTTATATAAAAATATTTTTGCATTTTGCCTTTTGATGAAGCAGGTGCTTTTCTACTTTTTGTAATAGGAACAGCAATTTTTTTGGAAATTATACATAAAAAATTTACATTATTCTTATACTTGCATCCAAACTTTTAAACAGTGAATATATGTTTATTTTAATTTCTGAACTTCTACGATATTTAATGCTCCTTTTGAATAGAAATTTTCAAAGTTAATTAACTATATTTCCCTTGAATATATTCTCATAAATTTTCTATCAACATAAAAAAATTAAGAGAAGAAATTCAAATGTTTCATTTCAAGAAACGAACATATTTACTTAGACTGCATTGACAAAAAGGGCTACAATTGTCACCAAAAAAAAAAAAAAAAAACCTCCTAATTTACAGTTAAATTTATAAAAGAACATTTGTGCTATTTGTAAATTATGAAAGGGGGAGGCGAGAAAATCTGTTGGTGATTTTTACAATCCCCCCCCCTCCCACACCACCACCGCTCTTTTCAGCAAAGCACTCTAATCTCATTTGCAGATGCTAGCAAACGAATTTGGCAAGCGCGTCGAAAAAAAATGGTTATAAATCGGATCTGGAATACCAGTGTAGGGTTGCGGCCCGACAAGAGAGAGGAGGGGGAAGGAGAAAAAAATGCCGCCGTTTTTCAGTCACTGATCGGAGTGCATGCGTGTGTGTGTGTAGTTGGAATTCGCGCGTCTCGTCCGCACCAAATATTTGATAGATGCGATTATTAGGAATGGAATTACACAATCGTTTTTTCCGCGTCGTCTTTCATCACGTTTCCCGCGGATGCGAAAACATCGGAGTATGCAAAGGCAACTGCTGACGGCTGTGAATTACATGCGGCAGCGTGTGTGTATATATTATCGATGATTTCTAAGAAATCTCGTCATTACAATTTCTCTCTCTCTCTTAGTACTTTTAAAAGGGAAGGGCTTGAAATCCTGGAGTTCTTGTGCTGTGTGGTAGATTTAGGCATAATCCTGTCTTAGGCAGTGTATATTATGAGGTTCCTATTTTAATAGATTGAACAATTTTGTTTCATATTTAAATATATTTCTGACATAAACAATATGTTAATGATTTAATTTAGCTTAATTTTTTATTTTCTCGTTTACGAAATATAAAGTATTGTAATCGTCACGAGGTTTTGACGGATCTCCACATCCCTGATATCCAAAAATAAGTTTTTGGTTTTATGTCCACCAGTTTATGAGCATAACTCAAAAACACTTTGATCTAGAACGATGGAATTTCGTATATGGACTGAACCAAATTTGCAGATTTCTATCAAATTTTGAACGAAATCCATTCAAAGGAAGCCTGTCTGACTTTGAGTTGAAGTGATAACTTTATTTCGTAAAGAGATAGTTGGATAAAATTTAGCTTGCAAGATTATCATCTAAATTTTTATCTGCCTTTGAATAAAACTTGCCAAAGCGTTGACCGGCTGTTGGTCTTTACTTTTGCAAACATATAAACCAAGTAATTCTAAAACGCAATGACTTGAAATTCATTAAAATTCATCATGTAATCATGGGTTTACAAATGTAGTTCCATGCCAAATTTTGGTTTTTCTACTGTCCATTTTTCACGTTTGGTATCTCTTCAGCGGTTCTCAGCCCTTTTACCATCCTCTATTATGTGGCTAACCTAATTGAGGGTATACTCACTAGAAAAAGAGCCACACTTTCTGATGGTTATTAAAATGTGTTAGCATTGCTTAAAAGTGCATGTTTAGATAATGTTATGCATTTATTTGTTGTATGCTTTTTTTAACTTCCGGATCCCCCCGTGGATTACTCTCAAGGATTCTCGCGGACCATCTGTGTTCCTCCGGTTGAGAACCGCTGCTCTTGAATCCAGTGGTTGTATTATAGAATGTTTTTGTACCAATTTTACATCATGCAGTTTACAACTCTTTTTCGGCGAGGCAGCACCTATTTGTCCAACATGTCGTACTGATTATGATGTAAAGCACATTTTGGGTGAGTGTCCATCATTGAATTCCCATCGCCAGAAATTCTTTCATTCATCATCTGTAAACATAATCGGCTTTGGTGGGTGAGAAATACCACTCAGATATTTTTAACTTTTTAGAGGTTGTTGGTTTCTTTATATGTATTTAATACTTTTAAACTTCCTACATTGTTTTATGCATTGCAATAAGCACTTCCGGTTTCCAAATCATCGTATTTTTTATATTCGCTAAATATTAGATTTCATAAACTCATTGTTATGCACATACTCTAAGTGTTTTAGTATTTTACGTTGTTATACTTTTCTAATCTTTTTTAATATGACGAGACGTCAGACCATATGCTTAGCGCAGTATGTTCTATATTGGCTCTTGCGCCCCCCCCCAAAAAAAAAAATTAAGCAGTGTACAGTTGCCTATCTGTTAACATTATTATGTGAAAACATATTTAACGAGGTACGGGAATTAAATTTATAAATATTTAAAATATTCTTTTTTGTTTATTAAAATGAGCAAAAAGAATAATTAAACAGAAGGAGAGATAGTTAATTTGTACTGTGTAGGCTAATTTTCCAGCTATATTTTGCAGCAAGGGGCTAATGATAATTATAGAAATGCTTGCACAAAAATCTGTCAGAATTACTTTAAAGTGTAATCACTATTGCAGCTCTCTTTAGAATTGCAATTCACGAATTCAGTAGCAATTGAAACTCTCATCTAAATATGTCTTGTGTCTCGGGTGCTTAATATAAATACAGCTTATAGAAACTTACAAAAAAGTTACGAAATTCAATTTTTTTTTTACACTGCCCTTGAATTTTATTTGCCATATTTTGTTTATTATCCTTGACATACTGACACTTATAAAGAAGACTTATCTATGCTAAGAAATGCTCATATTAGCTTTGAATATCAATATTTTAAACGATTTCAACGTTTGCTTTAAGCAAGATATCCAAACAATAGTGTCTATTTCCACCAAACCACCTGTGATAAGTTTAAAATAATGAGATCCAAAGCTTCATAGCTCAGTCAACTTTGAAAATATTTTAACCGTTTAGGAAGAAAAGCTACAGTACAACTGTGAATCTTTCCTAATCAAATTAAAATCTCATCTCTTTAGTTACGCAGCCGGCCGTTGTTTTCTATTTTCAAAAAGTGATCAGCTGTCCTCATTTGATATTTGTTATCTCGAGTACGCCCTACTGTGTGGTGTGTTGTAACCTTCACCCGCGCGTCCCGTTAATCGTGCATGGAATTTTAAGAATTTTCGGTCGACCTTAGGGTAGCGCTTTTAACTGAAGAACGGACATCTGGGAGGGAAAAGGACGTTTCCCAGCAATTAAGTAGCCCATTGCATATATGATATTTTGAGCTGATAGATTTATCGGTGTTATCAGCATTTTGTTTATTAATTTCTTATAAATAGCTTTGCGCAATGAATCTTCCGCAGCGAGGTTGTTATTTCCGATTTGCATGGCCGCGGCTGATTTTAGATATTTTTTATTTACTCTGTTGTTCTATTTTCCCGAAATGTTTTGTTGGTTGAAACTCAAATATTTTAATGCAATATTTGAACAATCAATCTTTTTATAAAAAAATAATGCCATTCATTATAGAAAAAAAATTTCTATGGATTACGTATTGAATTTTCTAGAACCATGTATGAGCTCAAATTATCAATGATATTTTAATACTTAAAATAAATCCAAGTTAATTTCCAAACTTTAGCCCTTATCAAAGTCATTCTAATATATTCTGTTATTTCCTGATCCGATTCCACGTTATCTTCTTAATTAATTCAAGAAATGCTTTGTAAAAATGCTTAGTCAGCGATTCCCACTGAGAGAGTGATTGATAAAATTTGCTTTCCTAAACAAATTAAATTTATAAAAAGATCCCTGTGGTTCCCCTGCTTTGAAAGTCTCGTGTTCAATCTTAATATATTGGCATTATAAACAATCTTTTTCCTATCAAAATATTCTGTATAACATGAGGGAAAATTAATTTCTGCTATTTTCCGTCGCTTCTGCTTTTCCACACTGCTTGTAAATATGCATGCCTGTCTCGGAAGACGGAATAAAGCGAACTTTAAAATGAAAAGTCTTCTTCAGCGTCTTCAAACCTGCCATCTGCTTCCAAAATTTTAAATCTTTGCACGCACGCACACACACACGCGCGCGCGCGCACACTTTGGAACGTAATTTTTATTCAGGATAGAATCAAAGTCTGTGAATAGTCATATTAATCCTAAATCTCTGTATTTTAATATTATATGAATATAAAAATCTGTCTTTTTTTAGGTTACTGATTTTTAAAGAAATATAAAATTTGCTAAAGAAATAAATTTGTTTGCAGATGAAGAGTTTTGAAAAGTTTAAATTTGGCTGCTTGCTTTTTTTATGTTCCTTGTTTCTGATGATGTTTATCTCATAAATTTTTAGTTTCAACAGCAGCGAGACGAATCTTATTATTATACCTTCACCATCATCTTTCTCAAATATTCTTTCGAAAAACTCAAGATAATTTTTTTCCCCACACGAATGACATGTCTGCTTTTGTGCTGGAGACCATCCGCGTCACACATCAAGAACAGATTGCATCAAATTAAAAGTACGGTCTCGTTCATCTTCTGCTGGGCAAGGGCATGCGGTCCTTACGATTTCATCAGTGCTCGTTTTCAATGTCAGCATCTGCCCGGCATATTTCGCTCTTGATAAAGGGCGCCTACGCTTGGCGGGAATCTCGAGGGAAAAAAATGTATGAAATGGCCACACCGCGGATAAGTAAAGTGGGGTAAGTGCTTCTGGATAGACGACTGCCTTTGTTTGAGGAATTGAAATTCCCGTGGTTGGGGGCACTTGCAAATTTTGATCAAGGGTTCATGTAATTATCGATATAATATTAATAATTATTATTTGGGTATAGTATAATATTAGTAATCATTAAGGATTTAATAATCTTAAATCGGTAAATGTGTATATAAGTATATTTTTGCTAATGTGTAACCATAAAGAAGAGGAATATGGAATTACAGTATTTTATCTCGGGTAATATAATTTGTTTAATGGGACGAAGGCGGGAACTCGTTTGTTCGCATTAAAACGCAAGAACAAAGTGATAGAAAGTTTCCCCTTCAGTGATGTTATTATGGGATTTTGATAGGGATATATAATATAATATAATATGATATACATACAGCGTCTTAGAAAAGAAATTTTAGGTATCTTAAAAAAATGTTTTCAGCTTTAGGAATTTTTGTGGTTTTGTTGGAAGTTTGAAATTTCTAGATTCAGCTATTTTTGGGGGGTGTATGTTAGAAATAATTAAATAAAGGAGTGGGAATTGAACTAAGAAAGGAGTAAAAAATATTATTCAGGCAATAAAAAACTATTCGACAATTATTCAGGCAATATTACCAAAGCCAATTATTTAAGAATTTAAACTAAATTCAAGAACATTATCATATGTTCATACGCTTAGTTGCAAAAGTACGAGCTACCAGTATTTTTTTGAACTTACATGGCTTCAGGATTCTTAGATCCAAGGACAAAGTTCCTTAATCACTTGTGGTGGCAAGAAATTTAAAAGGTGCGCATGGCGAAACAGTCTATTGTAACTCGAAGAGAAATCAAAATGTTCGTTACTTTATAGAAATAGGGAAAAGTCTTATATTTTCTAAATTAATTTTGGACCTAAGACTGTGGTCCTGTAAACTGTGTTTCGGCAAATAATCTCATTCGATGGATTACGAAGATCATTTTGACTTCTGTGACAATTTAACTGCTAACGTGTATTGTACATCACTGATGTTTGTGTGATAAAAGCATCTCGACATGCTTGCACATCTTTCCTTCCTAAATAGTTGAATTATAACTTTTGAATTAGGACGAGTATTTTTTTCAGGGTTTTATTTTGAAATCGTATGTTGTTTCATTTTTCATTATTAGAAGGAGTAATATTTATTTTTATCGGTTTCATTAAAATACTACTACTCAACACATGTTTAGAAAGAACATATTGACTAAACTAGGATGTTCACACGAAGTGGTAGTTGTAGATTCGTAGATCCCGCACACTACATCAGCATGATGTAATGTGCCGGTTATGATCTGTGATAAGATACGACTTAACATGCATCCATACAGCCCGCATTCAAGTTGGACCTCCAGTGCGTCATATCTCGTCCGAGAGAGGCTTCGATTCTACACGAAAATTTCAAAGTTAATATGTTGACTGCCAACTTCGAAATAACTCGTACATTGCGTTATTTTCTAGGAAGCCAACTGCAAGTTATCTCGTACTGTGTGTACTTGCCATTTTTGTGCAGCTACGAATCAACTCGTAGTATGTTATTGCTAATATCGATAGATAGTTTCTGGGAAAAGAACAAAAAAACATTGCTGGCTTACATGAACAAAAAATTTATTGAAAAAACGAACCAAAAATAATAATTAAAATTGTCATTTTAGGTTAGATTTCAGAAAATTGCCATGACTTTCAGCGTGTTAAGATTTTCTGTTGCTTTGACAGATACTCAGTTCTTGGATTTCTTTTATTATGGAATAAATCTCTAGAATTATGTTAATTTCTAAAAATTCGTTTATTTAGAAATGTATCTGTTCTCCACTTTTCATTAGTAATATTTGGTACGTCTCTTTTATATTGTATGATCCTCACCATTTTACCTGCTTCTTCACCACAATGAAAGCAGCATTGCCATATCTGGCTTTTGCGCCATTAAAATCCAAATCTCCACCATGAAAAATTCTATATCTTCTCTCGACAGCCATCATTACCACTTTCTACCAAAACGGACCTAATATTCCTCATGTCAGACAGACTGCCTCAACGTGATAGAAATTAATGCCTGGCGTGTTCCTTGAGACTGTCGAGTGTTGTAGGGCTCTGTTGGCTGCAGCAGATGTCATGTTTCTCCTTGACAGCTGTTTGACTTCCATAGAAGGGTGTCGGAAAAAAAAAATCAGATATTTCGTTTACTTCAGGAGGAATACTGTAAGAGGAAAACCACGCATGCATATTTCCTTGTAGTGTAGCGCTGTCAGTTTTGCACTTGAAAATACATTAACTGAAAAATAGTTGAGTTTCTGTTTACGGAACATTAATATCATATTCCGGTGCATCGTTAAGGAAATTAAATAGAAGTTTGTTTCGTGTATTCTTTTAAAAATTTTGCCTACTTATATTTCTTATAAATGTTTCTTAGTGTCATTTGGCAAATATGTGTTTAGATTTAAAACTCTGAAACGCACCGCAGGAAAAAAAGTGATAATGCGCCAACGATTCATCCTTGGCGCATTAAGGATAGTTAATATATTTAAACGAATACTTGGTGGTGTTAGTTGGATATTTTCTATCACATTTGTAATAAGCTTCGAAATAATGTCGAATGCAGTTTTTAAAAATTGATTGACCGTAATATATTTCTCAATACAACTTTGTCAGATGAATATTGCATGAAATTTCAATTATTTATTTGATCAGAATTTTAATGTGTATTATTTGAATTCCATGTAGCTTTTTGTTAATTAGCGTAACTTCGTCCTACTGACTGTGCAAATTTTATACTGACTTGCTTCGTTCGGTTTTAAATGGTTGGATGTAAAGATAGGTCGTTCTTAGTGGTTACTCGTTTTACATCCATCGTTTGAAACAGAAACCGGCTGTTCCGAAATAGAATTTTCTTGGCCGATCGGGGTGGTTCATTACTGAAAGGGTTAAACAAATGAGAGAGACATGTTTTACACCTTAAATGAACTTGCCACCATATCCTAATGAAAGCCTTCAAAATTTCCATAATTAGAGTGACCAGATTTATAATACGTATTAATTTTATTCAATTTTCCTATTTATTATTTAATGTAACTAAAGAAATGTGACAAATATTTTGTAGACCTAAGTGATGTTGTAGAGTTCTAATGTAACTGGCGTGGTTTGGTGCCAGAAGGTTGTCGATGGGAAATTCTATTGTACCAAAAAATCGATATGAGCACGAGCCAAAACTAATTTGGATAAACAAACTTTTTGTTGGATTAATGTGGGAATTTGCAAAGGTGGATTTCGTTTCCACCAACTGATCATGGTTTGTCTCGAAATGACCATGTAAAGCGGGATACTAATCAATCCGTGAACATGTAAATAAAAATTACTGTAAAACAATAAACAAATATTGCGATTGATATAAAGTAAAAGCTGTGGATAAATATATATATGTTGAGGATTTTAATGAAATATTCCAAATTAGCATGATTATTATAACTTTTATTGATTTGATGCTGATGAACTTAATTGAAGCACGCATGCGCTTTCAATCAGTTTTGTGAATCTGAGATTAATGCAAAGACACCATGAATTGATATCTTCAACGTAAGAAGCTCCTCTGATAGAAAACGATTTTCCAGAGTCTCAACTTTATCCAAGGAGTGAGCGTCTTATATTTCTCTCCCTTTAGCCATTCTAGTAAGGTATTTTTTCCTGCTTGTGTCGATAGCAGATTTCTGTCGCTCCTCGTATCGTTTTTTCTTCTATTTGTTATTGTTTCCCAAGGGGGTGTGGCGATAGGATGTTTTCCGAATCCTCATAGGGGTACGAGGGGCTTCTCTTTCTGTGTCTGGAATTTCGATATCTGTCCGTGTTGAGCGAAGGTGGTGTGGGAACGGGAGCTGAAGAGGGCTTCTAAAATAAAGAGAAGTCGTGTGTACGTCTGTCTGGGAAAGGGAGTGGAGAGAGATTTAGTGTTTATGCGGGGCTGTTGGCTGAACAGATGAGACCTTCCATCTGTTATCGAACGCGTTCTTCCAAGAGCCTCCCCCGTGATCTTGGTGTGTGGAGACTCAGAATGTTTTCTGAAGGACCTCTTGAATGGCGGGGAGGAGGAAGGACCTGCTGAGAAGTGCCTTTATGGCATTGTTTCTGTTGTTTTTGATTTTCAATTTCTTAAATTGTTAGAGCGTTAAAAAGAAAGTGTGTTGATTGATGTGCGGTAAGCTAGAATTACTCGAATCTGATTCCCCTTTTTCGTGTCCAAAAGATCGGAATGAACTCTAGTCGTTTTGTCTGGTTCTGAGACAATGCTATTTAGACAACTGCATTTAAGAGTTAAACATGATAATAATTTCCAATAAATAATGCAAAAGAATTTAACAATAAATGTCTCGAAACCTTATAGTTATCGGATTTTCTTGACGAAATTGAGAATTTCAGCAGTCTTTACAGGGCGTTACAAGTTCATTTCACACAAAACCGCCCATGTTGCTTACATATGTGTTAGTGTAACCAGATGCACCGTGGGTTTCTGATAAAAATCTGCGGAATGCATTTGAAATGCATCATGCGAAAATAAATTCATTTCGTATTTCAATCCATTGTATTTGGATTTTAGTTTCTTGCACAAAAACTAGCAGGGATCGTCTGTCTGAAACTTTCTTGCATTTTCCGTAAGACATTTATTGGTGACCGTGAAAACCATGAATATTTGTTTTATTATTTTCAGAATCTTGCACATGATCATTTTAAATTTTGTTTATGGTGCAAAAAACGAATATGCATTTGAACACTTGCATTTATACCAATTATAACCAAAATTCGACTCTTAGAGTTATAATTCTAATGGCAAGCTTTACAAACTAAATTTGCTTTTTACGTTTTAAACTATCGCGTTTACATGCATGCCAATGTATAACCAAAGGGTAGAAAATTCTTTAAAGGATTCGGTTCTATATTTTATACGGATCGACATTTTAAATATTAAAACTATGTCAAATTTTATCTATCTAGTTCTTTACGTTATGTAGTTCTTGAGTTCACTTGTACTCGAGCAATCAGACAGACAGATTTCCCTAAATGGATTTTGTTTAAAATTCAATAAAAATCCACAGATTTGGTTTAAAGTGTGTGCTGAATTTCACCCAACTTGTTCAAAATCCTCTAGTTACCATTGTTCACAGGCAGTTAGATAGATGGATTTGAACCAAAAAAGTATGAAATGTAAGGATTCTTCAAAATTTTGAATTAGAATTTTTTTATGGCTACAATTCTTTTTCTTTGTATATTTCGCCCATGAGAAAAAGAAGATTATAAAAATGACTTAACAGAATGATGCGAGATTTTTAATGTTCTCCTTACCACAGGCTTAAATTTAAATGATGCAAAATTTAAATGATTTTTTTCTTGGGTTTTTTTGCCACCAGGTTCTAAAATTTGTTTTGAAACTGATTCAAGAATCACTATATGTCCAAATTAAAAGTAAAACGATCTTAATGATCATAGTTTTTGATCATAGTAATGATTTAATGCCCATAATAAAATGACCCTATTTTTTACTATTCAATAATTTAGTCTAGATCTTTTGAAAATATTGAATGTATTAAAACTCGGTCATTTCATGTATTACTTGATTGGTTGTAAGTTAATGATATTGTTTACTAATTAGTGGTAATTCTTGATTGTTTGTAAATTTAGTTGAGAAAAAAATGTTTTGTTATATGTCTATGTACATATATTTTTAAGTAGTATTCTTGTAAGGAATTTACGAATGAAATTTAAAAAAATAACCTTTGCCTGTTTTTTTTTTGTTTTGTTTATCATAGCGTAATCTAAAGTATTTTTTCAGATTTACATATTTATATTACTGCAAGTTTTTGCAGCAATCTCGATATTTTTATATTAATATTAAACTCTGCAATTTTTTGTTAAACCAAAATCTTTGGACCATAATGGATTTTCTCCCTTTATTATGGATATTATTATTGGAGAAATTTACTGACATTATCTCTCAGTCTATTTTCCTTCATCCCTGCCCTTATTAATACTAATTTTTTCATTCTATGTCATGATATTTTCTTTCAAAAAATAAATTAAAAGAAAAAAAAAACTGCATAAGCCAACTGATAAGCGTCTGTGCCCAGGATCAACGCTCGTTGACCGCTTCCCACGCGCATGTCTGAGATTTTATATAAATTATTATGTTGCTACTATCGGTGAGAGGCTGGGACGATGAAAAACTGTTGATGGCAAGTTGTAGCTACATTTTTTCGACGACTTTACTATCATTTTTTTTTCATTCTTTTTCCATTTCTGACACGAGCCGAGGCTTTATTATTTATCATTAGGGTTTCTCGTGATACCCTGCATTATAATTTACGTCCCGCGAAGATCTCTTTAACGAATATGAGTGAATAGTCATTTGGTGCGGAGGTAGTTATAATATGAGAACGATGACCCATCGTAAGGAGAAAAAAAAAGTTTGAGAGGATGCCTTACCCCCCATTTTTATTGTGATTTCCTCTGGCAGGTAGTTTGGAAACGACACTAATTTATTTTTTAAAGTATTCTTTTTGGAACTTTTAATAAGGGTTGATATGGAAGTTTTTTACTCATCGGGGAGTGAATGAAAAGGAGAATACTGTCATTTCATGGCTGCCTATGGCCATACTTTTTGACCTTTCTTAGTAGCAGCTATGGTTTTATATTTTTGAGACTATTTGTGACATATTATTATAAATTAGCCGTCTTTAGTGACCAGTTTATTCTCCGGAGTTATTGATTTATTTAATTTCAATTAAATTGCTTAGGTATTAATTCATGTGTCTGATTCTGTCGAACTGTCCGAAATTGAAACCGTGTTATTTTAATCCTCTGTTATGTCCTCTTTTTTTGTATTTTCTTTCACCCAACTTTGCTATTAAACAATATCAAGAGCTCTATCATAGCTTTATTAACCGGGTAATTAACTTATATTTATTTCGCATCGAAATATTTCGCCATTCTCAGTTAACAGATTAAGCCCAGTAAATCTCTCTTATTAATTCTGTGTAATTAAACAGGATCCTTTTTATTTAACTTTAAACAATAGATTAAAATCACGCGATTTTATAATTGATGAAGCAATGAAAACAGTTTGAAGATCAAAGTAATTTATTTTGGAAAAGTAGGGAGCAGAAATGTTTATATATATATTTGTTGAATAATGTTAAAAATTGATAAAAATTCAGTAAAAATGTTCTCATTATATTGGTACCATTAAAAAAAATTTGAAAAGGCGTGAAAATTATTTTTGGACGATGTGGTATATCACCAAAACGTTTAATTAATTTAAATTCTAATTAAAATTTAAAAGAAGTTCTCAAGTGAATTTTACAACCTTCCAAATTACATATATTCAAAATTTAGTCATCGTAGGTGAAACGGCCCTTTGTGTTGAGCACTAACATACACAAGCACGTTCATGCACGCACTCAGTCACTCACGCTTATTTTTAGCGACATACCCCGGCTATCTATATTTCCATTTTGGGTAAGTAATTTTAAAATGGAGTCATGAGTAGGCAATGGAAATTTGAAGTTTGATTTGAAAAATCGCGTATCAGTATATTATCCTTCTATACCTGATCGAAAATCTGTTGCTATTGGTGATAACTAGGATCGAACTCGCGATCTTAGGATTCGTCGCCAGATAACATGACCACAAGACTAAAAGGGATCACTCAGTCTTGAGGTTGTTATCTGGCTTATAAAGTTTCCTCTGCAATACCTCCCCTCCAGTGAGATGTGAGATAAACGATATTTTTGTTCGATTGTTTTAGTAGTGATCTTATTGGATGTTGAGTTTTTAATTCGTCTTGGCCATTTTTATTGGCTGATTATTTTTCAACTTGATTTATTTATCGCTTAAAAAAAAAAACTTTGGGTAAACCACCACAACAACTGCACGAAGGTTGCGTATCTGTTTATTTTCTTTGCCCAGATTACCAATGCTACTATTGGCGATAACTAGGCCCGAAATCTTAAGAACCTAAGGGATCGTAGCCAGATAACATGACCACAAGACTGAAAATGATCGCTCAATTTTAAGGATTTTATCTGTCTTATAAAGCTTCCACTACAGATCTGTCGTGTACTCTTTAGGAACATTGAAATAGACTATCTAAAAATGTGGGTCGTATTTTAGTGATTTAATGATTTGATAATAAAAAGGAAGATATCTAAATAATCTCTCTAAAATAATCGGCATGCTATTATCAGTAAAATTAATTTAGTTTTCTTCTGCAGAAAAATACAATTTAGCTCTGGAATGACTTAAGAATCTTTTTTTAATGAGTTATTCTCTTTGCTGGTAATTAAAGAATAAAGTTCCGCATTCTAATTTGGAATATACGTCCCATTTCCCAAGATATATTTTCTTGCATCTAAATTGTACCATACAGCTGCCAGTAAATTAGCTGTTTTATAAAAATAGCTGATCTTAAAACATCTCACCCATTGTTCTCTCTCCGAAATCCAATTAACGTACAAAAAATTTTCTGCTACCACAAAAACTATTCTGGGGGAAAAAATGCAAAGAATCTAGTGAGAAACTTTATTAGGGCCGTATAATTCTTTCAAACGCTTTTACGCTTTTCTGTAAATGCAGTTAAGCAGATTCATTACTCCGAGGGTTCGGATGTGACGGAGAAAAGACAAAATATGTGGCAGCGCTTATCGTTTTAATGGCAAAAGCTTTGTCATAAATTAACTTGTCGGAAAACTTCATTTTTGTGTCTTATGTGCAAAACTGGGTATAAATTTTCAGTGTCTGCTTTGGGAATTTTAAGAATACTACAAACTTGTTTTGTTAAAGGCATTTGCAAAAATGGTGTTCCAAATATTTTCTTGTCTGATTTTGTTTTTCTGGGAAATAGCTTCGGATTTTCCGGAAATGGTGAAAGACATAGTTCTAGTTTTTCACACTTTCTTTTCTTTAATTACATAATATTTTGCTGTTACAATAATGGTTGACCTGCTGAAAATGAGGATAAAAAATGATCCGTATTTCTATCAATTTTTTACTATCAGCAACAATTACTATGTATTGAAAAGCAATGTTAGTTACTTACCAGTATTGACAGTTGATTTTGAAATTCATACGAGATTGGGTCTATATTCGCTAAGCGAGCTGAATTACTTATAAAAACGTTATATGTTTGCTATTTAAACGATACAACTTTTAAGGAAGCATCCGCAACACACTCTTAAGGGAATTTACCACGTTCATGATAAAATATGAAGTCATACACATTAAATCCGTCGGGTCCAAACGTTCTCCCGCTGTTGAGATGTGGAAGTTTGGAGAAGGGTGTGTTAGCTCAGGTGTGGTCCACGACTTCTGATCGTGATTCAGGATTATGAATATTGAGTCTTCATTTTACGTTTTGATTTCTTTTAACTGATTAAAAGTGAATTTACCTGTAGAAAAACATAAAGTTCTTATGAAAGTTCAGTTCATGCGCATAAAAATGTCTATAAAATTAACTTTTAATTGGAATTACAAAATTGAATTTTTGTAAATCCATTTTTGCTCCCATAAATTTATATAATAAATTAAGGAAGAAATAATTATAAAAAAACAAGTCAACTGGAATATTTTAAGACTGATGTACCTTATCATTTCTTAAAAGATAATATAATTTAAAGATAATTCCAACCCTTTCAAGGGCCATGGGAAGTATGCTCCCCATCAAATTTATCGATCTTCAAATGAAGTCACATAGATTAGGATAAATTTTTACGCTGCAAGAAACTTAGATGCTTCAGTTTTTTCTCACACAAAAATAATATTTGATTTGCAACTTATTAACCAAATTAATTAATCAGTCAAATAACATTTATCTAATAAGTTAAATGAATTGCTTTTCTAAAGCCAAACTTAATCTTAAAAATAATTTATTTTGCCATAGCCAGAAAAAAAAGGCCCTTTAAAAGGGTTAAAGAGTTGTTAATATATATATATATATATATATATATATATATATATGCTTTAAGCATTTACATTTTCATTAAAAATTTCATAATCCCAAGTGAATAATTCACTCATGTGTTCCGTTCCCTTGAGATAAAATCCATAAATTATGTTTTAATTTGCTTTGTATTACATACAGTAATTAAAAAAAAAGTCGCTTTAAAATATTTTTCTGCTGTTTCAGCAAATCAGTCTTCAACGCTCCCTTTTTCCGAATTTTTATTACCCACTTCTCTTCACTGCAGTTCTGTATAAACTCACTCCAATTTTCTCTTTTATATCATTTCCTCCAATAACTCCTTCCTTTCAGTTTTATTAGAAAAACGTTTCCTTTTTGACCCGCTCTTTCCTATGATTTCCGCTGCGTGCGCACTTCTCTCTCTCCCATCATCCACTTGAGCACCCCTCTTCGCACGATTTCTTCTAATAAGGTAAAGAGACGACAAAAACCCTACCTTCTGTGAGACATGTTAAAAAGTATTTAAGTTGCGGTGTTTCATATTATATTCGAAGAAAACTTATTAGGCTCTCTTCTTTTTATTTCTCTTCTGTGGTTGATCCTAACCCACCTGCGGCCCGATCGGCGCCACTTTTCGGCCTCGTATGATTTCACCTGGCTGTCTGTTGTTTCTGCTTGCGTCTGGGGTGGAGTAAAACAGGGCGGGTTCCCACGCGTGGGCGAGATGTGGTCATTTAGCTCGCTGTGGTCGTCAACGGCTTGCTGGTTAGTCACATGGTAACAGAAGTTGCATGAAGTAGGCTTTTTAATTGTCAGCTGAAGCAGCCCGTGACTGCTTCTTCTTTTAATCATTTTGTAAATAAATAAATAAACGTGCTTTAATTTATAAATAAATAAATGTGCTTTAATTGCAAATGCGCTTTTGATATTACCCATATTTGGGTGAAAGCAAAAATTTTCATTCAGTGTAGAATTCACTATCAAGACTCGCGTTTCTGTTTAGTTTGTATCATCTTGTTTTATTACGTTGTTTATCATGTGAATCGCCTGTGATTCACGCCTATTATTTTATGAGATATTAACTGCTTTGCTACAGTTAAGATATAACAAAGGAGTAAGCATCTTTCTAGATTGCAGTCTGAATCATACGCATGATTCATGACATCAAATGCGTTAAGGAATACAGTTAGTTTCTCAGTTTAGTTTATATCATCTTGTTTTATTTCATCATGTGAATCCTCCGATATTCACGCCCATTATTTCTTGAGATATTCACTGCTTTGCTGCAGTTAAGACATAATAAAGGAGATCTTTCTAGATTGCAGTCCGAATCGCTCGCATGGTTCATGGCAAAAAACGTGTTAAGGAATACAGTTTGAGTCTCAGTTTAGTTTATATCATCATGTGAATCGCCCGAGATTCACGCCCATTATATCGAGACATATTCTCTACTTTGCTACAAGTAAGACATAGTAAAGAAGCAAGCATATTTGTAAATTGTGGTCCGAATCACACCCATGATTCATGGCAGCGGATGTGTTAATGAATGCTGTTTGCATGCTTAGTGAAGCGTCTTTTCACATACCATTAAAATTCACCTTATGTTATGTAGCAGTCTTTTATTAAAAGAATTTTAATTGAATTTATACTCACTTTCGTATGTGCAAGATAATTTAAAATTTAGTACATTTGCGTTTTCCGGCTGAAAATAAAATATTTTAATATTTTGTGAATTCAAATGTCACGCAATTAATTAAAATTTGATTTATTCTGAGTGATATTTATTTATTCTGATTCAACTGGCAGTGAATTTGAGAAAGAATAAAACGGAAGATTGATTCTTTGTTACCACCATATTTCTAAATATTGGATTATAATTTAGATATGAAAAAATTAGAAATTTAAAAAGAAAAAAAAAAAAAAGAAAAAAAAAACAATTTCTACTTTTCTGTATACTAACAGAAGTACGCTCCTAAACATTGTTTTTAAAAAAATTATTTATCTATAAAAAAAATGTCTTTAGTTCAAAAATCGATGCTCGTGTCATCTGTAAAATGTGACGTTAGAGAACTATTCCACCGAGAATTTAGTTTGTGTCTTAAAATAATAATTTCTTATGTTCACTTATTTATTATTATTATTTTTTTTACATTCATTGTTTTAAAACTGTGTATATATACCTACTATAAATAAACCTTGGTTATTTTTTGTTAATCAATATCGCAGTCAAGATTTAAGAAATGATTTTTTTCCAAGTGCGATATTTAGATTCTATGTTATCTTTTTCTAAATCCTTTAATGGGTTATCACAATATGCAGTGTTATCTTACTTATGCTTATCCGTCTATCTATTTGCTTTCCTAATACTTTCTCATGGCTCTTTTTCCTGCTTTCTGTCTTCTTATTGAATACGGTACTCAGCTCTTGCTATAGCTTAGTCTAAGACATCTTGGAAGGAAAAAAAAAATGGATTATTTCATTTAAAGTTTGAAGAATAAAAAAAGTATTGAAAAACACAACGTAATTGCTTTCTTCAATTATGTTTCATGTATTTATAATCTTGAAAAAGTATTTTTTATAAATTTCAAATTATCAAAGTAGTAAACGACAAATTGCTTTATTATACATGGTTATGGTTGTTCTTTTAAGCAGTGAGAAAAAATATTTTTTCATCGTATTGTAGTTTATAATGAGGACACAACCACACAAAAAAAATCCCTCATTATTGATGTAATGAAGGAAAATGCATTGCTGTAGTTCTTAGTAATTAAAGTCGAAACGGGATATACTGATTGACTTATTATTTTAAAATTATTATTTTTGTTATTTTTAAATTATTGTGTCAAAAATATATTTACGGTAAATATATTTTAAAATTTGCTGCGAGTTGTAATTTTGCTTATCACTGTCTTGGGGGCAAAGATAATTAAATACGCCCTTCTTTAAATGAAAATTATTATTATTGCTTACCATCTAATGCAATCTGCATACTCTAGATATACGGCAATTATTCGTAGATAATTAATTTTTTTCGTTTCTCCCCTTCACAATAGAAATCTGGTCCTTATTATTATTTTTTAATACCAAACCAATCTTTTTTCTTTTTTAGTTGTTTTATTAATGATTTTTCTTTTCGTCTTGAATATGATTTGTTTATTGTGGCCTGTTTTCTTTCGCTCATTTTGTCCCGTCTATTTCTAGACAATTTCTTGCCCCTTGTTATTTATTTTTTTATTTTATCTGTCTTTGTTTGGGCTGTCGTGATAGATCTCGTTTTCTTTATTTTCGACCTAATACTATTGTGCCTTTCTGTGTATCCGTTCTACTGTTTGCAATTTCGCAAACAATCGTTCGGATTATTGAAAATACAAGCGACAGTTTTGCTTTTCTTGTGTGTAGATTTTGTTGTTTTTCTTTATATCATTCATTCTTCCGAGGTTTTTCTTTTTTTTGAAATGCTTGTATTATGGTTTATTGCCGATTTTTTGTTCGAGAAGTCGATTTTGAAACTTAATTTCTAAATTCTGATTTGTGAGTTCGTGACAATTCCGAATGGCACACACATTATTTCACAAAGGCGAAATATTTGAGATTTCTAAACGATATAATGTAGATGTATTTTGCTTGCATTTTCTGTTATAGCATTTATTTTGTATTTTTGCGTACCTTAATAGCTCGAAAAGTGAACTTTCTTTCGGAGATGGGGGGTAATTTCATTTGGTTTAATGGAACTGTTACGGTTTTTGTTACTCAATATCTCTATGGGAAAAAAAAAGATTAAAATGGAATATAAGATCGAAAATTTCGATAAATCATGTGACAACATTATTATTTTAAAATCATTATTTATCTTAATTCATTTAAGCCATTAACTAGTTTAAAACCATCACGACACTTCTGTACCAGTCTCTTTCTCTCTTTTTTTATAATAGAATGAAAATTTTTTAAAGCTTTCATTTTCAATATTTCTAATTGGTAAAAAAACTATTTGAGTTGGGCCGATTTTGAGACGAGAAGAAAAAAACCCCATCGTTTTTCTAAATATCGACACATGCGTAATCTGATAGTCTTGTGATTGTTTCAAACTAGTCAATGACTTACATGAATTCAGACAATGAATAATTTGGTAATCAAACTGTAACTTTACTATGCAATAAATCGCCAAACGTGGCAACTTTCTGCATTATTTCTAATAACCCTAAAACGAAAAATGTATATCAATTTTTGCGTATACAGTTTGTGGCTTCTAAAACCTGGAACCAAAGCAACATCATGTTCTCGCTTGGTAATATTCTTGGAACTAAAAGAAAACTTAAGTAAAGTAAAAAATTTTGATTCAATTTTTTCATTTTATTAAAAAAATCTTTTATAATACCATTAACAAGTTATAGTTTAGTCTTGAAATTCAAACCTCTCAAAATCTGCGATTATGATCATGGTCTTAAAGATGCTTATACTGGAAAAATTATTTCTCAAGTTTTTACCATCTTGGCATAATCTCGAGGAAGAGAAGAACTTTCTTTAGAATTCTCCTCTAAACATATGTACTTCATGAAATAGAGAAGTTGCATTTGTCGGTTGTAATACTTTTGAAATGCTATAAATAGCCAATATTTGTAGTTTTAAGTTGTATTTTTTACACTTTGATAATGTTATTAATTGGTTTTAAAATTTATCTAATTTTTAAATGATTATATTTGGTTTTTAATTGGAACTCGCTACATTTTAATTAAGATTTTTTATTTTTATTTTCAGCTAGTAAATTTTTAGAGATGGGTATTTGCCTCAGTGAACCTGAACAACAAACTAAAAAAGAGAAAATTAAATCAAGAATCAAAATTTTTTTGTTTGATGTCGACAAACAATAAGAGTTTGCTATTTATATAAAAGATATAATATAAACAATATACATTTTTAAAGTTGCTTTATAATGTATATGTGAATATACGAATGTCGTTATATTTTCCATTTTCTTCTCTATTTTGATTTATTTCTTTGGTAATTTTTTTATGTACACGGCTTTTAATACCACGGCATTCTCCCCCTCCCCGCCGTTTCAGTTTTCATGTAGACTTAACTTTGCAAATTTTTATTTCATTAGGCTTCAAAACATTTCATGAAAATATCGTGATTATGAGAGCTTAAAACATTAGATTTAAATAAAATCTAATATTTTATTTAAACCGATTATTTCAGAATTTCTTTCAATGAACTTAGACACTTCTCGTATTGGGAAATTCAAGGTTATCATTTATCAATTAAAATTTTTTCATCATACAAAGCAAGTGAAGTTAAATAACTTCCTTTTTTTGTTTTTTTTCTTTAAGTTTAATTAGATTAATCGTTTTAAACACATTAACATAAATTGATTTGACTAATTGAAATTCACAACTAATTAAATTGAATAATTTACGACTTCAACTAAAAATTGATTAGTTACTTAACTGTTTACACTGTGCAGATAAGTTAAAACCATCAGTCTAGGAACATAATATAAAATAATATTGAGTGAGCGAGGGTAGAAAAAAAGTGCATTAATTAATGCTGTCAATTAAGACCTATCGTTTTTCACGCTATTAGTTCTCGAAAACTAATTTTGAATATATATATATATATATATATATATATATATAGTTTTGGTCATGATAAAAGTTAATTATTATATTTTGCAAAATCAGTAATTAATTTTTTTTTACTTCGACAAAAAAAATGATCAACGTTTTTCTTTTTGTCGTCGATAATACAAAATTCGCTTGACCTTCAACATGTAATGATGGATTTTATTCAGCACTTTTTCCCAATTCTTTTTGCTATGATGGGGGGGAAAAATATCATTCTGTATGATAGGAATTATTCTGTTGTCCCCTCCCTCTCCCATTTCCTAACAAACAGGAAATGACCGCGAGAAAACTCAACCCTATTAGGAGCCATCTCAGCATTTTTTCCCGTGCTCTCACAATCCTATTAAATGTTAAGTCGCGCTTTGCAATGATTGTCATTAGGTCTGCTTTCATACGCGTGCGCTGACGCCTCTCTCTGTGCATGCGTTAGACCTTACACAACTCAACTCAACTCGGCGTTATCATTGGAATAGTGCCTGCTACCGTGACCCGATCTCTTACAGAAAATAAAATTCGTGATTCGAGGCTACTTTTAAAAACTCTGAAAGAAAATTGCAGCGTTTTACAGGGCATCAACCCACACCTTAAGTCCATCCCTCCTCTTCCACTCCTTTACCTAAGTTTATTTTTTCACTTCACTTTATAATTTCGAATTTCCCTTTGTCCGATCAGATCTTGGATGATCTTTCTGTGTTATTCCAAAGCAGTTGTCGGAAGAGTTGTTTTCTTTATAAAATTTTTTTATCTTTTGATGTGTTTTTATTTTTGGGACATGCTTAGCTCCTGAAAGGGTATTCGTTTTCTTGAGGCAACGCCCAGCTATTTTTAGGAATCGTGTTACCTACCGTGAATAATTAAAAAGAGCAATCATTTGGATTTTTCATCTTCGGTTTTTCCCCCCGTCCAAAAAGGGCGTCAACTTGATGGGATCCCAGGACTGTCATTTTCTGTCTGAATGAAAGCATTTCGGGGTAAATTCTAGGATTAATATTTTAGGGCGGTTTTCATGTTTAGTCATAGTCATAGATGATGATTTCAAAGCGATACAAAAGTGTAAATTGCAATGCGTTATTTTATTTTGAAGCTTTAGTGTTAATCGAATTTTAAGATTTTGTGTGATATTAAATTGTCTTTTCGATTGGTATAATTTTGTTGTATTTTAAATACTTTGTTACAGTTTTGTGTAATATTGGAATTCTGTGGTACCAGTATAAAATTAACTTTTCCTTGAATCAAATTAGCTTTAAAAGAGTTTGAAAAATTGTTAGCACATAAATTAAAAAGTACAACTGTTTAGTGTTTAAATCTGATTCGACTTCAGTTTTTATTCTTGATAAAAACTATAAAATGAATGTGCTATGACCTGCTGGTCTGTATTATCAGAAACATGTTAACGCTATAGTTCAAAAACGCAGTGACTTAAATATAACAAATATGGGATTTTGCATGTACAAGTGCAGTTTTGTGCCAAATCTTTGTTTCAATCGATTGATTAAAAAAATGCGTCTGAAGCACATATTCGATTACTACTACTATTAAACGTATGCCAAGAATTAATTGTCAAATAACTCGCCAAGGATGACACGATCGATTAAGTAAAAAGGCTAAATTCACGACAAAGATTAATAGTTCGAATCTACTATAGGCCAATGCCATGCAAGGCGTTCTCTATCCTGACAAATTTATTTAAAGAGAATGGTGGAACGTTTTGGGGAGACCTTTTTTCACTGATTTCTGTAATGATATGCTCGCTACATCTTTTGTAAAAAACTTTGATTGAGTCTAATCAATAACTGGCTTTGTTAAATTAGCTTTTTTTTTTCCCTTCCTTAACCATTAAAGAGGTTTGCCTATTCTTCTTCTGTTTATTTGATGATGAACTCACTTTAAATAAAATTAATTCTAACGCTTAAAGTCAACGGATATGTATGCCTTTGCTGATAAGTTGCCTCCAAAAAATGTATTCTTATTCATTTTTTAAAAGTGAAATCTAAGTAATTTTGTACTTTCGGTCCTTTTTATGGCGCTTTTTAAAATCTAATCTGGCGTTTCTTAGTACTAATTTTATTTTTTTAACAAGAGAGTCTTAACTTTCATCTCTAATTTTGGATCTAGTTTAGAGTATAAACTCATGTTACTTGTTAGTGTCCCGTATTATTTATCTAAAACGCAAGAGGTAACTTCGGTGTCCCAAAATATCTTATTGCGGGTGATTGGCATTGTTAGTCATTAAATGTAGCAGTGGTGGCCCAGTTCTCAGAATCGTAAACTTCCAGCGAACAATTAATCTTAAAGGTCAAAGCTGCGCATCTTTTCTCATAAACTATGAGTAGCGATCGCTCTTTATTGGCAGTTCATGTAAACAAATTAGATGCTTGCATTTGTAACTGATTGGCCTATTAAGGGTGAACTCCGCCCTCCTAATTGGGACTCCTGTTGCGCAAAAGGGTTTCGACACCGCTTTTTTAAAGTCGGGAACAACCCATGATTTTCTGATTCCTTTCTTTATATTTCTTGGAAATATGTATGTAAGGATTAACTTTGATTTCAGTTTAATCAGAGCGTTCGATGAAATGCCCTTTGTTATTTTATCGAATCTTATGTAACCTTTGAAGAATAATTGTTATATGTCTCAATACTTTTTGAATTCTGAACTACAAACGAAATTTTGCATTGAAATTATTTTACTTAATTTTTATGTTTATAAAATAAGTCAGCGCATTTCATATGGGCTATTTTTTTTTAACAGGAGTGCGATCGCATTCATATGCCAACAGAAAAATCACAGCATCAGACTTCTATTGTGGGATTAAAACACATTGCAGTATTCAACCTAGCAAGATAAATTGATGAATTTTTAACCTCATAAATTTTTCTATGTGAAAAAATAAAATAAAATTCGAAGAAAACGATTAAGCCTGGTTAGTAATTTGTTGAATGATTCACAGATGTTCAGAATGGGGCTTAAGCTCTTGAAAATAAGGAGCAGCATTATTTGAATATATTATTCGAATTTATGAGCTTGTGTTGTAATCACTAACAAAGTCCATTTGTATTTAAAATTTTAATTTATTAAAATAACTTGATTGATATTTTATATGACGGTCTAGAGCAGAGGTGTCCAAACTTTTCGCGGCACGGGCCGGATCGAAATTAGATCCATGTTATACGGGCCACATGTATATACAAATTGAAAAATATCATTATGAGGAAAGTAACATTAAATACTATTAATTAATACTATTTTATTGTAATTTGAAAATACAAAATACTAAACAAACAAACTATAATTATATAATTATTTTATATAAATTGAAATATTTTCATGCAACTTCTAATGCAAATAATGAAACTTTTTTTTTTTTGTTGTTGTTGTTGAAGAATGTTTTTATAGTTGGGATCAAAATTTGTTACACCAATCATAAGCAATGACTGCAAATGATCCTCAGATAAATTTGCTCTATATTTTGATTTGAGATACTTCATTTGAGAAAAAGTTTGTTCGCACACGTAAGTAGTCCCAAACATTAAAATGAATTTACGAGCAAATTTCTTGAAATTTGGAAACTCTTTTGCATCCAAATATTTATAAAAATCTATTAAGTTTCCTTCCTTGTATTTGTCCTTGATTTGTTCGTTTGCTTGAAGATCAATAATTCAGTCTTATAACTTAACAGCGCGATAGACATTTGTGTTTGGTCAAGTACAACAACTCCGTTTTGTTGGCCACGTAGTTTTTCGATCTACCTTTATGAAAATGAAAAGGTTTGGGTGAAAAAATCATTATGTTTTAAAACCCTCCGCGGGCCGGATAAAATCTCTTGGCGGACCGGGTTTGGCCCGCGGGACACCTCTGCTCTAGAGGAAAAGAAATCGTTTTAGAATCCCTAAAAAATTATTTTTTTAAATAAAAAAATGAATATCTAAAGCAGACGTAAAGCACATTGGTGAATGGTTGTCTAAATTAATAATATGTACTTATAGTAAAAAGAAAGATGTTTGATTTTAAAAGTGGACCTTTTTATCATACGCGTATCTTCGTAGTTCAATAATAGTGTTTTCTTTTCTTTCAAACGCATTTTAAAAGGACTTTAGAAGGTTTAACTCTTTGACGTCCGTAACGCATCTGACCCGTTAATTGGGAAAATTCTGAAAGGCGGCAGAACGTTCTTCTACATTTTAAAACGTTTAAACGTTTAAAACGCTTTGCAAATGCTTGCTTACTTGTTTTATTTTTGTTCTAAATCGGCGAAAAATAAGAGGACCGCTGAGGAAATCTTTTCGAGGACAGGAGAAGACGGTGAATGGGTTAAACATGCGTAAAATTTTTCTCGATTCGAAAATATTGTCTGTTTGGGTTTTTGTGTTATATATTTTTTAAAGGTTATGAATTTTATACTGTTTGAATCTTTGTGATAGTCCAGCTATAGATTCATATCAATATAGGTATAAAATCCACTTATCCGGGGTATTCGACACAATTTGTTTCTCACCATTTGATCTTGTAGGACCGGTTATGATAGGCAAATCATTGTGTTCGGACTTTCCAAGGTTATTTTGAAATTATAAGTTGTTATCCGTTAAAAGAAAGAGAGAACGTTTAACATCGCGTGCTGGTTTAATTTTTGCTTCCATTGTATCGTTTTGTGCTGTTCTCATAATATTTGTCTGGACAGAAAGAAAAATTTCTTTCTTTCAATCTTTGGCTAAGTATTTGGTTCGGTTACAGTTAAATACATTTTCATCAACTATTGGTTTTGGGTTTTTCCTCATTCAAAATTACATTTAAGTGTTTCGTGCTTCTCATATTAGTTAGAATTTCATTCGACGATGTGAATATTGTGTGTTAGAAATTCGAACCTTTCCCCCCCCCCCTCTGCAGTTTAAACTAAGTTCGTAGCTCTTTTCATTTGAAGCTTAGACAGGAATTTGAAAAAAAGAAAAGTCGTAGTTAATAAGTATTCGTTAATTACTGATCTTTGATTCGCGCTCCAGAATAAGAGGAGTGTGGCAATATTTTCATCTTGGAATTTGAGTTTTTACGTTATTGTGTACGAAGTGTAAAAAATATTGTAATCATTAACAAATTGGAAGTCGAGATTTTGATGAATCTACGTTTTAAACCGTTTAGAATCCCCAAAACACAGTTTTGATCTTATATTTATAGATTATTGATATATGGGCTATTTAGATTATATTATTAATATATAGATTATGTTCACAGATATAGTATCTTTAGTATAGATTTTTGTTCACTTTTTGAACCGCAACTGCCAACAGTTTGATTATTTGTCTGTATGTACGTAACTTCTGTATGTACTATAATTTCTAAACGTCATGACTTAATATGAACTTTTTCAATGACTACCATTGAATTTCTGTGTCAAATTTTGGTTTTATTCGATAGGGGGGAGGGGGAGGAGCACCTACATTCGGCTTTCTGGTATTAGTGTTTGGTTTTTCTCTAATGGTTAAATCTATTCAGAACTATTTGTTCGAATATAAGATTACACAAAAACTACTAAATGAAGAGAGGTAGATATAAAAATAATTTGTTTGCAGATTTCACCTCTTTATTGTAGACACATATCGAATTTTAGCCAAATCAAAAAGGAATTGAACGGCTATTGATTTGCTCCTTGAAAGGATGTAAATATTATAATTAAAAAAACGCTATGAATTAAATGCATTAAAATTGGTATGCGATTTTGTAATTGCAATTGTAGTTCTATTTCAAATTTTAATACCCGATTCCACTGATGAACCGTCGTATAAGTGGGTCTGGTATACGTTAAACTCGTCCAGGCAAAACGTTCTGTCGCTTGTATGGTATGGTATGGAGAAAGGAATGCACAGGTGTGCACTCCTCGTCAACTGACCAGCGGTTCAGAGTTACGAGGTTTGGCCCAAAGTAGCCCTAATATTGCTTTAGAACGGGACGTAAATATAACTAGACTAAACACGAATTTTAGTATCAATCGGATGGTGAAAAAAAGTGTCTAAAACATTAAATTACTGTTATTACCGATAATGTAAATATATTTTAAGTAAACCAGTCTCATTGGTTATATAGGCAATGTAATGTAGTATTCGCTTATGTTATAAATAAAAAAAATTGTATGCATTTTTTATGGTATCTGATGTTCAGCAGAAAGAACATCAAGCTCATACATCAGAATGAGTGCCAAAATATAGAAACAAACGGTCCTTGTTTTACAAGGGCGAAAATTTGTTTTGCCCGAACGACATCCGTGTTGAGAATAAATTAACAGCGACGCTTATCAACCCAAGGGTAAAAAAAAAGCTGGAAGAAGAAATCTTTCTATTTTTTCGATGTCATCGTAAAAATTAACTTTCGATTGTAACGCTGCAGAGTTAGCGTGACAGGTGCCCATCTTCCACCTGTTTGCATCGGCGAGCCAATTATCGGGGCTGCTTTCGATTTCTCAGCGACAGAGATGGGACCGAGGAAAAAATCTCCATCCCACTGTTCTATATCTGAGAAATCTCAAGAGATAAATCGCGGGCCAAGTAGTATTTCATATGGCGACGCCTCAGCTGACTGGTTTTGGCGGTCACCTTGAAGCGACCGACACTCTTTGCTGCCACCCCTTTGAAGTCCTCTCTCCTCTTCTTGTATCTGAATGGGGTATCGAGATTTTTCTTTCTTGAATGACGTGCCAAGAGATTTTTCCATCCTTCGCCCATGAAATTTTCCGCACTCGTGATTTTGACTGTGAAGACGTGATTAACCCGTCTGGTCTCAATAATCGGCCGTTTGAAATCGCCCGATTTTGGTATGGTGTTAACAAGCATGCTTCGAATAAATGTTCTTTTTAGCTTTTGAAAAAATAGTAGTTGCACTGAATGAACGAGTAAGTAGTTTGTTTAAAGCCCTCTTCTGCTGATTAATCGTTGTCTCTGGTTGAGTGAAAAATTATTTCGCAATCCCACATCAGTTTTAGAATATATAATGGGGGTTATGTTCGAATATAGTCAGCCACAACAAATCCTATCGATACTACTTCGTTCAGTGGTGGTGGGTATAGAATGTTAAAGAATGTAGAAATACTACTCAAAAACCCTTTGAATTAGGTAGATGAAATTTGGTATCCGATCTTTACTCTAAATTTGTAGATTTCTATTAAATGTTGAGTAGAATCAATTCAGAAGGAGTTTGTCTGTCCTGTTGTTCGAATATAATTTAACTGCAAAACGAAGGGAACGAAGTGAATAAAATTTGATTTAAAATTTAACATCCATTAAGAAAATGTTGACTCTTCTCTGCTTATCCTTTCAGAATCACGAAAAAACGATAATTCAGAAATGAAATTACTTAAATTTATCAAATTTGGTTTTGCGGTTTTGTTACTGCATTTGCGGTTCTGTATGAAAATTTGATTTTCTCTGCTGAGGAAAAAACACCATTCACATAAATTCAGCTTTTTTACAGATTGTGCGAGGGAAATTTTCCTAGTTACGTAAATTATATAATAAGAGTTGTGTTCGAATGTAGTCAGCCACAACAAATCCTGTCGATACTCTTTCAGTGGTGGTCGGCTGTATAAAAGAAAAAAAATTTCGAATATAAGGTTTGTGTGAATCGAAATGTGGAAAATAGGGGAAAAACCCATGTATTATTGAAAAATATAAATAAATGTGTTTATATTAATAAATTTGTAAAAGTATTTATTACTTTTACTTAGTAATACAGTGAAATCTTATTGAAAGAACAGCTATTCGTGCTTTAGCATACTCATATATCCAGCAAACAGTCTTAATATTGTAGAAATATCTTCAAAACTAAGATTGGCAATAATTTTAATACATTTAGAAACAAAAAAAGTGTAGGACTTTTTATAAACCTGTATTACACTATAGTTCGAATTTGACAGATGTCTACACTATAGATGTTAAGTCTTTGTTAATGAATCTTATCTATGTAGCTCTCATCGTTTGTAATTATCGTATCAACTTATATTAGAACATCTGGACAGTGGACTTCTACTGAACAGATTTTACGCAATGTGATAAATATCTGCTAATTTTGTGTAAAAGCCGTATACCAATTTTCAGCTGTCCTGTTCTAAGCGTTTTTACTTAACTTTGTCACAGACAGATAGTCGCACATTTTCCAAAAATATGTTTTTCAATATCTGAGAGATTTAAAATGTTGCAGATTCAAAAAAATTCTCCAGTTCGGAATTTTTGACAATTATTTTACTTTCTTCATACTACTTACGCGTGAAAGCAAGATAGACCGAAGATTTTTGATTTCCTCATAAAATAAACTCGGTTTTATTCAAACAAAATCTCTCTATGCACTTCATTTTTCATCTTTCATTCAAAACTTCACGGGGCTATTCAATATACGAAATCCTATACGACGTGGTGCGGAATACGAAATTGCACTCTCCTTCCGAAATGGATTCACCTGATTGAGATTCCTGACGTCACTTCCGGCTCATTCGCATTCATAACATGGACTTTCCTTAAAGGGTTTCCTAATGGATGAAGACACAGAACTGATATTCATTTCTACCATGTGTAATCCTTTACATTTTTCGGGGTATAAATCAACCGAAATCTCTCATCGCAGTAACCAAATCTTCTTGGTTGTTGTGTATGCAACACTAGAAGTGCTTTTCCAATGAAGAATGGCTATCCGGGTGATTAAATTTGGATGAAAATTCCGAACCGCAGTACGAAGGTTGCTTTAGTTTTGGTTGAGGATCGCCTTATTTGTATGCAGTGGTTTTTACCTGCAACCACTAATCTAGTCTGTTTGCGTTTTTCGAAGGTGGTTTGGTCGCTAATTGCTCCTTAGTCATCAATCAACTATTTTTTGGCCTGTAACTTTGAATATGGCAAGTAATTTTTTAATTAGCGAATAATTATTTATTTTAAGTTGAAGATGCTATATCTAAAAGTATTGAAAGAATTTTTTTAAAGGGTTAAGTTTAGTATATATCAGTATTCAATTATGAGGAAACTACATAGCTCGTAATTGATTAATGTCTGTTTACAACGAATTAAAATTATCCAAATTATTCGGCTTATGTTAAGGAATTTGAAAATATTTATTGATTTGTAATAAGGATTCATCGAAAAACGTCAATAGTATTTATTCTAGGTTTTGTATAATAATTTTACCGTGTAGTTTTTTTTAAAACTTATTTTATATAATTATTTACCTTTATTATATTATCGATTTAAACTGAAATGTTTCTGTGTTATAGGATGCTGTAGGAAACCTGAATTTGTTTTGTACTAACACAAATTGGAGATAAAACAATATAAATCTCTCCCTCGCCCCAAATGATTAAAGTTAACTCTCTCTATGATTCATGCTTATTCTATAAATTTAATAATTTTTAAGGTCAGGAATTGTTTTACCCTTGTCTAAATAAATACCACTAATTTGACTTGTAGGCTTGAAACTGACCTACCAATAATGGATTCAACCCACGTTGATTTTCTTAAGCACTGACTATTAAAATATTTGTTGACTTTAAATTTCTCATTAAGCTTAAAATCCCATTTATCTCTTTTCTTTATTTATAATTATAAGTGTCAATCACGAGACAGTGACTGATTCATTGAAAGAGCTAGGGTGGTTCATAATTCGAGATTCGAAACCCAATTCCATTCGAGATTTTTCATGGGTGTGGATTTAGTGAATATATAGCTAATCTCATGAGACAAACCTGTTGATGTGATGCGAACTTTCGGAGAGGGAGTTACTAGCTCAGAATTCGCCCTCAGCATTTGACCACAGCTCAAAATTACGAGGTCCGTTGCAAAATAGCCTAAATGCTGCTGATAAATGGGGCATTAATTAACTAAACAAACTGATTAGCTTTTTATAGCTCAAATGCCAGTCCTGGACATTCCGCACAAGCCATTGAAACGTCAGCGTGATATGTTTTAAAAATGTTTAATAACAGTGAGAATATTCTTGCTCCTAATGTTGGTATAGTGTTTACATAGTAGTATGTTGCATACTAATACGATCACTTTCAGAAAGCTGGTCTATTGCCGATGTGCCCACATTGTGATTGTAAAATAACAGTTTATCATGTCCTTATTGAATGCCCACGTTTTAATGCTCAACGCTTGTTTTACTTTAGAACAACATCAGTGACTTTGCCATTACTGTTTGGCAGAGATCCACTGAAGAACCTTTTTGTCTTTTAAAAATCTATAGGTTTTTATTCCTTAATCTGAATTCATTATTTCGGCTTCGTTTTGACATTTTGTAATTTATCATCGTTTTATCAGTGTTAATACTTTTCTAGAAACTGTTTTTATTAAGCTTTGAATTATAAACAAACTTGTTTGGTGCAGTATAACCATCATATTGGTTTTTGTGCCATAAAAACATCAATCCAACCAACCAGACAGCTGGTTCTGAGATAGAGAAACTGATCAAGATAAAGCAATAGCGACCTGTTGCTCTAATCTCCATTTTTTTCCATTCTTCCTTTAATTTTCCAATTTCCAATTTTTTTTTTTTAAAAAAAGGTGACTCAATACATTTAGGAAATACACACATCACGTCTCCATTAATTCGAGGGTGAGGAGAAATAGAATCATCCGAACGTTTACAATGATCCCCTAACGCTCGTCACGGCACCATTTCCGCGAAACAATTCGTGCACAGGCGCGGGGGATTGTGTTGACTTTGCGGAGTCCATTAAGTCGCGTTTCACGGCTCGTTTGCCTAATGGCCTTTGTTCTTCTCCCACGCAATCTGCATCCGCACGCATCGCCGGCTGCCACCCTCATTAAGAGAGCACCCCCTCCCCCTTCAAACGGTGAACTGTGTCTATTTTTTAGTATCTTTTTTTCCCATTTGATGTTAATTGGGATCGATATAGAATGTGTAGTAGCCCTAAGAGTGGAGTGTCCTTGTTATGGTCCGAGGGTCATCGCTTCTGGTTTCTATTAACCGATAATCCTAGTGGACGGAAGTGGAGGAATTGGTTATTAGGACTATAATGGACTCGATGAGGGATGAGATGAATTCAATATTTGCTCATTGGTTTATTATGCAAAACTTGTATTTTCTGTATTTCTTTACTAAAACAATGGGACAGGACATCTAAAATGAAGGGAGTGTATCTATGGAATTTATCTGAACTTATGAAGGGCATTTACTTTGATACTTAGCTGGAGAAATAAATGGAAAGTGATGCATTATTTTCTTTTAAGTCAGTGTCATATATTGACGTATGGGGCTTTTATATGAATATAAAGGGTGGAATTTCTGTATTTTTTTTTGTTCTGGAAGTTCATTCTAATAGCAATGTAAATGTCTGTATAAAGGTAACACCTAAAGTTTCCTCCTGTGTTTTACTCGTTAAATCGTGGCTCCTGTATTTTGCGTGTCTTTTCCCACTATAATACCTCTTGTTTGAACATCGATAAATCTGTGTTGCTCTCAAAGGTCTTAAACAAATCTGTAAAGGAAACGTTGGTCGGTAGCACTTTCAAATATGTATCTCTTTATATGATTGTAGTGTTAATTAATAGCGAAATTAATTAAATAGAAAAAAAAAAGTGAAAACATCAAATGGGAGATTAAAGCTGAGTTTTTTTTTTATTTTGTTTGCCAACCTCTAATTCGTGTCAAAAGCGAATGTTTCTCGTAGACTCTTCATTGGCGTATGTTAAAAAGAAATTTCTAACTACTATTTTGATTTTAATCATTTTATTGAAATTCTCGTAATTTTTCTGCTCATTATTTTGGATCCCTTCTTCCTCGCCTATATTGTACATCAACTTGGGAGTTTTTTAGGGGAGATAAAATTGTGTTTTTGTAATATAATAAAAAGAAAAACCTAGAAAAACTCAGTAAGGTCTGAATTAAGATCTGAATTGGTGAATGTGGCTTGCAAAATAAAGACTAGTAAGAACATCAAATTTCTCTGCAATGTGATGAGAAGGGTAATAGTTTAACAAAGAGATATGATTTTTTCGACTCTTCCCACACCGTCATAATTAGTGACTACTTCTAGACCATGGCATATAATTGCCTTTCTCAACAGCTTGAAAAATTGACATATACTGTTGGCTTTCGAATTCAAAACATTTCTTAAAAGAGGGGGGAGGGAAGCAGAATAATGAAAAGAATTTATGTTTAGCAAAAGGATGAATGCAAACTGTTCTCGGAATTAGGAGGTGTAATAACTGCCTATCACCCTTATATTTTAGCCTAACACCCTTTAGCGAAGTACAATCGTCGAAAAGTGCTTAGTCTCGGAATCCTGAAACGAAAGTAACTACCATTATTTTACCATACTGTGCCTCGCGACATTTAAACCCTCTCTTTCCACGCTAATTTAATTAAAACGTTTTTTAGCAGCACCCATATTTTGTATTCTAAATTTATTCTTTGAAGTTGCTCATCGTGATTAATGCTTTCTTAAGCATATAATACATACGTTGTATTAAATTTCAATTTCAGTGCCGAGAATAATCTAATTTTTGATCAATATAAATAATGTCTTTTCAGAAATTTTTTGTAACAATTTTTTTACTGTAATATTTTATAATTATATAAATTAATTCTTTAACACCTGACATTTTAAGTTGTATGTTAAAATAAGTAGCAATTGATCCTTAATAGAATCTAAACGAATAATTTCCCTACAGAAAATTAACATTTTTTTTTACTGTAATATTTTATAATTATATAGAATTAACCTTAACATCTGACATTTTAAGTTATATATTAAAATAAATAGCATTTGATCGTTAATAGAATATAAATTTATTTCTCTACAGCAAATTTTATTAAATATTTCTTTTCTGTAACATTTATAATTATATAAAATTAACCCTAACATCTGACATTTTAAGTTGCATGTTAAAATAAATAGTAGTTGATGCTTGATAGAATACAAAATTAAGTCGCAGATGGCATATTTTCTAATTTAAAAGTTAAATAACCCTCCTATTAATTATGCATAATTAAACCTAGTAAGTTGTTCCGGTTTTGTGATGAGAAACAAAGGATTTTTAAATTCTCCTCATAAATCGTTTTATTAATCTTAAGGTAGAATTCTGACGTGTGATTTGAATGCAGAATTTTATACACTTCCGTTTGAGCGCCCAATTACAGCATTCGAACAGGTTAGTTTGGGTGCTTGCGCAAGCACTTTTATCTTCCAGCAAATCTGATTCGTCGATTCTTCGATTGCGAAGACCATTCATCAGATTAGAGCGCGTTTTTACATAATCATTACGCTTTGAACGTCACCGGTCCACGTTCGGAATGGCCTTGCTCGGAATTTTTCCCAGCCAACTTGGCGATCTTTTGATGTCCACTCAGAAAATATGTGTTGTTTTTCTTAATCTTCAGATATCAGTGACGCACGGTGCACTGATAAATAAATGCATTTAATTCTTGATTGACATAGATATTTTTGTGGGAGAAGGAATGCTTGTTTCTCTAGAATCAGTTATTTTAGATTCGCTTTCTAACATAAAGAAATCAGTGTTAATTTGTTTATGAGGTGTGGTTCTGAAATTTTGTCTTTTGTTCTTATATTCCATATGAAATACGTATTTTAAAGTTTCTGAATTCTCCCAGAATTTAAATTACCTTTTTACTTTTGTATAAGAATTCTAAATTTTAGTTTTTGTAAGTTTTATATAGTGGAAATGCTTTTATTTATTTATTTATTATTTTTTCTACGCCAATACGATGTTATTTTTAGCAAATTGATGACGTTTTAAGATGTAAAAAAATCAAGATGCCCAACGTCATCGAAGTTTCATTGCGTCAGAGTCAGTGTTAAAAGGGCATTTAGAATGTGGCATATGGGGTTTTTTTTAGATTGGTTTTATTTATTATATTAAAGCATAATATTTTACCAGAAAATTGCAGCATCCGATGATAAAAATTATATTTCTGGGTTCCTCTTAATCAAATGCGTACTGATATATTTAGTTATTTTCGCAAACAGGAAGTTCAGAAGTAGGAACAAAAGTTATTTTTATATATTTTGTGTTATTGTTTGATAGATAACTTTCCAAAAAAAATTTAAATTCTACACAATCACTCAGTCATATATTTTATAAAGGTGGATTTTTAAATTACCAGACGTAATCAGCTTTATACTACAATCAATCTTCATCAATTTTTGTGTGGACTTTAACATAAGGATATGGAATGTGTGTTTTATTTATTTGAATTGCGGAGGATGAAACTTCATAGCATAATATAATTTAACTCTTCAAAATAATTAATCTTTTTTTTTTTTTTTTTTTTTTTTACTATCATGTAAGTAACTCGATATTGAGTATCAATTATCGAAACATCTGGAATAAATAACATGATGATCATCTTGAAAAATCTGGAATAAATAATATAAAGATATCTTGAAAAATCTGAAATAAATATATAACGATTGTACACAAAATGCATTTTTAGTCACTGAAAAATTTAGAATAAATAATTTGATCGTATTGGAAATTCACTTTCATTATTGAAAAATTTGGTCTAAATAATATGATGACCTTATTCGAAATTCACTTTCAACTGCCGAAAAATTCGGAATAAATAATATGATGATCATATTCGAAATTCGCTTTCAGTTATTGAAAAATTTGGAATAAATAATATGATGATCACATTCGAAATTCGCTTTCAGTTATTGAAAAATTCGGAATAAATAATATGATGATCACATTCGAAATTCGCTTTCAGTAATTGAAAAATTCGGAATAAATAATATGATGATCATATTCGAAATTTGCTTTCAGTAATTGAAAAATTCGGAATAAATAATATGATGATCATATTCGAAATTCGCTTTCAGTTACTGAAAAATTTGGAATAAATAATATGATGATCATTTTCGAAATTCGCTTTCAGTTATTGAAAAATTTGGAATAAATAATATGATGATCATATTCGAAATTCAGTTTCAGTTACTAGAAAATCTAGAATAGATAATCTGACGATTATACTTAAAACACAGTTTTTGTTACCAAAAAATCAGACATAAATCATCCGATGATCATATCGGAAAATTAATTTCAGTTACTGCAAAATCTGGAATAGTCTGACGATCATGTTCGAAATTCACTTTCAATTATGAAAAAATCTGAGATAAATAATCTGAAGATCATAATGGGAAATTAACTATCGAAATCTGGAATTCCTTATCGTAACAAAAGTTTGAACTTGGTTTAAATCTTTCATGAATCTCCTAAAGGTTGATTTTCTCTAAATCATATCAAATAATCCGACAAGATTTACTTCAAAACTTTTTTTTTTTGAAAAAAATTATTTTGTAGTAATTTTTCAATCTTATAACTAAATTTATTTCTTATTAATAATAAAATTTTTGTAAAAAATAATGCAATTCAGTTGGAAATATATTTTTGATGTGGTTATTCTTTTTATCATTCAATTTATAAAAGCTACCATTTGCATTTTATCGCTTCATTTTAATTAAACACTTCTATCGATGCTTAGACAGGTGCACCAGTGACTAGACATCGGATCCAAACGATCTGTAATTACACAGATAAGCCTTTATACATTGTTTTTAAATCCGATAACGAAATCTTATACAGAATCTTTTAATGAAACACTTTTCTTATGAGTGGCGTTAAGTAATAATTATATTTAATTTCCATTACTTGATAAAATGAAACTTACTTACACCATCGTTTATATTATGCTGATTTGATAAAGCAGACACGTGCCTTAGTGGAACTATTATGCAAATGTGTAGGCTATAAAAGCTTTTTTTTCCAACATATGCTGTGCTATTTGATCCTCTCGATTATATTTGTCGTGCTGATGAATGGAACTAGATTAAACACCTGCTCATAAAGACTGAAAAACACATAAATTCAATTTTCTTTTTTCCTTCCACTTATATCGCTTATATTCAGTTTTTTTTTTTTCTCCTTTTTTTACAGAAGAGTAGGGATGAGCAGATGCAGTTTGTTTTTCGTCAGTAGCTCGCTGTCCTCCAAGCATTCCTGCACGAGCGTGAAGTGAAATGTCATTTCCTCACTTTATACGTGTGCTGTTCGTATTCGTTTTGATAAGCGAACACCTGCCTGCTCTCTGCTGTTACCATTGCGTAGTGTCGCCCTCTATTGGTACAAAACCGAGTTATATTATTATCCTTTGCAAGATTCATCTTTTTTAAATGTGTAGTAATCATAACAATTGAAGCATTCAATTTTTATAAGGTAAAGTTAATGACAGTTTAGTAGAAATGGTATTTGTATCAATGATTTGCTGAAAATCAAAACTTTTCTTACATCTAGTTTTCAATGGTATTGGATTTTTATAGAATTTAAAAGTATAAAAACAAAATTATTTTCTCGGACATCTTCCCGATTGCATTTATTTTAAGTGCATTTATTTGATTTTAACAAAGTTTTTCTTTTATTTCATGAAATTAAACTTATCTTGCATTCACGAATGTTACTTCATTTCTGTGCGGTTATGTCTATCTCTTTCATATTTGGAAGCTTCATTTGAATTAATCATTTTTAATTTGTGTCAATTTCAGCATAACAAAGATTTCCATTTGAATTGAATGGAGTAGCTAATTTATTTATTTGTTCAAAATAATACTATAAAAACTTTTGGGGTTTGCTGACCAATTAAATTTTCTTTTATTTTTCATCGTACGACTATTTGTAACAATGATTTGTTGAAAATTAAAAAAAAAAAAAAAAAAAAATAGAAATTTGTTCTCTAAATCATTAGAATTTATTTAGGGAATAAAAATAATCAAATATTCGGTTTGACTTTTATATTTTTATGTACCCCCCCCCCCCACACACACACACATTATACCTGAAATGGCTGTTCAGTTGACTTTAAAAGTTGCAAGTATAATTCATATGCTGGATTTTTAAAACGCTGTATTTACTTTACTAAAACTCAAAAAGAAATTTTTGCAGAGTTTTAAATTTTAAGGAATTTGTTTCAAGAATTCATTTTTATTCGATTTGTACAAAAGATAAAAACAAAAAAATGTTACAGATCTGGAATTTCTATAAAATTTTTCTCTCTTTGTATGCGTGAATTTATTTTTTTGTCCTGTTTTGTGGTAAAAATTTGCAGATACAAATATAATAAGTATTAAATACCTTAAATATGAACAATTTATAATCACCAAGAAAAATTTTAAAAATTATTTCCTCTTTTTTGTTGAAGTTTTCACTACTTACTATTTGTATACCCGCTAGAGATTTTATGCCAAGATTAATATGGTCGTGTAAAATAACTGGAAATATTGTTTTGTTGCTGTTTGTTTTATAATGAGCGCTTCAATTCGATCAAATAAAAATTATCATTTACTTATCAAGCATGATGTCACGTGCTTTTTAATATCGCGAGTGGAAATTTTAATAAATTGAAAACAAAAATTTCTTAAGACTCTCATTTCAATTTCCTTTCTTGTTTTTGATTTAATTGTAAGAAAAATAATTTCTGATTGTGATTAGTATAAATGGCGCATATAAATACTGAACAAATTTTCCCTCTCCTGTGTTTGGTTTAGTTTTAAGAAAAATAATTTCTGACCGAGATTATTTATTATAAATGGCGCATATAAATATTGAACCAATTATTCAGTTTTTCTTTAATGTTAAGCATTTTTAAAATGTTTGAGTACTTGCAAAAAAAAAAAAAATCTTAATATACTTTTTTGTAGCAAAATTCAAATTTCATTGTGATTGTCGATGAAATTTGGAATCTATTCAAAAAGTAATTTGCATACTCTTATATTTTATTAGTACTGTTGTTATTATTATTAGATGTCATCGACCTTTTAAATGTGCCCTAAAGATAGAAGACTTACAGAGCTTTATCAGAAAATTGCCTATTAGCAAGAAATTTACTCAAAATACAGCTGTGATCTACATTTAACCCAGCTACAAAAGCCAACTGAAACTCGTTCCTTCTGTATTTGGAACGTGCTCTCGCTTTCAGTCCCTCATTAATCAACGACTCCAAATAAGCCCGAAGATTAGTTTTCCCGGGCTCAGTCGGATTTCCAATTGCAGATTTATGGCGGGTGCCTTTTCGAGAGACTTCTTAAGCCAGATAATCATTCCCCTCCACTTAGCTCTCCGGTAATTGCGGGCTCATTGAGAAATGAGTTAATGATCCTTGCCGCTTATGGTTTGTGTAGTTACCGTGTGAACGGGTTGTCGTGTCGGGATGGGAACACCCTCCACTATTCAGGCATCGTTTGGGTTTAGTACTTGTAGGAAAATTCGCCTTCTCACGGGTTTTACCGCTCGTTCATGTGGTCTGGCGGTGCTTTTAAAGGGTTCTGGACAAGAAGAAGGTGGAAAAGATGCGAATTGTCATTGGAATACTGCCAGTTATTTTATTAAAGTGCAGTAAAAACTTTCTGGACTATGAATAACAAATCGGTTTATGATTGTTTAATGAAGAAGGTGTTAGTGGATCTTTGGATAAGAGAAAGGGTGAGGTTACATTTTCAGATCAGTGACATTTTTTATTGTTTTATCTATTTATGCATAACTAGGAGTCTTCGTCCCCATTTAAATTTCTCTCCCCAACAATAATGCTGTCTTAAAGCCTCAACACACGGCGAAATATCGCCTGCACTTTTCGTCAGCAAACGACAACGAAAGTGACGTCACTTCAAAGTTTCACGTGATTGAATGAATTTCGTTTGCGGACAATATTTCCGTCACTATCGTCGGCGTTTTCAACTGGTTAGAAAAAGTTGTCGATTATGAAAAACTTGCTTGACCGGTTCTGAGGGTAGAAACGGGAAAATTGCTGACGGAAAGTGCGGATGTTATTTTGCCTTGTGATGAGGCCTTTATACTGTAAGCTATGTTCGTCAATTCCAGTTGGCTAGTTTTTAAACTCCATTGTATATTTGTTCATTGTTGAAGGCTCAATCTTTCCATGATGAGAACATACATCTTCCAATTGATCTACTCTCTAATCAATATTTAAAATCTCACAATAAGAACATTCGTTGCTCATACCTCCAAAATTTAAATATCGAATCGATTTTTCACATTTTGCCGCCAACTTTAGCAGTTTCACGGTTAGCTCTCCTTTTCAGATTCCAAATTCTCGCTCAGTCTTTCTTCGCATTTTTACTTTATCTGATATTGCTTCCATTATTATATAAAAACAATGCATATATTGTTTAGATTTTCATAAGATTGCTAGCCAAGAAAAGAAAAATTTCCATTGATTGAAAACGGTAAACAAACCAGAAAGTTATTCCTTAATATTCCCCACGAACGGTGTGTCTAAAATTGGAATTGTTTTAAGCTCATTTGCTATAAGTTTTGTGTTAATCAATGCTTTCATTTTTCTTTTTGGATGTACCATTTCACTGTCAAGTGAAATATGAATACTTACCATGACGGGATAATAATTTTCATTAAATATTACGAACAATACAAAACAAACCACTAATGCAATGGAGCGGATGCCTAGCTACCAATCACAAAGCGAATAAAATGCAATGTTTTGCATGATTTTTTTAAATGATAGATTTGTTGGCCGTGTCAATTCTTGTCACTGGGTCACACACTATTTAAATTCACAATAGATTTATTTTAAATATTATTTAGAAATAGTTAATGAACTTTTTATATAAAATTCTTAATTCAATCTTAGTGTTGCACAGATGTTTATATAGAGTATCCTAAATATTTATAAAAACATAATTTTTTAATTCTTTTTCTCTTTGAAGATCATCATTTGTGAAACTTCGGTGCTTTTGTTAGTCACATGATCACATGGCTTTCCTAAAATATCATGTTTGCCTTCCAACTTAAAGCCCCGACATCCTTACAGTTAAATATCACAAAATATTTATAGAATATTTTTTCACGTGGGATTTGAAAGAACTAGCAAGGGACTTGCGGTCATTACAAATTTCTTTTTACATATATTTTTTATTTTGTTTGCCATCCCGCTTGATACAATCTTGATGGTATCATCTTGCCCATCCTCCCATAAACATTATAGTCTGACAGATACCTTTACTAAGACTTCACAGATAACAGCTTTATTCAGTTTCACCATATCATCTATGTGTATAGCTTGGCACTCCTACGTTACCCTTCTTGAATGAACATAAAGATCTCACAGCTTTTTTTCACTCTTCCCGCTCTGTTTCAGCAACCCTACCGCACCTCTTAGCACCCCCAGACACTTGTTGAAGATAATCCCCTCCGCCGTATCGAATTTCGCAGGCCTCCCACCACACCATCGGATCAGCACCCTGAGAAAACAGCAGGCAATAAAGATGAGAAAAAATAAAAATAACAGCACAGCGGGCGGCATTTCTTATGATCCCTGGCGTTAAGCAAAATGTATGGGATATGCTTTTACGAACCTCTTTTCCCCCCCTTTCTGAGAGTTATAAACCGAATCTAAAGTTCTAGAATGGAGGAGATTGCTTCGCCTAGAGAGATAAAAATTCCTTCAGGATAGTTTGTAGTGTGGATGGAGATGGGGACTCCACAGTACAAGCTGTCCCATGCTGTTGACGAAGATGCCTGGATCTCTCTCCGAATGGCTGAGCGTTAGGCAAGACGCATCTAGGACTCATTTGTCACGACCGAGTTATGACATTCGTGTTGGGCTGATAAGGGGATGACAAGTGATGATGATGGAATGTCCTGGGGTGCTTAATAAGGGATTTGATTTCACTTAAGAGTGAGGTATAACTTTGCTTGTTCTGACAGATTCATTTCTCTGGATATCGTACTTGGGATTTGTGGTTCTGTATCTTGTTGCCTTCGTTTTTTTCATGTGATGTTGGTGAATCCCAATAGATTTTGCTCCAGTGTGATTATATGAAAAGAGGAGGGAGAGATTACCATTTCGTGTTTTCTTTAACGGCTATCAGTGTTGCCAATGGCGAGTAGTGTCACATATCCTAGTGTTCCTGATTTTTTAAAAACAATCTTTTGATCCATGTGATACATTCATCTGAAGGTGTAGGAATGGATCAAGTAGTATCAGTGGATTATTAAGCAATTTTTAAGAACTATTGAAGTGATTAAATATGCTTATTGTATTATCTGGTCATTAATGATTGAAAATTAAATCGTTTACTATTGTTCGAAATTCGGCTCTGAGTAGATGAATTATTTTCAGGAAGGTAGATAAGAATGATAATATGACGAAATCATATTTATCTCTCGGATTGTTTTTTTGAATCTCTATTTTAATGCAGCTTCTGCAGGTGTTCAAATATTTTTTTAATGAAATAAATTGTTGCCGTATACTGCTTATTCATGATTTGATGCATTTCAAATCTGTAACAATTAAAGATAAACATATTAGCCCTCGAAATTTATTATGAGCAGTGATAAGCAGTTGAATGGTTAATTTCATCTCTATTTTATTTCAAATTCGCATCAAGATTAAAGCAACAAGGAAATAGCAAAAAGCAAGAGACGAGGCAATTGTTTCCCTACCGTTTATTTTTTTTAAAAGTATGAATGTGCGAAGGCTAAGGAAGAAGAATGAACCATGTCACTAACTAATAATTCCTTTACAGAAAAAAATAAAGGTACCTGAAAAAAATAAAGGTACCAACAATATCGAAGATTAAGATATTACTTAATTAGTTATAATTAAAATCAACTATAAGATTTCGGAGGTGTAAGATCATAGAATCCAGGTGCTCCTTTTAAACGTTCATAACGTTATTTATCAAGGTTAGTGGCTACTTTCCAACTTTTTTCATTTGATTTCTTGGGAATTCCATATAACTTTTATATTGTGATCGGTTTGATTTTCTGCTCTAATGACTCAACCGGTTTTCAATATAATCTATTGTTTTAACATCCGAATTTGAACGTGATTTCTTTGGTTTATTTTGATTTCCTTGTTTCGTACTAACATTTAAAAATAAAGGGATTGAGCAAAATGGTTTTTTTGTAATTAATTTAATAGAAAAGGTTTTGTTTCTTTAATATTGTCTGTAGCTCAAAAAGTAGTGGACTGCAGTTTTTAAAACAGTTTATTGTGAAACTCAACAAATATGCTAATTAATTTAATAAGCATTAAAATATTGCATCACCACCTCGCTTAATAGGAGGAAATGTAAACAATAAAATAAATCTGAGTATTTCGTCTCCTGCTTAGTAGAGGAGCAACTATCTCTGGGTCCAGCTCAAACCAGAACTGAGGGGTTTCCTTTTTCTCCACCCCATGGGGAGTTGGCGCTGTAAGTGAGCGTAAACAAATATTAGTATATTATTGGAATGTTTCGAGAGAGAAATCAAAAATTTTGTCGGATCTCTTCATTTTAGTTTTAGTGTACTTGAGAAACTTTATTTCTGCGAATGAGATGTTTCTTTTCTTACTACATTTATTTTGCTATTACTTCCAATGATTAACCTTAAAAATAAAGATTTGCCAACACCGTTTTTTGAAAATCACTTGACTGCCTAGCAACGAAGTTCCGCGTTGCCACAAGCGAGTAAATTGTTTTGTTCCTCGAGACATCTGCTGGATGCGCTTTCTTTTCTCATCGTTTGCATTTTCATGCTCTTTCTTCCCTTTTTAACCTCGTTTTCTTCTTCCTCATAAGGAAGCTGTCTTCTCGCGAATCCCCGAGATTTCCGATGGGGGTGACGTAATGAAGTGAAGATAAATGGTGACCCTGCCTGCCTAGGGAGTGAGGGGCGGAGTTGTAAATAATATTGAGCGATGGCTTCTCCCTCGCTGCTAAAAATGTCCAAAATGTGAAATGGATGTGAAGGTTTTCTGTTTCCTTATTATTTAGTCAAGGATCAGCGACTGAGGTTCAGCGGAGAATGGTCTAAAAATGACTTTTGGGGAAATTGGGTTGTTTATAGAGATTTCGTGGTAATTGGTGCCGCAGGAATGTGAGGTCCCCTCATTGTTTTTTGCAGCAAGACTTTCTTCAGGTCAAGCAGTCGAATTTCCCTCCCCCACCGTTTAGTGTTTCTTTCTTTCTTTTTTAAGCAGGAATCGAATTTCTTGATTCCATTTTGGTTTCGAAATTTTTTGTAACTGCCAGTAAATTTTTTTTTGTACCAAAAAAAAAAAACCTACAGATGAATATTTATTAATTCGTGTCACAGGAATGTCAGGTACCTTCATCAAGAAATTATTCAGAACAAACGAACGATTTTTTTTTTTTTTTTTTTGAGCAGGACTTGAATTTTTTGATTTCGGTATTTTTTGTAACATCTAATGAATTTTTTTTATACAAGGAAATAAAACAGATTAATATTTATTAAATTTTAAGATGAAACGAATTTTATTTAGTAAATTTGAATAAAATATCTATAATATAGAAATTATTTAATCTGTAATTGTATTTATGTGAATATGAAACAGACGGACAGTTCCCCTCAATTATATTTACTTCCCATTACATTTATTTTACATCTGAACCTTTAAATTTGGACCATAGTAGAATGAAAAGGGCGGCATGTGTGTTATCACTCATTTTTCAAGGACATATATTGGACTTCAACCATATTAAAACATTATATTACATTTCATCCATCTAACTCAAAGTGTGTGTTATCATTTTTACAGACAGGCAGGTCATTTTCCAAAAGGATTTCTTCTGAATGTATTTTGATCAAAATTTGATATGAATCTAAAAATTTAATGTAATATATCAAATTTCACCCTCCTAGCTCAAAGTGTTTTTGAGTGATCTTTGTCTGACTAATAGACGGACATTTTCCAAAAATGTGTTTTTCCAACTCGTGTTAGTATTAAAATGTGTAATTTGTCCAAATATCGAATTCAAATCTTTTTGACTATTACAATACTTTCTCTGTACTTCATATACGAGAAAGTAAAAATAATTATTTAATTCAATCGGAGCTTATCATTTTATGGCATCAAAAAACTGTAGAAAAGCGTTTACGAAAAACAGCAAATGAATTGGTATTTATATTCCCTTTGGCAGGCTGTAGACTTGATTATTCAGTCATTTTTAACAGAAAGCTTTTGAGAATGAGAGAAAAAAAAAACGAAATACAATCCGGAGACAACTTATTTCCAGTGTCGTATCTCCTTCAGCGTCTGCCACTCATTTTTCACGCCGCTTTTAGAAGTCGGCAGCGGCTTCCGTCGATTCAGTTCGTGCCGGAACTTATGATGAATTCGGCCCTTTGGAGTGGCCACGATTACTCAGGCCACCTTTCAGCGCATAGTACTTGAGGAGTGCCTCATCTTTTGCATGTTTATTCCATCTGCGGCCGCCTGCCTCGAGGGCCGGGGGTGGACTAATGGATGCGTCTGGTGTCTGTATTTGGATAGAATGAGTGTGCGATGTGTGTTGGAAATGGATGGCGTTTGTACTCTGAAATGATCAAACACGCTGCCAAATTGGCTTCCGTTTGTCTAAGTTGATTAGCTGAGTAGTTTTGGTTTGATATCAAAGTGTTTAACCCTTGGCGAGTCTGATTCGTGCATCGAATTATTGAATTTTTAATTTTAAATATTCAATTAAATTTTGATTATTGTGGAGTAAATCAAAATGCAAGAATCATTTTGAAAAACTTCAATATCTCAAATGCCATAATAATATTTTTATATTATTATGGGAATTAACATAGCGATAAATGTCCCTGAATGTGTGAAGGGTCGCGGTGACCTGGTGGTAAGGTCTCGGTTTCAGGTTTGAGATACGATTCCACCGAAGATCCGTCGCGTGAGGGGGTCTCTTGCACGTTAAATATGTCAGGCCAAACGTCCTCCCGTTGGTGTGGGATATTGTGGAGAGGGGGGGGGGTGCCAGTTCAGGTGTCATCCTCGTCATCTGATCCTGGTTCAAGATTACGAGGTCCGTCCCAAAATAGCCCTCTTGTTGCTTTAGAACGGGACGTTAATAGAACTAAATTAAACTAAACCCTGAATGTGTGTGTCTTCTAATCAGGAAGTTAAATGAATTCATAGGTTAAAGGGTTAAAATTGTGATTGTTGGAAATTGAACCAATGTGAGTTATCTTCCTAAAACTTCCTCGCATACAAAGACTTCACCCTGTATAATAATTTTGAGCAAAGCCACAAGTTTCAGAATCTCGCTTATGAGAGGGTGTCCTGTACTTTGAAGGATAGTGAAGAAAATCTGGTATGCGAATGGATATTTTTTTGTATCGATTTAAATCAGGAATTTGGGACAGAACTATGATTTTACTTATAATGTAACACTTTAAATTTCATTTAAAACCAGTTTACTGTTTTTGACGAGTATACTCGTTATGGAAAAAGTACAATAATTTGTGTTATGACAAGTTTATTCAATGATAATTATTATATTTATTTAAAAATTGTTTTTTATATTTATAATTAATTTATTATATTTATATAGTATTTGTATGTTTATGACTTTAGATGCATACGCATGTACTGAACATGCCGAAACAGTTAACTTTGGGTTTTAAGCAATGACTGAACTTACCATGCATGCGAACTTACAGATCATACAGTCAGTTGGATTTGATTCAATTGTTCGCATGCAGAAGGCGCTAAAATTGTGGCACAACCTTTATCTATATAACTTTTGTTTTGCACTTATTGTGTTCATTTGCTCCCGGACAGACAAACGGACACTTTTTCTGTGTATGGTTTTCATTCAAAGTTTGAAAGGAGCAAACGATTTAGTGAAAAGAAGTCATACTAAATTTTATTCGCTTAACTGAAAATGTTTTGAATTGTCGGACGGACGTTTTGTATACTGATAGTTTTTTCAATGTGTTTTACGGACTTGTTAACGTTTGAAACGTGGAAATTCATCAAAATGTCGAGTTAAATATTTTGAGGATTACAATAATTTCTCTTTGCATACTTCATATAGGAGGAAGTAAAAATGGGTTTGTTTAAACAAGTATTGCCTCACTCCCACCCAAAGACGTTTTCATTTCGAAATTACCTTGGAATTCTGTTCTAAATCTACTTTATTGTTAGTGCTTACAGACTTACAAAATGATTTTAGTTGTATTTCGATAAAATTAAAGAAGAAAAAACATAGAATCATTTTATTTGCTGTTTTACGAGTAAAGAATATCACTCATTTCCCTTGTATGTATTGTGAACTTATTTAACCCCTTACACTTGGAAAAGTGATGCGATGTATAATTATTCACCTAATAGGAGGACTTGTTTCGAAAAATAAATGTATAAAACTGTTTTTTGTTGCATTTCGCGAAAAAATTAATCTGCATCTTTTTACCATTCTGTTGGCGTTTTTAACAATCAAAATTGAAAAATAACGTCAAACGGTTATGAATGGTGAGTGAAAGTCGCCAATCAAGTACAGAGTTAAAATTGACGTGATTATAAAAGGCAACTAAAAATATTTCTTGATAAGATAGAAGTTTCTTAATCATGAATTTTGCATAGATTTGTCATATTCAATAACTTCAATATAATTGCTTCTAAAAAAGGGGTTTTTCTTTCACTCATTAAGCACGTGGCATTTATTTCTCTTTTTTGCTCCAGATTTGAAGACAGTTCTAAGCCTCCTCATGAATCGTTAGTGTTCATTAGACTTACACGTGTTTTTCTTCGATATTAATCTTCGGCTTAGTCGCTTCAATAAATCGTACTATATTCGAGGAAAAGCCAACACCAGAAACACATTTCCACTTCCATTTATTTGTGGCACCGTGGGTAACATTTTCAGATCATGTCATGATAAATATAAAGATTGATTGTGAGTTTAGTTCTTTTAAATGAGTGACCATGTTTTCTTTTCGATTGAAAATGAAACTAGTTTTGTTATGATTAACTGGAAGGCCTGTGAGCGGATCTTTGTGCTCTAAATAATCTATATAACCGTAATGGGCTATTATTTATCATTTATTTCAAGCGTTTTTTATTCATATTTAATTTAGTGCATTTGCTCGATAGTTATTTTACTCATAAATATGATCATACTGAGATATGAGTATTTTTCGCTTAACCCTTTCTATTAATTATTTTTTGTCATTATCGTTCTTCGATTTTGTGCTAATTACATCGCAAGACGATTCGTGCACCGGTAATTATAATGTAAATTATTTATATTGTACTATAATTATTTATGAAGTATTTTATTATAAAGTAAGGTGTTTTATTTATAAAGTAAATTTATGTTGCTTTTCAGTGTTGTTCTAGTATTATTGAGGAATCCTTATTTTGTCATTTGAGCTATAATTTTAATTTAGAACATAGACTTAGCATCTATAGTGCAGGCATCTGTCAAATTTTTTGCTAAATCCAGCAACGGGTTGATCGTCTTTCGGAAACATGTAAACAGGATAACTGAAAAACGCAGTAATTTTGATATATGTATTTTGGTGTTTGGTTTTTTTGATGGGTGGAAGCTAGAAATGTAGCTCAAATTTTTTGTTTCAGTCAATAAAGAAAAATTTGTCTAAACACTAATTCGATTTTCTGATACTGTTAATAACATGTCAAAAAATATAACTGGGGAAAAAAATGAAAGATCGTATGATAGATCCATTAAAAATGCTAAATTTTTGCTAAATGTCACTATTTCATAATCCTTGTATGTGTATGTCATGCAAGGTAATCTCTGGGATAACATCGTTTTAAGACAATATGCGAGCTGACGACCTGGCCTTTTGGTAGTGCGTCTTCCACGTGATTTGGATGCCCCAAGTTCTAGCCCTGGTTCGACCATGGTTGGTCTTTACCCTGTATTCTATCTATGAGGTGTGTGAAAGAGCTTCCCCATAAAAAGAGGTTGTGAAAGCGAATGTGTAAATGTCATTTTCATATGAGCTAGTAGTCAGACTTCAACCTTCGAGTGAGTACTCAGAAGTCTTAATCCTCAGATGCTCCTGCGCCCCTTTTCCATTGTTACACGATCACGACATTATCATCATCAAGACAGTATGCAAGAATGTTTTGGGGCACTTTGACAATTTGATCCGCTTTAAAAAATGTTTTTAATTCAAATCAAGCCAGGTGAATTCAAAATGTCATATTGTGCAATGTGTGTATGTGAAATATTGCAATACAATTTTGCGAATAAAATTGTTTAGTGACAAATTAAGTGAATAGCTATGATTACATGCTCTTCAAATGCAAAGAAACTACATGAAAGCAGTTACAATTCTGCCCATTTAGACTTGTTTTTCTGATCGATAACAATATCTTTCTCCATTCTTATTGTTCCATCCTCCGATTATTCCGATTTTCCTCTTGATCAAGAATTTCGCCATGGCCACTGCATCCTCTGTAATGATGCTTTCCCGCTGTGCTGAGGTCAGATGGGGGATGTAGCACCGTTAGGACGGACTGCACCAAAATAGATCCGCATCCGCGGAGCAGGCAATAGATTCCAGCTGTGGCGTTCATAACGGAGGGAGTACAAGGAGCGCCTTATTGTTTGGTGGAAGGAAGAGAATGTATTGGAACGGAACGCTTGCAGATGTGTCTCGAAGTGCTATCTTGGGCACACCGCTATTACTGCTGCTGTATTTATGTAGTCTTTCCATCATGTAAAGCCGCATTTTCAGAGTCTTGTGGCGGTTTGTTTTGTCATCAGGACCAGCTGAAATCTTTCATTTTTCCATCCCGTTGCCTTCATTAAAGGGTGTGAGAATATCTCAGACCCCTTAACGAAGACATTTTGTTTTCGTTTATTGCAATAACGAAGACATTATTTCTCATTTATTTAGTTCTCATTTATTGCAATATTTGCAAGCTATATGCCCGTATATCATTTCGGTTTACTTCTTTTCCTATGAATCATATTTTTTATTCGAATCTTTCATATTTTCTGATTAAAAAATAGGTTGATAGTAAGTCTCAAATTTGATAAAAAAAAGTACAATGAAGGCTGGTTTGCACTGTTTCTCTATCATTTACAGAGAATTTTTCGCCTATTAAAACATTTGGCTGATTGGTTTATATTTACAATAAATAGTGCTGGAATATTTTTGAGTATAATGAATATTGGATTTGAGATATCAATACTGGACTTGGGATTTAATTCAAAGAGAATGAGGAAACTATAGTTTTCCCCCTTTAATCTAGAGATTAAATTTAAGAAAAATTATTTTCTCGAATTAACCCTTTGGGGTCGATACCGCCACAATGGCGGCATTCGCCTCGTAAAAGTCGGTGCTGCCAGCATGGCTGCAAGAAGTTATTAATACATTGTGTAAGATTATATATATCCCTTTGAAACCGCTCCAGAACTTAATATCGGTTATTGTTTTACAAAATATCACACTTTGGAAAATTACAGAAATTAAAAATTTATGTTTTTATGTATTATAAGCATATTAAACACAATAAATGTTTCAACGAATTCAGGATTTTCTACTATTCATATATTTGCTTTAAATCACTAAGGAATAAATAACCCCGTAAAGCTAAATTTGCTCCCACTAGCTGGTACTCCCATCAGAGTAATTTGTAAATCGCAAAGGGTTAAAATACTAGTCATTCTCTATTATTATTATGATTATTTGTCATTTTTCTACTGTGTTATAAGTATATTCTCAAAAAAAAAAAATGACTAACAAATGGGAAAAACCAGCAACACCTTTCCATTTCATTAGCAGATTCTCAATCGGCCCCTATGCTCATTCAAAAAACCCCGCCGGAACAGCTGTTCTGTTTGTCGCTATGGAGACAAAACACATGTCTCACCTGCTGGAGCTGACGTCACCCCTTGGCAACAGATGGAGTTGGCTGGTCGTCCACCTTTCCGGAAACTTTCCCATATACCAGCCCTTTGTCCCCTCAACTCAGCTGTGCGGCTTATCAGCTGGCGAAACTGCATAGCAATTAGGAGTTTCGAGTGGAATTGGGCTACTTTTTTATTTGCTCTGTCCTGGCCGTTAATGGGTCAGGTTTTTGATGTCTGGGAAATCCTCCTAGACTCGAGATAGCGGTGGATTTATTTAATTTGGTAGAGTTGAATTTTACAGCAATATATTTCAGAGCTGCTAAAATTGGGAAATGTGTAACGAAATATATTTCACTATGTCATTTTTTTTCATGGTTTGTCTTAACTAATTGATTCATGGAAATGCATTTAGTAAATTCAATTTTTAACATTTTTATCTGATATATTAGGCAAAATAGTCCCTCCCCAAAAAACAAGATAAGAAAAGTTACTCTTTGGGTACATTTGACATATCAGAACGTTCCGTATTTGTTTGAATTTATGTTTTCATTTTTTTCTTTGCAGTTTTAATTAGCTAAAGTTATCTCAGTATCATGCGGTTGAATAAATTCTGACCAAACAAGATAGAAATGAATTCTTACATTAAAGCGACTGCCTGCACGTGTTCAAAAAATTAAATGCGTTAAAAATCCAAAAATCGTAGTCAAAAGGGTTAATTTTAAAATTCCGCTGAGTGAATATTTATCATAGATCATTTCATATTTTTATTTTTTATAATATAACGAACAATATTTAAATATTTCAATGCAGATTATACTTTATATATCTGAGCATAGAAGTTTTGATTTACACCCTTATAAGATAAGAAGCACACACACACATACAGAGACAGCTACATAACAGATAATCTTATTCAAGCATTTGTCAAAAATTATAGATAATATAATGAGCGAAATATAGTAAGGCATCTATAATAATATAAATTATGTGACCATCAAAATGTGAACCTAAAAAAAGTTTGCTTATAAACATAAGTATTGAATTGACAATTTTCTGAACATTATTCCTGGCGAATCAACTGATTGTCAAAGGTTGCTAGTTTTATCATAAAAAAGATTAACGATTTTGACTTAATTGTGCAAATATTGCATCTAAGCATATTTTTGCTTCGAAATAAAAGTTGTAGTTCTGTTAAGAAATCTATGTTTCGATTTATTACTATGATTATAAGTACTTTTATTTTGTGACATGTTTTTGAAGAGTGCTTTTTTCATGAACTTGTAAATTGAAACTATATATACACTGGTTTGATAATAATTCATATGTTAGCTGAATGAAATTTTGCTATGTGTTTCAGATTTTATTTCTTTAAATTATTATTTGGATATCTTGCTCTTTGAGTTATTTCAACATTACTGAGTTTAATTATATTAGAAAAAGAAAAGACGCGATTACTAAATAAAAAGCTTGGATATATATTTTCTTTTCATGACCCTTTACTTCGGTATCTGTTGTTAGGGGGAAAAAGGATCTCAAAGGGTTGAAGAATTTTTGATCTGGACAAATACGATGCTGAAAATGGAGAAAAGGCAGAAGGGCTGTAAAAAACAAACATCCAAATATACCAAGGAATGTATTACGATGGCAAGCATTTAATTAAATATGATTCTACATCCAATCTAGATTTTTTTTTTTTGAAAAATTTAAAATCTATTTCAAATTCTATTACATTTCAGATATTTTTATACATTTCATGCTCTGATAGCGATATATATAAATAAATCCATTAGTTGAAATTTTTATGTTTTTGTTTTAATGCACATTCAATTATCTCAAACCGTGAAGGTCGTTTGAATTATTGTTACATCTTATTTTACTCATTTTGCTTCTTCTTTCCGTGCTTTCCTCAATTGTCCTTTCACATAAACTGAAACGCCTCATTTATTTCCACACACGGGCAACTGTGTTATGAAATTAAACTCTTCAAGATAAATTTACTCCCGGTTAATTTCTTTTTCCTGTTTTTTTCTTCTTTGGATTAGGTTGTCTCAACAGTAAAAGATTGCTGTCCTTATCCCATTGTGGGTGGAATAGGTTGCATCATTTGTTTAAACTCTCCACAATCAGTGGACTCTTTTGAAAAGATTAGTTATTTAAGCTCTGATATGCGATATTGTCCGCGGCTCTACAGTGTCATTCACAGAAAGAAGGCTCCGCTATCTTCTTTCTGCCGTCCAAGGTTTCTCCAAAGACACACTCACAGGAAACGCGCAGTGAGTCGCTTTTATTTTGCTGCTGCTGCTGCTGCAAGATGTAGTAGCTTCCTGCCAAAGCCAATTTATATTTTCTGGCAGCAAAGGCGTGAGGTGCCCGTTTATTTTATTTTTCTCGCTTGGTTTTTCTGTCGTATGAGGATTGCGTTTGACAGTTTCCATCTCAATTGGGCGGTAGAAGTCTAAATGTAGAGTTTAGGACACTATTTTGGAAACTTCGCTCTAAATATATATCGTAAAGTAGCTCTGTGTACTTACGTCATCGTTTGAAATTGCGTAAGGAAGATGTAAATGTTAGTTGATCAAAGCTGGGATTTATTTTTGCTCAAGTTGTGTTGCTGTTTGACTTTGAATCAAACGGTTTCAGATTTATTAATTTTTATTCACTTAAAAATATTAATATTTCACTCAAGTAGTGAATTATATACTAATTTTCGTATTTGTGGGGCATTGCTTAGTTAATTTAATAAAGAATTTCCGAAGATTAAATCATGTCTAGTAAAACTTAATCTTATTGCTTGATGTTTTTAACGCTATGAAGTATTTAAACTTTTACTATTTGAGATTCACAAGAAATTTCATTATACTGAGAGCACAGACCAACATGGCCAAGAAATTGGATGTTGAAACACTCTTAAAAATTCCAGTCGTTAAATCTTCTATCAAACCATTCACTGCCATCATCTCGCAAGAAACTGTTGTAAAATTAAGCGTTTATAAATTTTGCTGACAGTGAATGAGTTAAAGATATTTAGTCAAAGCTCTTTATTTCTTTTTTAACGTGCATTAAATGCTGATAACGCCTTCTCAATGTTATTCAATTTAATATGTAATGTAAAAATGTAATTTATTTTCTGAACCAATATGAGTTCTCTCTAGAGGACCTTTTGCTGTTTGCATCCATTTGCTTTCCAATATCATCAACTGTCGGTTATTCCTTCGTATTAGGTACGGTTGCTCTTCGATGCCCCCACATGACTTATGGCGAGGCTGGGGTATTGTCTGCACATATTTAACAGTTTTAAAATGGTTTAATATGTATGATTTACAATTTTTATGAAATTTATAGCAATTTTTTCTGAAATTTTTTTATATTGAACGTATTTACATAATTTGATAGATGTCTTATTTTCATAAAACTGCATCGAACCTACCAAAAATGCTATAAAAACACTCGCTTTTTGTTATCGATCGCCAGTGATGTATATTACTTGCATGTAAGTGAAACTGAAATTAGCAAATTATTTGGTAAGTATCTTGTGGTAGTTTGATATGATTTGGCGGATTTTTGAGGTTTCAATGTTTAAAGGGGAAAAAATCTTTTTTTATTCATCACAGAACTGTTAATTTTATGTCTTTTAATTGAACCTTATAACAAAAAATAGTTTGATCAAGAAGCCATTTCATTGAAAGCAAACTGTGAAAATTGCTGGTCCTGTTTGGCCATTATTTTATGTAGTTTTAGAAACCATTTCTGTTATTAACCATTTCTTATTAGAACTCTGACGCTATTATACAACCCCGCATAATCTTTAATTCTTACCTTTTGTACCTCACGTTCATAAGTTCACATCACGATAGACCAAACCACCAATGAGTTACCAATCTGTAACAAACTGCGCATTGTTTTCGCTTAATTATAATAAACTTTATCACGCACAACCGTGAACAGTAGCTGCGCATGATCGTGCCTGCTGTTATGGATAACAAACAAGTGTCCGCCTAGATAAAGGCCCCTTCCTGTAGCTCGTGCTCACCAACTTCGATTTCCTTTCTCCGTGCATAATTGGAGGGAGACTCAACATCCTTCTTATTAGTTGCACATTCCGAATGGCTTCTTCAAGGAGGCAGCATCGGCCCACCCTACTTTCACGTTTTGCTTTCAACCTGTTGGAATCGTTACCATTTCGCTTCTACCCCTCCGCCCCAGAATGCAAATGAAGCATCGTGAAATCCTTGACCTTCGAAATGTTAAGTGATTGCTTGCTTTTGCAAATCGAAGAAAGGAATGTTCCATTGTTGGCTTGCTTTCTGTCGTTTTCCTTTATTTTATTTCTTTTAACCTCTTTTCTTGTCTATTGTCCAGCTTTCTTTTGTACCTGTTCTCTCGATTTGCATAAAGTTCCGTTTTCTGCCGTAGACACTATCGAATATCTTTCCCTCCCAATTCCTTTGGGGATAACTACCGAATTTAATTTACTATCCTTTCTTTTTTGATGTGAATTTCACATCAATGATGTTTTTGCTGTATTTGAGACAGTTCATAAGAATAGGAATTAATGTTAAATTTGATATGTCTTGTGTGATGATCAATAAAAATGCAATCGCCTTTGCATTTGTAAATTTAAAAAAATGTTTTTTGATGATTGATTTTATGACTTCAGTATTATTTATCTTATGTTCTCAGATCGAAAACTATAAGCTTAAACTCTTACATACTTAGCTTTGAGTTGTTGTATTAATGAGATATTCTCATATATGAAAATGATAGACTTATACTTTGCCTTCACTTTGTTGTTTAAATGTGTAAAGGTTCAAGACCCAATTCTACTGAAGAACTGCGCGTTAAATCTGTCGGAGCCAAACGACCTCTCGTTGGTATGTTGTGGCAATTCGGAGAAGGGGTGCCATCTCAGGTGTTGTCTGATAGCAGTTCAAAATTTGAGATCCGTTCCAAAATAACTATTGTTGCTTTGAATTGGAGTTTCAATATGACTAAACTTGTCATTAATGTATACACAAGTTCATTAAATGGTGGTCAATCTCAAACTTATCATGAAGTATATGGAAAAATCTTTTACCAAATTCTGTCTTTATAAATATGAAATAAGTCATCACATAAAAGTATTTAGTAAAAATAACTCATGTATCATTCTTTTCTATGCATTCCAAAGTCATAGACCCCTTCCCTTTTGTCATTGTGTGCTTTCGTGTTCGACAAATTGTTGCGACGTGATGTTTGGTTCGAGCAGAGGCCTTTGTGTCTTCCTTTTGTGAAATGTCTGGCTTTATCTATGAGTCAGCCCGCCAGAAATTCCCAACGGTAAATGATCAATAATTGAATGCCTGTCCTTCCACTCAACACCCGGACGAGTTGAAGGGATTTTCTCCTGTGGGGAATTCACTCCGAGGCTCGATTCGGGCTTTGCGCCTCACTGACTCAATTTGAATATTCCAGGGAAGAGGGATTCCTTGATAGATTAGACACCCATGCTGGAACTTAAGGATCGAAAGAAGGGATAGGGGGTTTGGGTAATCGAATAATTTCGAGTGGGAGATCATATCGTGTGAGAAATATAAAGTAGGGTCGAAAATTACTTTTAGTTGAATGGAAAATGACAAGTCATTCAGTTTAATATTGAATTTGTGTTCCACTTATTGAAGAATTAAGAATGAATTATTATTTAAATACTAATTGATATACCATATGTAGCAAGGGATTACAACCCTTCAATGGATGATTTTTCTAACCATTTAACTTTTTTTTATTCTTTATACTTTACTTACTCTTTATTCTTTATTCTTATCACACGGTGAAATTTCGTCAGCACTTTTCCATTCATACCCTCAAAAACCGGTCAAACAAGTTTCATAATCGACAACTTTTTCTAACCAGCTATAAAATGTTGTCGGAAATATTGTCCGCTAACAAAATTCAACCAGTCATGTGAAACTTGAAAGTGACGTCACTTTCGTTGTCATTTGCTGACGGAAAGGGCCGAAGATATTTTGCCGTGTGATAAGGCCTTTATAAGATACCTTCTATTTTGGGAATATTTTCTTATTTTGATTCAAATGGAAATCCATTGAATGCTTAGCTTATTTATGTATTCGAAGTCATTTTTATATTGAATTATAATCCTTATAAATAGTTCATTTGTTGCTTACAGCCATCAAAATTCGATAAATCGACTTACGTATGGCACTCGAGCAAAATAGTTAAACGGTTAATGTAGAAATTATTTTTGTATGAAATTTTATAATACAAAATTTCTTTTCCATCGCTCTTGTAAATTAATAAAATAGTTAAGTCTTAATGTTGCCTAACAAAAGAGTGTTATAAAATTACTTATTTAAGAATCATCTGCCTTAAAGCTTCGAAAAATTATAAATAATTGAAATAAAAAGTACACAAGAATGAAATTGCTATCGTTGAAAAGATAAGTTTTTATTTTAAGGTGATGTAAATTATTTTTCAAAATAACCCTCTCCCCTCTTTTTTTTGTGTGAAAAATAAGCATAATATTGGTTGATATAATCACAATCTGAACCTGTTTCTGTCGTCGACAACCTGCTTTTTTATTTACTCACAAGAGTTTACTTTTTTTCTTTCTCTCAATCTTTTGAACGATTGATTTATGCCTGCTTTTATGCATTCCTAACCAAAATCTATAGTTGTTTTGAATTCAAAATAACGAATTTCGAATTCATGAAGTTGTGCATGTGTGTTGAACGCACAAACTTGTTCTGTTCCTTTTTATGTCGAAATGAAAAATATATTTTTTATGATACTGACTCGTTGCTGGATTTCAATCCAAACGATTCATTGTTTTGATACTTTTTGATTTTCGCTTAACACATTAAAGGGGGGGGGGGGATCTTGACGAAAGTATGCTAGGTGAAGCGGAGGATCAAATCGTAGTACTACGACTACCGTCTTGAATGTGTTAAAAAACATATACACTAGGAGCTTATAAGAAATCGTAGATTAATTTTTCGGAGGTAATTGACTGATTATTCAGTATTTATGCGAATCTAATGCGCATCCCCATTTTAAACCTTTAACTAATTTTAAAAAATGTAATAAAAATAAAATATAAAATAATTTAATTTTTAAAAATCATAAAAAATTGTTTAATTAATTTTGTAAAAAAATGATGATAAAAAAAAACAATTTTGAATTCTACATTTGGGCAAAACCATGCGCATTAGATTCGCTTAAATGCGATATATTATATTTTGTCTCGAAAAATAAAGACAGCCCTAGTATTTTGCATTCTTCCAATTATTCATTTGATTATTTTTCTAATTGCTAAGTTTAAACTAAGTAAATATGAGAAAGATAAAAGGCATTTAGGTTTATGTGCGAGAATGGGCAGCTTACTCCGTTAGTTTCCAGTTCCATATTTGTTAAACCTCATGGTGGATTTCTGTTTTCCTTGTATCATCTTTTCAGCCTCTTGTTCTTCTCTTTTGTGTTAGTATAAGGTTAACCGCGCTGCAATAAGTCTTCCCCGTAGTGATTCTCACGTCATTTCAGCCCTTTGCGAATGAATCATTGGCGAGGGAGGCGCCTCTTCCGAAATAAGTCGCCGACCTTTCGCTCTTAATTAGCGTCGCGAAATGAAATCCCTATGTGTGGAGGTTTCGATATGACCTTTGTACTTTGTTTACACTCACCCATTCGATGGACGAGGAGGAGTGTCTCTATATTTTTTTCTGTACTTTTTGAAAAGGGAAGAATAAAAATAAATAATAAAAAAAAGTTCTCTCTCATCCCTAGTTGTCGTTTTTAGTTACTTCCTCTTTGTGTTCTTTTCCCTCTGCTCTTTGCGTGTGAACCGGGAGCGCTAGTGGGATAAGGGCGGGTTTGCAATGTTTGGCAGGAGAGCGCTTCCTGTTGAGCGATAAAGCGCCAAATATGTCGGCAGGTGTGGTTGTTACGAAGGAAAGTTGTGTTAACTCTAGGTAATCGTAGGATTTTTGTTGTATGGTTTTGGTTTCGAAATGGGATATTAAAAACTATCTATTAAAGTGGTGCCGGTTTTTTTTCTTTCTAAAAAAGGAGTCTTAAAATATTTGAGTTGATCATAATTTCATATTTTTATTTTTGTAAATAAGTTTTTAGAGGACAATTGACTTTGAAATAACTAAAAAATGCACGAAAATGCGAAATTTTATTTATGTTGTTTCATCACAAAATATGTGTTTACATCCAACTAAATTAATAAAATTATTCTCAATAAAATAAATATTTCGTACATCCTATAGAAAAAAAAATGTATGATTTAATGATTTCTCTCTCTTTCTCAAAAAAAAAAAAAAGTATTGAAATTTTCGAAATGTTCCAGATGTCTTAATTTTTAAAGAAATTGATTAGAATTGATAATAAAGATTTCTGTTAAATATGTAAAAAAAAAAAAATAGGCTATGCATTTAAATTTCAAGTTTTCTTTAGATAGTTAAAAACTAATTTTTGCTCAGAAAAATATAAGACTTTAATGAAAATTCAATAAATATGTATTAAACTTTTAGCTTTTAAATGGGATTAGAAAATCATGCCTAGTTTTACTCCAAATGCATTTGTTTGATAATAAGGATAATTTTTAATTTTTTTTTAAAAAATTAAAAATTAAGTTGCCTAGAATATTTTTAAAAGCTGTCTTTTAATTTTTATATATAATTCATTTTATGAAGTTTTTTTTCACTTATTTGTAGTTTTAATTCATATGTAAAAATATTTCATACCTTTAAGAGAATAATTCACAAAAGTACTTGATAGATCCGCTTAAATATGAATTATATGCGTTACATATATGTGTCTGTTAGTTTATAAGAGGTATAATGCTTTCAGACAATATTTAAAAAGATTCGTCTAAAATTGCTTCTAACTAAATAAGATACTGATTTTAAAAAATCTAATATATAATGTGATTTAATGCTAGCATTGATATAAATCTAGGAAATTCAAAATTAAATGCATCTTTTTTACTATACCCCGTTGCTGATACGTAAATTGATCAGAATAATACATTTTTACTATTTTATTATTGGAGTATTTTATAATGCATTTAGCTTGTTGAAATGTTTTTTTAAAAATATTGAGAATATATAAGGAAAAATATTCATTTAATCAATGTAACATCTTAAATAGTTACTTCAGCTATGCAATAATAAAATGGATAAAAATATTAATATTTCGAGTTGGAAATTTTTTTTCTGAATTATCAGTCCTCATATATATTTTTTTGAAGAAAAATGTGTCTCTGTTCGTTTATATTTAGTGTATAAATGCTTGGTTTTTATATAATTCGATTTTATGGGCTGTTTCATTTGAAATTATTCAGTTTTTTAAGATTTTATTTAACATGATGAATTTTTCTTTCCTCCACATTCTAACATTAGAATAATTGATTGAAGAAGTGTATTAAAAATTTTCTTTATTGTATTGTCGAATGAATTTCAAAATAAATAATCATGCATTTTTATAATTAGCAGTTAATTATAAATTATAATTAATAGTTGAATTTCGTGTACAAATAATTTTTATTTGTTATCGTTCATATACATTTCCAATCAATTTTTTTTATCGTTTCAATGATTGTAAAAGTTGTTTATAAAAATTCTATTAAAATATGATTGAATGTAATGCTTCTAAATAAATGCACTGTGTTCTAAATTATTTCATTTCATTTTAACGTAATTTTGATGTGCCCTCATTCATATAAATTTTATACTTTTATTATTTTTGTATTAAATAATTTTATACTTTTTTTATTTTTGTATTAAATTATTTTATACTTTTTTTATTTTTTATTAAATTATTTTATACTTTTTAAATTTTTTATTAAATTATTTTATACTTTTATTATTTTTTTTATCGTTTGCTGATTATGCATACATAAATGTTTGAGAAAAATTCGATTAAAAATTTTCTTTTTATATAAATATCAATTATTTGTATAGAGAGCAAACACATTATTTTACGTCGCCAAATCGAAGTGTCATTGGCGCGCAAAACTTTTTTTCCTTGTGGTAAACCTAATGCGCTTGTAAGCGTCTGCAGTTATTGAGGGAAATAGAAATGACTGTCAGTAGGGCTACTGGATGCGTACGACTCATTCAAGGTTTTGGAACTCTGTAAACAATGTGTTTTTATACGTTTTTTCTAGAGGAGATGGGATTTTTTCTGAATTCGGTTATCAACATTTAATCGGCCATTAAAAAAACTATTAAGAAAATTATTCATCAGCTTAGCGAAAGCGTTGTGATAAGATTAAATTTATTCTTTTGGATTATTATTTATATTTCTTATTGGATTTCGCTATTCAGTGATTTATTATTACTTCAGTTCTGAATGTGGGATCTTCAATCGGAATAGTGCTTTTTGGATATTTGACTTTTCCTAAAATATTCGAATCGACGAAATTCTATTGACAGATTTTATACCCAACGCTTTTTAAAGCATTGCTTGAAATCATACATTTTAAAAATTTTAATTTGGAATAAAAATAAACAATAAAAGCAACTACACCCAAATTTAAACACCAAGAAATATTTTGAAGCCCAATTTTCTTTTTTATGTGTGTTACAAGACATTTCTAGATTTCTGTGTTGTGTTCTGAATATTAAATGTTCGATTACAAATCAGTTTTCAGTCTAATTAACCCTAAACACGGAAGTTAAAATAACAGGTCTGTGAACTAATGGTGTGGAACTCTTAATTTACTCTGACAGCGTTCTATTGTGTGACATCAAGGCTGGCAGCAACAGTGGATGATGTGTATTCATTGTCCCTACCTTGTCTCTAAAAAACGGTGCGTTGTATGATTTAAAGCATAAAAAGAAATTCAAAAATTGCTATCTTCAAAAATTGTTATCGTCAAAAAAACTGTCGTTTTGGAAAAAGTGAGTAAGCATAGAATGAAATGAAGACCACTGGTATGGTCTGTTGGAATGTTCCTATTGAAGTAGACTGGTTTGGTAAGTTTAATTTTTTAATAGAAATTACTAATGGCAGGGAACATTATTTTAATTTTGACGAGTAAAAATTATTAATGTGGTTAAATTATTAATTATGATTATTAATAAAATTGTTAATTATTATCTTTTGTAAATTTCTTGTTATTAATTGGTAATTTTTAACCTGATAATATATCCATGTTGGCTTATTATATTACCTGTAAATTGTGGCATGCCTTTTGGAAAAAAATCTTTCAAAATACCTTACTGGAGCATGACATCAAAATACTGTGGGGTTTAACATTACCAAATTTGACACGAAGTTATTTGTTCATTGATTAAAAATTAAAGAAACTCGGTGTTTTTCTTTTATTCCACCCCCACCCCCCAAAAACGATTTACATATTTTTTTAATCTCAAACAATTACTTTCTACTTATACTAATTTTAATAAATTGGAACAAATATTTTTTAGCGTATTTTACGATACTTATTGTTTTAGTTACTGAATTTATATCAACGTTTATTGAGACAATATTAAAGGTGTCTTTTTTTTCTTTGCGCGCATTATTACTATATAATTTCAAAAAAATTAAAATACAATACGAATTATGCCTTATACATGGCAGTATTTCTATTACAGTTTCAAATTCGTTTTTGATTGTTTTTTTTGTTGTTGTTGTTCTCTGTAAGAAGAGATTTATCAAAATCTTATTCATAGTATTTTTAGAACTTTTTTACGGCGTTAAAACATTTGAGAGTAGTTATAATAATAAAAGAAACCCTTCTTAAGTATAAAATATTAATTTTAAAGAAAAATCTTAAATTAAAACATATATAATATGGTTAACAACTGAAAAGGAAGTAAGAAATATTTCATAAACTATTTAAAATTATTGCATTATTTTTCCACGCCAACTATGATATTATATGAATCAAACAAATTGCAACTGTATTCATATAAAAATTAATAGTACTTATCATTCAGAAAGTAGAATTTTTTAAGAGTTTAAAGACAAGATATAGCTTTGAATAGTTATAAATTTTCACATTATATTTGAATATTGTTTTCAGGATTAAATATTATTAAAAAAACAAATATTATAAATTAATTAATTATAGGATCACATATACTTTAAATTATTAAGCAACATATTTTCAAAGATTTAGATCGTAGAACGACTTAAAAAAACTGATGCACGCACAAACGCTCATAAAAAAAAAAAAAAACCTTGAATAATCAGGAATATTGGAATAATGTTTAAAAATCTAAAGAATATATATATGTATATATAATTTTAATGAGTTCGTATGTAAAGTTTTATTTCAAATAAAGCAAAACACAAAAATTAAATAACAAAAAACACTACATATATGAGGGAATGAGCTCAAGTCGGGCTTTTGGATTCTCGAATAGTTCCTTCGTGATAATTTGGTCTGAAAAACGTTAGTCGTGATCTAATATTCTATTCTTAATGACTGGTTCTTAATATTTATCAAGCATATCGTCTGAAATGTGCGTAGAACTAATTCGATGGGTTTGGTTTTTCCGAAACTAGAAAGAACAAAAGATTTGCGACTTTAGGCAGGTGTTTTTTCTTACATTAATTATGTCAAAAAAAAAAAAAAAAATCCGCACGCTTCCCATGATTTTTGGTGTGAATAATGTTGAACGGAAGAGTTTTTGCGTACACTCCTTCACAACACACGACCGAAACGACTCGATAATATTGCACCATTCACGCCTTATTAGGACGCTGATGAGATTCCAAAACAACACGTTCAGGTTTCTTCACTCTGCTGCGTTTATAAGATGTGGCGAACTTCTGACATTGGTGGTAAATAAAAAACATGATGGCCCTGTTAGCTTTGGTTCTGTAGTGTACGTTTTTAATAGCTATTATAATACGAGTAATTCCCTGCTGTATGTTTTTGTTTCATACAAAAATTATATATTGAAAAAAGGTATATGAGTATATATTAAAGGTAAAGGTATATATTTACTATGGCTTTACCGTAAATTATTTTTTAAATTTCGATTTACTGCAAATGTTTTCTATTCTTATAATTTATCAAAGATGCCTTTAAAAAATTTAATTCTGACTGTGCCAATATAAATGACTTCTAGAATATATATGTGTAAACACATAATTTTTGAGAAATTTCGCAGCCAAAGAGAGAAGACACTTTTGTAATTTTAAAACTTCACTTTATTTTATCGTAATTTATGTACAAGCTACGATGCACATCAATCCACAGCGCGTCACAACAATGTAAAAAATGCATATATTTATCTCCATGATAATATACTGTAAACTTCTAATAGGGATTTTTTTTTTTTAAATAACTGCCGATTTAGGTAAGGGATCTTTTAAAAGAATTGGTTTAGATTTGCAATTTTCATCCCTTCACTTGAAACGTGGGAACCGCTAATTTAAGCAAATTTAAGCATTCTACATTTAGATGATAAAAAATCGGAAATCATCTAGTATTTAATTTAGATTTAGAGATATCATTATGTATATAAAATTGAAAGAAGTAGTCAATTCATGTAAAGTTATGGTCGTATAACTACATAACGTCTGTCGTCAGACCATATTATTCTCTCCTGATACTTTTTGTCTCTGTGTCAATGAAAACGAATATAAGAGATCAAAACTTAATTGTGCAAGCGGAATGGATGTGAATTTGGTCCATCTTAATTGTATCGACTCGGACTAAAATGCCTGACTTCTTTGCGTACAGTTTTATAATTCTAATTCCTAATAATTTTTTTCATTTGCGTACACTTTATAATTCTAATTCTTGATAGTTTTCTTACTTTCGTTTATAATTCTTGATAATTTTCGTAATTTTGTTCACAATTTATAATTCTAATTCCTGATAGTTTTCTTAGTTTGCGCAGTTTATAACTCTAATTCGTTATGTATTTTAAATGCGTACAGTTTATAATTCTCTGATACTTCTTTTCATTTGCCTTCTACATCGTTATCATATTGGTTATGACATTTTCGTTTTTTTATATCTACTTATATTATTCATCGTTGACAACAGCAAAAAATGATATAATCATAATCATATTAATTATATTTTTTTATATATAAATTTACGTGTGCGCTAAAATATATCGCACTAGTACTTTTTTAGGGCATTGTGCTAGTTGGTCATCAGATGTCTGAAAAAATATTATTATCACACATTTTCCTTCTTTCTATTTAAGTAAAATGTTTTCATATTCTTCTATTAACCAAACAATTGACGTTGATGTTTTTCATTTGTATTTAAGGAAACAAATTCTCTTGAATCAAGTAACTTGATCAATGCTCTTTTCCCCTCTTAACAATTTTTTTGTGCTTCAACGATGCCGCTTTTATACTTGTGTGACAAACACTTATCTTTTTACTGTGCGTTCATTCGAGTGTAATTGAAAAAGCTTACAGAAATGTTCTCTACTCGTCGTTTTCAAGGAAGAGTTAGCCTTGATATTGCTAAATGCCCTTGGCGGTAATTTTTGGCATTGGGCCATGCCTTTTCTTTTGAACTGTAACTTTTTCGGCTGTTATCAAATGTTGCTGAAAAAATCATAATACTTAAAAGCATGTGCATCTGCTGTCAATGTAGTTAACATGTTTAATATTGTTAAATTATTTTATTTTTGTTTTCCAGATTTGCGCTTTTGACGTTCATTGTCGATTTAATTTTTATAATTATGAATTTTTATAATTACAAGTTTGTTAAAAGAAATATACACGATAATTTTGATAACAGAGAATCATTTTGATCCCCACAGTTTTATAAATTTAAATTATAATCAAATTATCACTTATATTAGGTATAAATATATTCTATTTTATCTTATATACTTCTTTCAGATCATTGTATTATTGAATGCATGACGTCATATATTTTTTCTGAACACACACACCCACAATATCGTCTATTTGTTTTACATAGTGTTAATTTTATTTTCATATGCTCTGTTTTTTTAATGTGCAAAGTGCTCCAGATATTAAAGGAAAATACCCGACATTTAATCGAATTAGATTATGAAAATATGTTCCTTCTATAGTGATTTAAATAGATATAGTGTACAATCTTTAGATTGCATTTAAAATATTTTGTTTTGAAACTTTAATTTTTGCAGATACTCATAAATTAAATGTGCCGCCGATCAAGAGCGAGAATGCAGTGGTAAGAACTGGTTAATATGATTCTATAGATACTCGTTAATTCTTTAAATGATCGAAATATGAACAAAAATCATTATATCTGTATAAAATGTAATTAAAAGTGTACTCAAGTCACTTGTGCTATTTTATTTTTTAAATGATCAGTCTTTTTTTTTTTTTTTTTTTTTTTGATTAAATTATCTACGAGCAAGTATCCAAATTTCAATTAGCCATAAATAAAATTTCAACTCCATTAGCATATGCGATTTCATACCCTTAAAGCATACATTATTACAATATGCTAATAGTCTTCGCTAATTTTTTCCCTCTCTATTTTTAAACGTAACATTTACATTTGCAAAGCTGGTTTGTAGCAGGTTTTTTTTCCTGTTCAAAACGCGAGACGTCATATTATGCGCAGTTTATCTTGGAAACAAAAATCAGTACCTTGTAGTAATAGTTGTCTGGCGGTGTGTGCGTTTGAGGGGCTGGTAATCTTTTTTTTTTTTTTAATGTATTGAAGTTTTCCCTTCCCCCTGTTAATCATTGATCTACTGACAATAAAATGTATTTGAAAATTTTCTCCCCATCCAATTCTGTTTTATTTTGTTCCCATGCTAGTTATTACTTATTATTATACTTCTTACTTATTATTATATTTCTTACTTATTATTATACTTCTTACTTATTATTATACTTCTTACTTATTATTATACTCATACCAATTATTACTTATTATTATACGCCAGTTACTTATTATTTTTTTAAAAAAAATGGAGGTATTCTGTTGCACTTGTTTATTCTTTCATACCAGTGTTATTTCGTATAAAGATTTTTAATAGACATATTCTTTGAATCAATGCTGTTTCGATCATAATAAATGGATTCGGCTAGACAATGCAGCATCAAATTTCTCTTAGCTGAGGTTAAGGCTAAGAGGGGAAAACCTTGTGGTAGGATAGTTAATGGAAAAAGTGATCGGCCACCCATCCCTCTCCCGTTTTAGAATTCCAGCGCGTTAACTTGCCATGTATTTGACTGCTGAAAATACATTAGTGTATTTTCACAAGGATGGGAGCATCGGCGTGCTCTTGTTGGGTGACATTCTGCTGGTGATTTATAGTTGGAAAACTTGTATCATGACAATGCTCGCGTGAAGTGGGAAGATGACATCAATCAAGTTCGATGCATTTGGAAAAGAATGCGTGTTCTACTTCTACACGCTGCATCTTCAAGCTTTGCTGGATTAGGAAGTCAAATCTCTTTTGTATATATAAAATTTTATTTTTCTAAGTAGTGACCTTATTTTGTTACATTTATATGATTGGAGATATGTCGATTTAACAATATATTACAGTCGATTAAAAAATTCTCTTTATCTGGGTCTTTAATATCGATGCACGTGATGGATTATAATATACTGAATTTTTTGTTCGTCATACTTGCTTCATTTTTATTTTAAAGAGATGTCCATTCTCTGTTACTGTGTTACAATTTATTATTGTTATTATTTTCATGACGTATATTTTAACCTACTGCTCTGTACTTGATAAGTATTATGAGCTTTGTTAATTTACCTTCTCTAATTTAATGATTTAATAAGAGAGCCTTTCCTTTTGTTTCTGCAACTGGGACAACTATATTTGTCTTGCCCTCTTCTTCGATTGCCACTGATATGAAAACTAGCGGGTCTCCCCAAAACTTTCTGCTGCATTCTGTAATATAAGTGAATTTGTGTTTTAAACTCGTTTTTCGCCTTATAATTTCTAATTGAAACCAAAGTTTTATGCAGAATCGCAAAAGCGCATATCTAATTTGATAAGTTTTAAGTCATTTCGTTTGTATTTCGCTTTCTTATTAGCCTTAGTGTTGCTTTAAAACGAGACGTTAATATACTAAACTAAACTAACTAATTCGCTTACTAATTTCTAGAAGTATAGACTGCCAAATGTGTAGTCCTTTCTCAATTTAATAGGTTTGTTTTGATGCTACTCATCTTGATTCGTGCTCTGCACTTGTGTTTTTAAACAGGACTGTTCAGAAAAATTGGAAGGCTAGAAATCTAACAGCATCATAACCAATCTTCTGGGCATAAATAAACTCTTCATACGAATTCTAGCTCTCTTCATTTTATACTTACTGCGTTAGCTTACATTTGAACAGGCAAACCAAAAGACTTTTACTAAATATATTTCATTCAAAATTTCATAGACATTTATAAATTTGTTGTATAGATCAGAAACTGAATTTCATATCCTGAATTTTAACTACTCAAAATGTTATTGAACTCTTTTTGTCACATCTTGACATTTTCCAAAAATGTGGTTTTCGAAATCGCGGATGTCTAAAGCGGCGGTTACACGACCTGCACCCTCCTGCGGACAAGAATGCGTTCCTCCTTCGACACCTCTTGAGGTTTTCTGGGCTCCTTTCATGCCTGGGCAGTTTACCTACAAATTGTCGGTAGGGTCGACTGGCATCAAAGAAATACAGAAAACCACAAGAGTGGTCGAAGGGGGAACACGTGGCTCGTCTGACAGATGGAACTGGGCTCTATCTACGTTGTGAGCTCGAACCCCACCGAACAAAGAATTTCCACGTGTGTGATGATTGGTGCGTGTATAAATCTGTTGTGGTTACAAAGTCCTCCATGTTGAGATTAATAGCACTGGGGGTACTGATTCAGGAGTGATCGTTCTCTGATCCAGGTCTAAATTACGATCTGCGGATGAGTAAATGAAATGTACACGGCTTAAAGCCACATTTCGACGGGCTGTTGCCTTTATGATCGTGAAACTGCCACCTGACCCATAGTAGGGCCATTACCACTTCTGGACATCGTCAGGAGCTTCTCACAAATTGCCGGAAAAAAGAATAGACATCGAAGAACCCTGAAAAACCACAATTCAAGGGAAATTTTGCCTATTTCAAGATGTGCATGGACCGTCGGAATGTGGTTTAAAACGTCAAGGATTATCAAAAATCTCGAGTTCGAATTTTTTTGATGATTACATTTTCTCATTGCTTCGTATATGAGAAAGTGTTAAGCAAACATATAACTAACAATTCAGTAAAAAAATGGTCAAGCGTTGATAATGTTATTTCTTGTTTGTTTTCACTCTAAAACTAAAACAACAAATTGATTCTTGTAAGCACCTTCTATCGGTGCAGGAAGCCAAGGCGTCAAGACGCACAATGGGAGGAAGCAGTCTGACCTAGGGCGGTTAGATGGCTGGACTCTGAAAGGGTCAGGCCGGCCAGGATAACAACCTCGCGCCTTATCTTGCATACTGAGTGAATTTGCTCCTCTGTCCCCTTAATGAGTTGTTTGGATGCGGACTTGTTACATCGAGAGCACATTTCAGGTTACAGCTACCGTTAGTTAGCATTTAAATATGCCACATCACGTCTCTTCGCGCTGATCAACAGGTTTCAGCACTTTTATGCTAGAAATAAACTGCATTCAGACTGTTCTGTTTTTGACTTACTGATTTGCAGCACCTCCAAAGAATCATTCAGAAGATATTAGTTTGCAATGTTTTGCTGTAAATAGTTTACTGAAAGTAGTAGTATGTTTTCTTAGAATCTTCTGATAGCTGTGTGTCTGTTTATTATAGAGTGATTAATGGATTTTATTACATTTTGTTTTGGCCTTAGCATCACATAAAACAATGAATTGATAAGCTGGTTGTATTTTTTGATGGACTCCAAAACAGTGCTGCATTTCATATATCTGAAGATTCACATTCGAATCTTCCTCGGAAGCGGATTTAAAAATACAATTAAAAATTAAAAAGACGATTATAATTAGTAAATGATCTTATTCTGTATTAGTGGGATGCATTGCATTTTTAATTTTGATCTGCCTTTATAAATGATTATAATTTGTAAGTCTATTTGAAAATTACGTATGTCATAAAAAAGAATTTAAATTTCATTTGTTTTAATATATTTTTAATGAATGTGATTTTCAAGTTTCCTTAAATTATTTAAATATTATTAAAAATACCTGTTATTTTACTAACAATTATCCGTTATTGTGAGTGATTTAAATACAAATACGAAAAATATTTGATCAAATGCACATGAACTCAACTGTGAAATAAATAGACATAAAAGTTATTTTTATGTATTTATATTTTTTAGATTTTCTGAATTTTCTTGTATTGTTAATTGATCTTACAAATTTATTTATTTTATAGATGATTCCTCCGAAATTAATGTACAATTTCCAGACCACACGAAGTCTATTTAGACAAAGGGTCTTGTAATTTTAAATTATGATCAGATAACAAAATCACAATTTTAAATTCTCCCATCCCTTTTCCAAACTATGATTTCGTTGCATCGGCTGGATGTTTGATCCCGACCGACTTAACGTGTTCCAGACCTGTATGTACGATGGTTCTTTCATTAATTTAGACTTCAAACTTGGATACTTCCGATATTGAAGCCGAGACTTTTCCAACAGGCCCCTGTGATTTAAAAATTTATAAAAGAAATGTATACAATCTTTTGAAAATTCCTATAACAAATACACTATTGTTTTGCCGACTAACATACTATTTAACCACTTGCTTTATCCTTGCTAACCTTCGGTTAATGACAGGCGTGAAATGAACTTTCATCTGTAAAATTTTGCTAGACCCAAAGTCATGTAATAAAATGTCTCACCTTTGTACTTTAACCCTAGCCTTGTTTTAAAAAGAATGCAGTTAAGTCATAAACCACTTTAACACTCCAATCTACATGAGAGTAACCTGCCCATGTTTGGTTAGAAACAGCCGCCTGCGGTTGCCCTTCATGTGGGCAATGTCAATTCATCGGCGGAACCTTGATTGAGCTCTTGTAATAGCGTTGTTACCTTGCAGCGGTCGTCGGCAGAGAACTGAAGAATGAATTATGGCTTCAGGTACGCAACCCAAATCAGTCAACACCTGGGAAAGGGTTTCCTGAATGTCCATTGACCTTGATCTCGATACGGGCTGAATTCTCCGTTGGGTGTGGAAAGCTGCTTGATATTTATATATTTTCAGACCCTTCTCTGTAGCATTTAAAGGGTTCTTTGCACTGTAATGATTAGTCAACAACACTTCCCGCCTGGGGACATCATAAAAGTTGTTACTCTATTTCTTTTATGATGATTAATTTTGGTAATGTATCCATCTTTCTTGTTCACTAAAGCTCTTAGTTGGATGATAGTAATTTCTGGATGGGTCGATGTCTGATCCAGTCCCTTGGTTTAGTTAGATTAATATAGTCAATAGATCCCATTCTGGGACGTTATCTTTATTAAAGGTACAAGAGATGCTGTACTTGCAACTTTGCTTTTCTGATTTTGTTTCTGAAATATATATATTGATTGAAGAAGGTTTTTTTTTTTTTATTTTTATTTTTTTTTTTTTCAAAATCAGAGTTGTTAACGATTGGGCAGACTCGAAAATTTTTAGTGTCTGCAAAAATTGAGGACTGTAGAAGAATTCATATTTAAGGATGTAGTTTTCAGGCAATAATACTTTTTAAGTTTAATGTCTTTTTGAATAAAAAAAGATATGGTCCTGGAAAGTTTGCAGATCTTTCAGTGATTCAATAATTTTTGCTAGAATTAGGATATTAAATAATGGAACTTTCTGCTCTTTCCTTTTTTTTTTATTTACACTAAATGCGTTTTTTGGCACGAATTAAATTATAAATTTTCTTGCTCATTGTTGGTCAAAATTTATTTATTTAAAAAAATGATAAGTTGAATTTAACCTCTTGGAAGATTCGGCTTCCTAGGTGGACTGTTCAAATCTCAGAGCTTGTTTAAGTGAGCACGCTTTTCAAAAGAAATTTATTAATGATCTAGAAAAGTTGTTTAGTTAATTTTATTATCTTATTTTGGATTTATCTTAGGCTATTTAGTGCTTAGCAAATTCAAACCGTGGTATAAATTGTGTAAGCTACATTTGTAGTTTTATTATACATAAGGACGATGCAAACTACTTTTAAAATTATTTTGTTGTGGAGGATTTTTGTTTTATCATTTTTATTGTTTGCGACCATAGTCATATTTAATTTCATGCATTAACTACCTTAAACTGTTTTCATTTGACTTTTAAATATGACTGTCAATTTTATTGACTAGTGGTTTGGGGCTTATTTTTGGACTAGAGGCACATGTATTTGTTCTGGATGTCATTTTGGACAGCTGTATGTATGCAGAGAAACAAAAATCGATGCTATTATCATTAATATTAAATAAATTAACCATTTTACATTATCATCAAATATATTATCATTTTTAAAATCAAATACGATATAGGGACAAAACACGCTCACACACACGTGCGCTTGCAATTTGATGTCAGTAATGGTTATTTTGACTACATTACCAATTCTGATGTAAATAGTTGTTGTTATATTTAAAAAATTCTCCGTGTTTCTGGAATATTAAAATAACTATAGTAACCGTATTTGTATTCCCTAATTTTTTAAAATTGAATATGAAAAATTATCATGTTCTCGTCCTTACCACTAATCATGTAATTTCCTGACTTATGTTCTTCCTCTTCAATTCAAAAATTTCATATTCTCTTCCTCACTTTTATCGCATTATCTCCTAGATCTTTTCACCTTTTTGGCTTAAAAAATTTTTTTTGAAAGAGTCTCTGAAACAGGTAAATCTTTTTTTCCTTTTAAGCACTCTTCCTGTGAGTGATTCTTTTGAATCGTTAATGCAGAGACACCGAGACTTGTTGACCTCTGTCTCACCTTTTTCAAGTGAGTCTAATTGCAAAAACAGCCGCCGGACTCTCTCTCGTCCTGTTCTTCCCTTTCATTTGCTTATTGCATCAAATTGCTGAGGATTTTTGGAGAACTCGTTCCTACATTAGACTATTAATTGCAGACTCCGTCGTTTTATTGGTGATTGCTGTCGTCAAGGTCACCCCACTGGATTTTGCTGGAAGTTTGCCGCGTTTTTGTGACATGTTTCTTTTAAATTCCTAATAATGTTTCCATTATTGGTAAGAGCCGATTCGGGTTTTCAATATGGGGTAAGGTCGTGCGGTTGAATGTATTGCTTGTTTATATTGATCATCCTAATGACTTTAATAGTAATTGATGTCTGTGAACAAAGTTTAGTTTTAATTTCTTAAATGTGTTGTTTTCATTTCTTCCTAATTAATCGACAGTTTCCGATTTATATTTTGATTGATCTTTGATTCATCGATTACTAAATGTTTATGGATGATTATTTTTTTGTATCAGACTATAACTCTACATTATAATCTGATACAAAACTTAGTAATCAGTGTCTTGGATAAGGACATGATTAATCGATGCTCTACGCAATAAAACTATATTTACAATAAAAGCTGCTTAATTTCCGGGAGATCCTTCTCAAATTCTGACATTTATCTATGTTTCAATCTCTCCGAATGTATTGTTTATTTTTATAATCTTTTTAGCATTTTCTTAAAACGTGTGATAGGTTTAACGTAAGATGAATATAATTTTAATAATACATATAGAATAACAAATGAAAGTCTTTACCAGGTGTTTAGAATGCTTTATGAATTTCAGAATTTTCAAATTATTCATTGGTGATCTAGCTGTTTGTTAGTCTTCGTATTTCAGAGGGATTTAAAGCCTTAAATTTTTTTTTATATGCAGACAAGAAACGTAAGTCTGAGTTAGTTAGTATTCTAAACCTGATCATTGATTTTTTTAAAACATTCATTATGTTTATTGCATTTTAGGTTAATACCTGTTTATTAGCTACCTAAGTCAATTTTGCAGCATCTAATTTTCAATGGTTATTGTTAGAATTTTTTAATTCTAAAATAAATTACAGATAATATTTGAATTAAGTTTATATTTTTCCTCTCCCATTTAAAGAATAGTTATATGCATTGATCTTAAATCCAGTTATTATTAAATCCGATTGATAAGTATTTAGAAGATATATTCAATACTTTTTTTCTCAAGTTGTATTAGAAACTTTTCATAATATTTTGATATCAAATTTTTTGCCATTACTTAAGCATTATTTTTTATGTCTACTGTCTTTAACAGCAACGAATGGTTCGTATTATTAATACCAATCAGTTGTATCCATTCGCCATTTCCAGCCTTATAATAATATAAATATGTTCTGACGAATGCATTTTTCAGTATTTCCTCGTTCGTAAATGTGAAGTACCTTCTATCCTTGCACATTAATCTGGATGAGCCCCTACGTGTTGCATGTTATATTGTTTAATGTTGTATTGTGGGCTACATTGAACGTGTTTTCATCTATGAAGCGTCAGAAATTACAACCTTTGTCTTTTCTTAGCACTGCATATAAAGCTTGGCAATCTTTGTTCCACTATTGGAATGAAACTTAAGGCTTGTAATCTCTGACTCCATAGGCCATTTCCGTGTGCTTTCGACATCTCTCATTCTGCATTTTGCGTTACTCATTCGTGTTTTCTGTTGCATTCGCTCGACTTCTCACGCGGCCGAGGAAAATTTCGCTGTTGTTCTTCGTCGACCTTAATCCTCAACGCTTGGGCTCTCCCATTCAGCAGACACCTTCTCCCGTGCTGCGTGCTCACCTGCCGTGACTCAGAATCGCCCCTTTTTCCTTCCAACCGCGGTTATTATTCAATAGAGACACGAAGCAGAGAACCAGGGTTTTATTCCTTTTTTTTTTAATCTCTCAATGTAATTCTTACATACTGAACTCGGTGTTTCGGCATGTTCGTGCGGGTGGAGGGGTGAGCAGCAGCAGCATCAGAAGGTCATTAGTAATAATTGATGTTCGCCCCACATTTTCCAATCACTTCTGATTTGTAAGAAAAGGATATATTACTTGGAATATGAAATACACAATGCAAAATATTGTTATCCTCGAAATAAAACGGAAATGTTGAGATGAATATCTACATTTTAGACCTACCCGAATCTGAACAACCTTTTTTCTTTTTAAGAATTTTTCCGCGAACAAAACTAAAGCTCTATTCCTACGACCTGTAGCCTTAAGGCCTTATCACACGGCAAAATATTGTCGGCACTTTTCGTCAGCAAATGAAAACGCTAGTGATGTCATTTGTGTTTCGTCATTTCAAAGTTTCACAAGATAGGTTGAATTTCGTTTGCAGACGATACTTCCGTCACTATCGTCGGCATTTACAAGCTGGTTAAAAAATTAATGATGACGAAAAACTTGTTTGACCGGTTCTTGAGAGCAGAAACGGAAAGTTGCTGAGTGCGGACGATATTTCGCCGTGTAATAAGGTCTTTACGTATTAGATCATAAATCCACCAACTGACCCATTGTTGGGCCAACACCACCAGTGGATGCGATTGGAGCTTCCCGCAAATTGTCGGTAAAAATGATCAGGCATCAAAAGAACCCCAGAAAACCACAAGATAGGGGAAAGAGGGAAAACGTCATACGGCATTGGAACGGGACTTAACATGCTAAAAATATGGACAGTTCCATAATGATATATATATATATATATTGTCACTCTAACTGTCTATCTGTATCAAATGTTTGACAAAATCCATCAGCAAATGGCTACCTGTCAATCTGTCTATTCATATGTGCGTGCACCCATGCTTCTGCGTGCGTACGATGAGTCAAAAGACCAATTATTGGAACTGGATATGTCAGCAGCTCGTCAATGTTTTAGATATATATTGAGTTTTAGACTAAAGGGAATGAATCCAAATTGCACATTCATTTGTCATCGGTATACTTCGAGGGTTGACACAAAGTACTTCATTTGCGAGAATATGCAAGAAAACTAAGGAGAAACACTTGCTCTGGTTTACTCTTGTCTGTGGTAACATCGTTCGTTGTATGTGCTTTTTTCGCACTTGTCGATTTTGAATGCTTTAGTTTGTGGGTAAATTTTAGTTGATCTGAATGCTCTTACGGAAGAAATGAGAAAAAAGGCAATTTTCCATTTCATATAGCTTATATTTTCCACAGCATATGATTTTCTTTTCTTTATGGGATAATCTTATTTTCACATCTACCACAAATAATTGTGCCTATTTATTTACAGCTGAATTGCTATTATCGTAATATTCATTCCATCCACCATGGTCTGAATGAAATGCGCTGAAAATATTTTTTTTCCGGCGATCTTGATCAAGTTGTTTTAGAAATATTGCTTGTAACGATTGCCTTTCAAATCAAATTAGTTTTATTCTATGATTCTTTCCTTTTTTGAGAAATATAAAAGTAAAACATAAACTGGCTTTTGCCAACGATAGCTGTATACAAGAACTCAATGTTCAGTGTAGTAATATATTACATATGCATATAGCGATTGAAATGTATTGCAAGATTTCTATATGTACGTAAAAATTCGTATGAATCTTCCATCTTTGCTTTTAAAAAATTTCTGTAAAGATCTGTATTGAGAATAGGACTGTCGCTGTAAAATATGAGAAACAAATTTTAAAACTAATGATTAAGTTTATGTTCTCTTTGATGCTACTTGTGAGCATCTTTAAAGTGAGATTAGATCTATTCTCTTTTCAATCTCGCTTTACCCCTCCCCCCATAAAAAGGAAAAACTTTTTCCATTTTGCCGTTATTTGTTATGCACTTTTTGGTCATTAACCGACTAACTACTCGAGACTAATTAGAACTGTCGTTACTGCTAACTATCGAAAGAAATAGAACGCAGTCTTTGTCTGAAGAAAACAAGATGCTAGTGAATGGGAAGAAGATAATGACGAGAACTGTTTTCTCCTACTGCCATCTTATGGAAATTTGCATAATTTTATGACTTTGGAGCATAATTTTGCTGAAGAGACTGGTCATTTGCATATTTTACTGGTATCGAGGTTATCTTTTCAACAAATGATGCTTAGAATCGGTGAACTGAATTTCATTTGTTGCTTTAAGTGTAATCTTTATTGCGTTCAACGCTGGATTTATAATATTACAATTTTCGTTATCTTTTTTCATTTCTGGGATAAAGGCCTGTTTTACCGTTAGATGACTTTAGGCGATCTGCAAATTGCGCTTGTTCATCAAAAGGACTTGGGCTCTTCGACTTTCTCCCCCTGATAGTAATTACTGGATTGTTATATGTATTTTATTATAACCGGAAAGTTATTATTCTAGATGCTGATAATACTAAGTAAGGAATTTACCTGTATTTTCGTAAGTAAAATGTTCAAGGAATAATAAATTTTTGAGATAAAATTTGGCAGTTCAACATTTTTAGGTATTTCCAAACATAATGTAGTGCATCTATTGACGGCAGTCCTCCACAATAAATCCTGTCGATACTGCTACGTTCAGTGGTGTTGAGGTGGTCGGCTGTATACGAGAAGTGACATTGGATGTATACCCCCCCCCCCTTCTAGATTTGTGAAGTATTCCTACACCAGTCTTGTTCAAAATTAACTGAATTATTCTGTTTTAGCCGTGTTCACATTTCGGTTTCCTCTGTAATGATTTGTTACCTTTGTTATTGTTTCATATGGCAATAGACATAGACAAGCCCACTTATGAAATCAGAGATTTTTAAGCCGAGAGAACATCTCTTGTTTTCAATAGCGCCATCTAGGACCAAGAATACATCTTAGCTGCTTATACGTCACAACCCTTTTTACGGAGTGGACTTCATTCACTCATCCACAGGAAGATGACATACACAAAAATTAGATTGCACAACCCCGTTTTACATGTTGCTCTTTCACACACCTCACAAATAGAGCACAATGGAAGAACAACGGTGTTCGAACCAAAACTCCAACCTGGGACGCCTCAAAACGCCTCATTTTTGGCGAGGCGGCTCCTAAGTGCCCCACATGTGTGGATTTTTCTATTAAACATATTTTGATCGAGTGCCCGTCTTTTAATTCATCTCGTTCACAATTCTTATTGTCATTAACACTACAAGACCTGTTGGGTCAAAAATTCCACCCAAACATTTAAAAAATTTTAAAGTCCATTGGCATTTACAGTTGCATTTAACTCTTTAAACTTCTGATCACGCTTGATTTTGACATTGCATCTTGGGAATGCGCTCTTTGCATCGTTGTCTCATTTACATTTTCAACCTTGTACGTATTTGAACTTTTATTTTTGGCATTTGTATATCGATAATTTTTTGCTTTTATTTTTGTCATGTGTGGTTTTATAATTATGTCTATAGTTTTACCATTTGCATGATCAAATGTGGTTCTTGCGCCAAAAACCCCTAATCAACCAACCAATCAGGGACGCCCTGATCACGGTGAAGATGCGTTAACCCTAAGCCAGGACGTTCGGCTTTGTTACATTTTAAATGCTATGATTATCTGATATAAGTAGTTAAGTCTTACAGCAATGGGACAAAAGAGTTCAGTAGGGAGAAAAAAATGGTAATATTTCAACTATAATTCTCAGCTCAATCTCGTTGTGTTACAAAATATAGAAACTGTCTTTTTGATGCTTCCGAGATTCACACTACGAACAATCATTGCTGTTGTTCAACTTTATTATCCTAGGAAGTGTTGCGGTTCACAAGGGATAAGTTAATAATTATAATTTTCTTACTATTTTTTAGTTCTTTTTCTTATTACTTCACTCAACGTTGCTGAGTATACGGAAGCAGATTATGGGAAAATACGTCTGAATGAGGCATTTTGTTGAGCAATGGGTATTGATAGAGTTGAGAAGATCGAGACAATCACTTTCATTTTACTTTTTTTCTTTCTTCTATCTCTTTGACCCGTACTTAATCATTTCAAGCATTCTAATTGGCGGCTGATTTTTATCTCTTGTTTCAGGGAGAAAAAATTATGCCTGCGGCCTTTTTCGAACATCACACGGTCGCAAGAAGTAAAGAAGCGCGATTGTTCTACTGTGTATACAGTATTGAATTGCGAAAAGCATACACTCATGATACACCCATTAATGATAAACACATTCTTGGGTTGCCACTTAATAGCTGCGATGAAATCGGCACGTTTGAGACGCAGGTGTGAATCGGAAAGTGTCTTCCTTTTTTGTTTCGTTTCATTTGTTAACTTATTTTTTTCCCCAACGCAGGTGCAAGTATTTGAATTAACAATATTTGGTGGTTTCTCAACGTAACGATTATATGTTCATAAAATTTTTATATAATTCTATAAAGTGCATTTTTAATAGATACTAAGTTTATTATTTAAAGAATTTTAAATTAAAAGTGTAATATAATTGATTGGTTTATTAATGTTATATATTTAGTAGGTGTTATGAAGAATATTCGATGAGAAGAATATTCGATGTATACTTTATTATAGGTTTAATGTATTATAATTATTGTTTCAATTTTTTTTCTCTTTTATGTTTTTACCGTTAGAGATTATTTACTGAATAAAAAAATAAGTATCGAAAGATTTTCAAATTAAATGCTGATTTTCATATATATATATATATAATATGTGTGTGCGTGTTCTCTTTATTTTCTTGTAGAATTTTATTTTAATCTGTGGTGTTCATCAAATTTTGAAAATTGGATATTTGCGCATCTCAGGATTATAAGCATCTTTTTTTTTTTTTAGTATTTACATGAAATTTAATGTGTAATTTGTGGGGGGAAAATGTTTAGAGGGTTAGGACCTTTTTTATTAATTGCATTGGATGTTTATTCAAATAATAACGCAACTATTTAAAATCAGTGCGTGCAAAAATTGTGCTAAGCCTTTTCTATTTTTAGAGAAAGTGATCTCCAGATTAGGTGGGTAATGTCCGAGGTACTGCAATGAAATGTAACTTTAAGCAATGCCGCAAATTGGAATAACAGACGATTCAATTGATATATGGAAAAATACTGTTTCTTTGTATACGTTACCTGCTAGTTATATAATATTGTTTCATCGTTTCTTGCGAGTAGCTTATTTACTTATGCACTGTATTCCTCCTCCCCAAACATTTTATTGCTACCTTGTAGTTTCATGAGCATTTAAGCCTACATCACAATTTTGGAAGTTGTGGGAACATATTACATTTAAGTTCTTGTCACGTCCTACAAGTAATTTATAATAGTTTGAGAAATGCTAGTACACAAAATCCATGCTTACATCGACTGATTCAAGCTAATGCTAATACTATGTAGTTCATGTTTGTTGTTTCTGTTATATTTCCAATCCTTGCATGTATCGATATTGAGCAGTTATAACGAAGGAGCTGTCAGTTCAACTGTATGATAGCTGAACATCTTTATTCTCTTTAGTTGGTTTATAAAAGGAATTCCCTCCACCTATACCTACTCTCACCGATAGTGTTGCAAAAAGATCGCATTGCTTGCTGCTAGTCACGAAAATTTCTTAATGCGTGAAAATTATATCTTCCCAGAAAAATAATTTGCTGGTAGATTTTTTTAATTATCATTTTTCTGTTCTTTACAAGTTCCAATTAAAGGTTGAAATTGGTGATTCGTGCTGTTTTAAGACTTTCCTTTTTACGTCATTGAGGAAACCTTGAGCAACTTTATCGCTGTATCGTTGCTGTCGATTGCCGCCTATCATTATTTCTGTGTTTTTCATTAGTTGCTTTACTTTTCCCTTAATTAAGAAAGAGGCGCCAGAATTCTTTGGAGTATCTGCAATGTAACATGTGGTGGTTGGTGGTGTGGAATCAGCGTGAAACAGATTAATATGAATATCAGTTGCTTATAGATATCATTTTCGGAAACTCAATCGCGTGAATCGGTGATCTTAAAAGTTTGTATTACAATGAAAGGGTTCTTGACTTTGAAACATGTTAATTCATTGCATTAAATTGAACTAAGATTAATATTTGTATACTAGGCGCTATTCATCAATATATGAAAATACACTTTTTTTTTTTTTTGCACTGTGTAAGATTTAATGTGTATTGTGTAGCGGTAGAAAAAGAAAGGCTGATTTCATATTTTGGAATATCTTATATAGGCAATTAAATTCTCATGACAAAGCATCTTTTTATCCCTCTATAATCAGTAGCGAATATAGTTATTTTGCGACTATGTCATGTAACATTATGAGGACCCACTTTTGATAAACTAGTTGATCTAGTTTCTTGTTTCAACACTTTTTTAACATAATAAATTTTTTTGAGTCAACCCTTTTTTTCATTTTTTTAACTTTGCGGAAATATACTTATTTCTATTTATCTAATATGACACCTGACTATTCGGCATCCACATTTTTACACAATATTACTGAAACAATCGTTGGCATTAAAAAATATATTGAGCTAAGTTAACATAATGGGATACTAGGGACTTGATCATTTATACTTGATAAAGTGCTAATACTATACAAATATGTTATCATTCTTAAATTTCTTTTTGTGAACTTATATATGTGACAGCTACGAAAATTAAGTATTATATTCGATTTGCTGGCCCTCCCCCCCTTTCAGCTTGACGGTCCTTGTCTTGTTTCTAATAGGATATCTGCCTCTAACATTTTTGCTATTAAAATTCGATATGTTTTTTCAAAACTATAGTATATTTCTGTACTTTTAGTTATTTGTCAGTGGAATATAAAACCCGCCGCGCTTTTGCGCATGCACTAGATTGAGTTTAATAAGGGGTGAGTAGAAAGATGAAAGGAGGATATATTTACAATTAACAATCTAGTAAATTCCAGAAATGCTCTGATCCTTCCGCGTTTCATCTCTGAATGCAATGGAATCGCCGAAAATTCTGAATAGGTCATCACAAGATATTCAAACGAACAGCAGATATACAATTCATAAAGCAATACTGTATAAGAACTAAATTCTGAATGTTTTCTTTTTTAATCTATGCATGCTTCGCAATTCAGCGTAACTGCGCCCCCAAATGATAATTTTGAAATTAAATATTGTATTCAATGACTCGAATGAGAGATATTCCCAATATTTTTGTACAGTTATTAAAACATTCGGTGCCACGACTCGGGTGAGAGAGGGTGACCGCTCAAGTGCCGTCCTCGTCATCTGAGTGCGGTTCAAAATTGCGAAATCCTTCCCGAAATAGCCCTATTGTTGCTTTAAAAAAATGGGACTTTGATATAACTAAAGTCACGACTCGTGTTTGTGTTTAGGGCCATCTGTTTAACTAGATAACTCCCTTCCCTTTTGCCATATCTTTATAGTAGTAGAAAAGTGATCATCTAATTAAACATTGTGAATATCAGGCGATTCATACAACAACAAACGTTGTAATATTTAGAATCATAAATTATGCCCTTGATAATTTTTATATGTATTTATTTTTCTTGGAATCTTGAAAGATTTTAACGTATAATCATTGTTAAACTAGTGTGTAGTTAACGCATAATCATTGTTGAACTAATATGCTGTTAATTTATTATTGTTAAACCATATATTATCTGAATAATTTAGATTTATAAACCATAAGTATGAACTTTTCCTTCTACACAAATTTCACGATGTTGAGAAAAGTGTTACTATTGCTGCAGTTTTTGTCAACAAAGAATCTTGTCATATTTCACCTAGATAAGCATATCTCCAAATAGTACGGTAAAGCTTCATGTGTTGCCAATAAAAAGACTGAATTTTACGAGTACTAATTTCCTTTAACGTAAATGGGGCTATTTTCGACAGTATTTCTTGAAGCTCCTTTATTTTTGGCAACAGTCCAGTGAGTCTCATCCTCTGCGAGGCGTCAACCGGAAATCTACAATAACAGTACTCCTAAATGCCCCTTAAAATGTTTATCATCCACTTAAGACGTTCGTCATCTTGTTTGGTAGACTTTCTAAGTGAGAACTCCTCAAACAACTTTTTTTTTCTCGCCTGACCTTCTTGAAATTTGCATAGACGCTGATTTAAAACTGTTAATAAAATTACATTAAGTTTTATATCTTTAAAACTTTAGATAATGGATGCTTAAGTATGCTTTCCTTAACCTTTGCCCTTTTATGCTCTTATCATGACTTGAATATTTTTTGTTTCGTTTACATTGCTGAAATTTTGAAACATGAAACACCAACTCAATGATCAAATATCCTGATGGGTAGATTGTATTTCATCATCTATTGTCTTATTTAAGCTTTATTATTATTATCACCTCATTTGGCGTCGGATTTGGCTAAAATTGTGGCGGGATTCTTGGAGCTTCCTTGATTGATTATTTTTGAGGAAAAGCAAATAATCATTAAATCATTTTTGTCAAATTGATTGAAATGTTTACGCATATCCGTCATGCGTTGGTTTTCACCTAAAACTGATTGCATATAAAAACTTGTATTTTTTTTACTCTTAGTTTTCTTCATTTCGTAATGATTTTCTTTTCATTATGTTTACTTATGTAAAATTCCAGAAATTTTCAATGAATGTTAAAATATTAAACAAGCTACTTTTTTTTAAATTAAATTCATAAATCCTTACTAATTTCAGATTCTTTATTTAAAAAAAATATTCTACTATGTGATACCATTATATAGAACTTTTTTTTTCTTGTTTCCACTATCATTTCAACTTGGCGAATTTCGATTATTTTGATTGGTTGGCGAAAAATTTAACGAACAACTAAACTATATGACATAGGGCATTCTAAAGTTACTGCTTTTGTATTTAATCCTCTTGACGTATGGAATTTACATAATTTTCTAATTAGAGGGCACATCCTTTTTGAGAGATTTATAATATAATTTCTGTTATAATCTAAGGACACATGAGATATCAGTTTTTAATTTATTTTGCATTTTAAATTATTTAATGCTTTCACCTAATTGTAGATTTAAAATTTAAAATTCAGTAATTCGATACGCGTATCAGTCTCTGAATTTTTTTTTTGTCCCTTTTTAATATTTTGAAGTATTTAATTTCCTGATAATTTCACTCTCCTATATGTATTTTTTAATTTTCTGTTCTAACACAGGGTCGAGGTGAGGTGATCTTTAATTTTGGAAAGAAAAAAAAAATCCTTCTGTCTTTTATTAAATTTCTGGACCATTGGACTGTTCATTATATAGAAAACTAGCTGTGCCCGCACAGCCTTGCCCGTGGCATAACATCCAAGTGGAAAAATTAGCATTAAACTTAATTCTGATTGGGTATGTCACGCATCATCAAACAAATATAAAAGTCTATTTATAAATCATAGAAAATAACTACAAAACAACTTTTTATAGCTGACATTCAGAAATACTTGAACTGTTAAAAAGGTAAAAATGACATGTTCATAGACAAAACAATGCACTAAAAATATTCTATAGAATAACCGTTTAAAGATATCAAATAAGTCATGGAACCCACTATTCCACACTTTTTTTATCAACTCTGTGTAATCTGATATGAAAATAAAATTGAGCTTGTTTCATAATATTTATTTGTAAACTGGCCGATCACTTCGCTCCTCATGTTCTGTCTCTGTAATTCAATTCAATTCCGATTTAAAAAGAGACGGTTACTTCACTCACTTCTCTGAGCGTGAACATTTTTTCCCCTACGCTAACTGAACGTTTCTTTCCTCTATATTTTTATTATCACGCAACAAATGAAGCGTTTTCGTATTTAATGTGCTCCGGTTAGTTTTGCCAATATTATTTGAAATATTTAATAAAAATTAGTAGTAATAAGTATTATTAGTCGTAATAAGCATTTATATTATATTATACTGTGAAATGTTGACAAAAAAGGAAAAGTAAATCTTTAATTAACATCAAATTAAACTAAAATGAGATTAAGACAATATTCTTTTTTTTTATTCGTCTCTTTTGTGACACGACGCTTGTTGCAACACTAAGGAATAAATAGTCTTAGAACACCTTTAATTCTTTAAATTCATAAGTCTTTAAAGTCTTTAAATTCTGTCTTTAAAGTCTTTAAATTCATATCCTTGAAAATGACATGATAGCAGTTTAATTTTTTTTAAAGAGCTGCTCAAGTAATTAAAAAAAATCGTGTCGGAATTCTCAGGAATGTTGCTGAACGCGGAAGGTGTGAAAAGCCGGTTTAAAAAAAAAGGCTTCTCATCTCACGATACTAAGAAAGAACGTTAACAATTGACCAGACCTTATCACCTGCGGTTTGACAACCTCGCGGTGTGCGACGAAGATCGAATAATTGAGTTATTAATGACCGACACCTGTTATTACGAAAGAACGTTGTCGTTTGCACTTCATCGATGAAGACCTGACCTGTCACAACAATCCCAATCATATTTTTGAATTACGGACGCTAGCGTGTGATTAAGGTTGTTACAAATTTGCGTACGTCATTGTTAACTTGTTTGTCATGTTGCCTACATGATGCTATTCCTGGAGCGTCCAGTTCGACAAGACAAAGATCTGACCTTCGTCGTGTGTGCACAGTGGTCAGTGTTTTCCAAACATCCTTCCTGACAACTTCCTCTTTCCTGCTTGCTGGTCAAACGAGTCCGCCCTCTGAACTTTTTTTCTTTCAAGTGGGGCGTGCTATTGTTCAAACACGAACTTTCTACATTATCAAGTTATTGTAGTTATATATGTTCTTAACCTGCATGCAATTTGAAGAGATCTTTTTTTAAATTATTATTTTTTTATTCAGAGGGAATGTTTATTGGGGAAAGAATACTATGCGTGATTTTGTCTTTTGAAAGGCTTTATTTTTGAGAGACTTTACTTAGTTTTTTTTTATTAATTTTTTCCATTTAATTTTTTAAAGTTAAGAAATAATTAAGAACGCTTGAGTATTAGCATGCATTTATATTGTGCGAAATAGTGCCTTTTCACCAAAAAAAAACATTTTATTGCATAAATTGTTATTATATGTTATATTATTATTATTATACTAGACGCCTTTGGCGACCAGCTGGTTCGCCAAGAGTAATGGGATCTAAAATTTTCAATTAATTACTTATGTGCCTTGCTCTCTTTATAATTTCTCTGCCAGATATACTTAAACTTCGAAAGTCACGCAACACTGATTTACTAAATTAATGACATTGATGTTGCAAACGATCATAGAAATCTTTGTCTTGTATTTCTTTTTTAGAAAACATAACATTTAATATTTATTTAATTTCATCCAATCACGTGGTGAATGTTACATTTTTTTTTTTTTCGTTTTAATTTGCAGTCATAGTTAATTTATTTTTTAATTTGAACTTCTGTCAGTATGATTTCAACAGTTTAATAAAAGCTATTTTTTTCCCTTTGCTCGTTCATTATTTATTTTAGAAAATGTCACATATTATATTTCTTTTATTTTATCCAGTCACGTGCTAAAAGTTGCATTTCTTTAGATTTAATTTATAATGATAGTTGTTTTTGTTTTAATTTGAACTTCCGTCAATAAGATGGCAACACGCTGATAAAACATAATTTTTCACCCTTGACGTGCTCGTGCAGATTAAATTTTATTGTTTTGTCCGAAATATATTGTTGTAAAACATGGTTAAAGTATTTCTTTAAAAATTCGTTAAAAATAGAAGCTTAAGTTATACATTAAAACACTCCTACCATTAGAAAGCTAATTTTTTAATCTTTAAATTGATGTAAAAATCATGTTTGTACGATAATATTTTCGGAAGTTATAGCGGAAAATCGTCGAAATTTCGCTTAAATTTTAATTAATTCAAATTCTAATTAAAAATTCGAAAAAAGGGCTCCGAGGTGCACATTCCCGAATTCCAAGGTATACATGTACCAAATTTGGTAGCTGTAGGTCCAACGGTCTGGTCTGTAGAGCGCCAACACACACACACACATTGAGCTTTATTATAAGTATAGATTAATATGTTATTCCAAAACATATAAAAAAATTGTAATAAAATTGAGTCTTTTTTGAAGTTATATATGTTAAAGATAATTATTTCCAAAGCATGTAAGAAATTATAATAAAAGTATGTTTTTTAAAGTTTTTTATATTATGAATAATTAATTTCAAAACATATTAAAAATTATAATAAAATTGAGTTTTTTTAAATGTATTATTAAAGTTATATATACTCATAAAGTTATAATGAATATATTATTTCTAATCACTAAATTTAATAGCGGAAAAAATCTACCTCATATACACTTTTGATTATAACTACCATTGAAATTACGTATATAAACACGCTCAGTTTTAAAATACTACTGTCATTATGCTTTTGAATTTCTAATCGACGTTTGAAAGTATAACTTTTTATTGTCAGTGAATAACATATATTATCTATTGAGCGATGAAATTATTCTTTAAGATATTTACTTTGTTTTTATAATATAATTCGTGATGTTGTATTTCACATTTATATTATATTAATATGATTAAAAGGAAACTATTATTACGGTCTCAAGTGGCCATATAAAACATTATTATCATAAACAAATATAGTAAAATAACTTGGGGAAGAGGAATTTTGTTATCAAGTATTATATTTAGCTTAATTGTAGTCACTAAACACTTTTTGTAATTTCATATAATCCTCTAGATATGTGCTTATATTAAATAACATCTAAAATTTTATTAAAAATAATGTTGATGGATATCATGACGATTAAAGATATATTTTAGAAATGTATTACTATCAGATATTGCATTCTCACAAATTATTAACATAAATCTAATTAACCTCTTCGTCGTCCGTACGCGTTTCAAACGCTTTTATACATTTTGAAACGCTTTGCAAATGTTTACTTGTTTGAGTTTTTACTCATATGTATTCTAATGCGGTGAAAAACAGAAGGAAAGAAATTTCCACTAGCAGGACAGGACAGTGAAAGGATTAATATTCTGAAATACATCAAGCTGAGTAAATTATCCGAATGCCCAATTTATATTAAGCTAGTTGCTTGTTATCCTTCTCTTTTTATCCTTTAATCTGCTATGAATCAAGTTGTATCTCCCAAATACGCTATGAAAAAAATAAACCCTCATAAAAAGTATTTCTAGTTTTTACAAACCCTCTACTTAATCCAAATTATCTTTGTAAGATACCAATAAAAAAAACTTTCCCCTATTGGAACGTGTTCAAAGTTTTAGTTTTGCATCAATTGACTTGCCTCTTGAAAAAGTAGCATATATTGCAAATAAAAACAAAATAATAATTGATTAATTTTGTCCACTTGAATTATTTAGCTCTTGTGTGTCTCCAGATAAACCAATTCGACATTATCTTGAAAACGTTTCCTTACAATTTTTTAAAGGGATCAACGAATTAATCTGATTATTTGATTCATTGATTCAACTAGATTTGATAACTTTTTTTTCGGTCTCTTGTCTGCTTTAAGTCAGAAGATAAAGTTCCTTAATCCTTCCTCGCACTATAAATTAGATTATTTTACATCAAGCCTTATCTGGGATTACATCTTTTTTCTTCTTGGACCAAGGATTGTGCGGAGCTTGTTACATGCATAATTGTGCAATTATTTTGAATTGTTGGTTCCCTGTCTCTCAAGTTATTATATTTCTTAATTGCGCCTAGTAATAAATGTGGTCATGCCCTAGAACAGGTAAGAAAAAGCGGTAGATTCATTGTTTCTTTCTTTTTGTAGCTTTGTTGCTCTACCTCTTTTTAATGCAACACTTGTCAACTTTCTTGCGAAATAGTGGCGGTTGCTACATTTGAAAGATACAAGTCTGACGAAATTATTGTATAGTGTCTGAAAAGCACTTTTTGGGGTGAAATTACTGAAATATTGCTTAAGTAGTTTGTTTTTTAATTTAATTATCATCTTTATTCGATCATGCTTTGAAGCATGAAAATCAATTTCAAATACGATAATGGAATCATTTATGCATAGCAACATTTTACGGTGTAATGCACTCAGCGCCTACCGAAAGCTGCATTATAGAATTTCAAAGATAAGTTTGGTTTTTTTTTTTCACCTGATTTTCAGAATATTTATTTTCAATAGCTGTCTTCTATTGTTGAAGTGTCATCCGTATATCAATGTTTTTAATAAGGAAAAAAGATTTAGTATTCATGAATTGTTTATTGAAATTCAATTATTTTTTAAACTATCGTTAATGTAGTTGCATTACTCTTATCTTCTCTTTTGGATAATAGATGGCAATGCCTGATTTGGTACGCATCTCTTAAGGCATTGCGCTTATTACTATAATGTGATGAGATGCTGCTCTGTGAGGTGTACGTTTGTTAATGCCTTGTCTTGTCTTTCGTGTTACTGTTTGTTTTGTATGAAATGTAATCACCGAAAAAAATATTCTCGAAAACATATGTCCTCTCACTTCCACTGCACGAATCATGACGATCTTCATTCCACGACATCGTAATAATTGGTGTGTTTAATTGAATATATGTAGCTTTGGTTTATCCACTGATATTTCTTTTAAGCCTTCTGTTATATTAATATATTCTATTTTTCTTTCTATTTGCACTGATTTATTGTGGATTTATCGTAGTATATCATGTAATGGACAAAGCTAATCGGAATTTTTTTAGTTTAGACTTTTCTGTTTTGCTTTGCTTGAGTATTTGCCACTTTTTTTCATGGCAGCGTCCTGACCAAAGGGTTCCGGGTTCGAGTCCTGTTTCTACCGTGGTTGTTCTTTCTTCTGTGTTCTATCTGTGAGGTGTGTGAAAGAGTCCCTCTCTTGCAAAAGGGGGATTGTACAAGTGAGTGTGTGAATGTCATTTTCATATGACTAGAATTCAAACTTCAGGTAATCTAGCACAATCACATGTAGTCATCTATCAAAAGTTGTAGCTCAAAGGTCTTTTCTCTCAGAAGCTAACACTCTTCTTTCCGTTGTAAAGCCGTGTTACAATCTGTGACCTTCCAGACGAGGCACGCTTTCCTCCCTTGACACTCCCTTTTGGGGGGGGGGGATTTGATGTTTGTCCAGTTTATCAACAAATAATTAATTGGACAAACATCAAAGTACCCCACAAAATTTCAAGAGAGGGAAAACAGTGGAAGCCGTGCCTCTTCTGGAAGGCCAGTCACAATCGTAGTCACACGGCTTAACCCTTTAATGCGGACACATCATCATCACTTGTTTTTTTAAGTAGACAACATTTGTACAATCAAATCCTTTCCAATCAGTGAAGTTATTAGTTTGATAGTTCTCTAAGATATTATATTACTCTTTTGATAACAACCTTTAATTTTATGTCAATTTAGACAGTTTACTTTCAAAAATAATTTTGTAAAAATTATGAAAAAAGACAAAATAAAAATTGTGAGATACTTTGATGACTTGTAGTCATCTTTTATTTTATATTATTTTATTGTCTGTCTATTCCTGAAGGTTGAGTCGCTTTTTCGTATCTTTTTCTAAGAATGTCTCCTTGCATAACTACTCATGCATTCATTGCTTTTCAAAAAAAAAAAAAAAAAACTTGATACCACCACAGAAGTTCAAATAGCTCTCAGTTTGACTCGAAAGATAAAAGACTCCTCTTCAATTTCTAGGATTTCTTTTTCCATTCACTGGCTTATGCAGATAATGTGTCATCCCGCTCGTCAAAATCGACTGTGCGGTTTGCGAAAAAAAAATTTTCGGTAGGATCGAATTCTATTTTCAGTTCAAAGACCTCCCGCCGTTTGTTTTTCCATTTCCAACTTCCATCACGTGTGTGGATCGGTAACTATTCCTGGAAGAGAAAACTGCCTTATTTTCACCCCATTTCTCTTGTGACCGATCCTCTAACTGCTGCAAGAAGATAATTATTTTCCTGATTAATATGGAATAGTTGGAGAATCGAAGTGAAATAACGTCTGTTCCACATCCTTTGATGAAATTAATTAACGAGAAACCCATCAGGGAGAACAGATGGGGAGGTCATGGCAAGTTCACGCAAGCGTCATGCTGCGA
>JAPMOQ010005464.1:1179962-1190176 GCA_026543055.1 Argiope trifasciata | reverse complement strand
ACAGTGTTTACAGATGGGATGGGAATTGGCTCTCTCGGTTGTGGAGTTGAATTGGCTTTGTTTTACAATTAACTGCAGGCATTATTTCTTGGAAAGAATTAAGTGTAAATAACGATTATTGATTCATCTGATGTCTTTGGCCTCATGAAAAATGAAATACGCATTCGTCGTTAGCAGAAATGTTTATGCAATAATAGTTTTAGATTAATCGAATAATGAGAATAGAACCCGTTCACGTGGTTTCACCATCTCGTGCAAACATTATCGCGTATGTTCATGCTTTATGGGATCAAATTCAGTGATGCGTTGCTTTATAATGCACTGTAATGTCGAAGTGCATTATAGCGCACCACTTCGACATTAAGAATATGCCAAGGATTTCTCTCCTTTAAGAATATGCCAAGAATTCTAAAATTAAATTTGGTTAGTATCTTTTGCGTGTTTTACACGAACTTGAATTAATCCTATTTTGATTGAAACTTTTTTGGCGAGGTGCAAATTTTAAAATTTATAATAGCGAGCTGCTGGGTTAAGAAATGAATGTTAAGGTTAATTACAGTGTTTACAGATAGAATGTGCAGTTGAATTGTCTTTGTTTTACAATTAACTGCAGCCATTATTTCTTTGAAAGAATTAAGCGTAAATTAAGTTTATTCATTCATTTGATGTCGTCGGCCTCCTGAAAAATTAAATACGCATTCGTCTTCGGAAGAGATGTTTATGCAATAATTATACATTCATCGAATAATGAGAGTGAAATCCGTGCACGTGGTTTCACTATCTCGTACAAACATTAATACTTATGCTTATGCCATATGGCATCAAATTGTATGATATGCTAATTTAATGCGGCGTTCACACGCTGCCAATTATAAGAGGGCCACTAGGCAGCGCATGCGTAGAAAGGGACTGATATTTGTTAGCCACAATTTCATTAAATAAATTGAGACATTCCATTCTTGGCTATAAAATGCCGTAGGGAGGCCATTAATTTTTCTTCTTCGCAGATGATCGTGTGTGTGTATGTATATATACAGTCAAATCCGGTTAATTGGACCACCGGGTAATCGGACCAACCGCTTATTCGGACCGAATCTTAAAGAACCGAAACAAATCCTATGTACATAAGCCTCATATTACTCGCTTATTCGAACCAAAATTCCGTTTAAACGGACCGAAGAACGTGGCAGGAAAGATGAAAAAGAAGCCACAAGTCGCCTGTGTACAGCAGGAAGTCAGAAAGGGAAAAGAACCAGTGGGAGGTGAGCAAGCCCTTTGTTTCTTAGAATGGGCAGCTCGGTAGTAAGTTCTTCAAACGTTGACTTGAATTTGATAAGAACTTTTTTTTATTGTGCTTCACATGCTGAGTATCGTTTAGACCGTTTCGAAGAATTTGTTTGTAAATTTATTTTTCAATGAATAAAGTTTATAAGCAAAAGTAGTTCTTGTTTGTATGTTTGCCATACGCGTGTACCGCACAATAAAGGTCATAATGACATTTTAATACGTTACGTATAGCACGTCTCGTCTTGTAACATAGGGCATGTTCGTGTAATCGGACCAGCCGGTTATTAGGACCAAAATGATCGCGTCCCGATGTGGTCCGATTAACCGGAATCGACTGTGATATATATATAAAGTTTGAAAAACTATAGCAAAGAAATAGCAAACGAAATTGGTGAAAAAACCTCGCATCCGAAAGAACAAACGATAAAAAAATGTCATAATTAATCTATAAAAAGTGATCAATTTTTTTTCACGACAAATAAATAAACTCCAAGTTCTACTAACCCATGCTCAGTAAGAAAAAAAAAATACTATACAGCGACGTGTTGTCCTGTCAAGGCAATTATTTGCCATTGGTTGAACAGTATCTTTCAGCCTTTCTACGCATGCACTGCCTATTGACAGTCTTATAACTGACCGAATGTAAATCCAGGCTAACGTCAAGTCCCTTTCTCGCTTTCAGAAATATGCCAAGAGTTCGAAAATTAAACTGAGTTGGCGCACTTGGCATATTTCTTGTGAGCTTGAATGAAGTCCATTTTGTTTGCAGTTTTGTTGGTGATATGCTGTATATAAATACTGCGAGAATGGTATTTTTAAATAAATACGTTTGAAGAAACCAGAAATATGTCGTTAATTGAACAGATTTAAATTAAGGGAAAATTGAAGTTTTCTATTTGTTTTTCTTTCTTCATAAAATTGATTCCTTTGTTTAAACGTAATAGCCTGTGATCGTTTATGAATTGTCGTATTCGACCATTTTCACTCTATGATTCCCCCATTGGGGAATATTTGACCATTATGTGGCAAAAGATTGTTTGAAAACCAGTAATGAATGCAGATCGTAAATATGCCTTGGTATGCCAGACGTAATTGAATTTGAATAACGATCCTAAAATACTTTTTGATCATCTCAAAGATATTTCGATTAATTTTTTTCTTCCTCCAAAAACAAATTCCGATTCGTAATGAGCTTCTTCAGGATTTCCCAATTTCTGATCTTTTTATCGTACAATTCCTCAAAATAATTTTCGGGCCATTTTTGATTGTGTATTTCATCATTTACGAAAAGACGGGTCGTTTCTTAATGGTTTTCAGATATGGGGGGACCTTCTTTAAATTTTTCTAAATTCAGTTCAGCATATCCAAGACATGTTGCTATTGTGCGGAGTGCCACTCACAATTATTATCAACTATCGTCAACTTTGTCCTCGTATAGAAAACGCTTTTTGACTGCCTTTTTTCAGTATTTCTATAAGCCATCAATGATCAGGATACTTTTTTAAAAAAAATTCTTTCTGTGAAATTTCTCACGAGAAATATTTCTATTTTTCAATCTAATCTCTTTTTATGAGTAACTGCCTCTCAGAGCAAGAATTAAATTTCTTTTCCTTTTTCTATTTTTTTTAATATAATTTAATTTTTAATTTGATTCTGATGTTGTGGTGCATGAATCTAATTGAATCTTCGGTCCACCGTAATTTTGTTTCTTTTATCCATTGTCTGAATTGAAATAATAGGTGATTCTTATATGATAGGTATTCAGTTATTAAAGAATATTTAGAATAGATTATTTATCCTAAATTAATAAAGGCATAAATAATTTAAGCTAGAAATTATTTATGCCTTTATTAATTAGTTTAGTAAAGGCATATATTGTTAGTGTTTTATTTCTCGAAACATATGTTGTTTATTCATATCATTAAAAAGCTTCGACTTCCTCGGAATAGGAGAATTTCAGGTTCGAGGAACGATTCTAAAAACTGTCACGTAAACGAATCTGATGCACGTTAAATCCTTCCTGGTAAAACGTCCTCCCGTTATTGTAGAGTAACCTGGATAGAGGGGTACCAACTCAGGTGTCGTCCTCGTCATCTGATCGCCTTTCAAATTTACGAGGTCCGCTCCAAAATAGCCCTAGTGTTACTTCAAAACAGAGCGTTAATATAACTAAATTAAGCTAAACTCATAGCCTTAAAAACCTCAACTCAAGTCCTTATCCTTAAAACTGTATATTTTTACTTTGCCAACTCATACAAGGACGAGTTTTCCCCTTTTATACTTTACTTTACCTCTTGGACTTTGTAATTTTTATTTCTTGTTTAATCTATGTTTTGGTTTTTTGCTTTTGATTTAAATCAAATTCTCACGTGGCCCTGTCTAGCTTCAAACTCTTAAAGAGAATATATCAGAAAGGAAGGTTAAACTAATTTGTTGAAGGAATAAAAAAATGGACCTTGTTCTACTAAGTCGAAAAATGTCTATTCAGTCTTTGAATAAATGTGTAGTTAAATTTTATTTTAAAATACTCTTTACTTTGTCTTAAAACCTTGAAACCATTTCAAATAAATTAATCATTGTCGCAGAATTTGATTTAACTATTTGTGGAGATTTTTTCTATCGCCCATTTATTCATTAAAAAACTCTTATCCGCTTTTGAAACAATGTTTAAGGCTATTTTTTCTTCTTAATCTACATTTAATGAGATCTGCTACCTTCAAGGGTATTTTTCCATCTAGATAAAAACACATAATGTATCATTATGTTGTTCTGAAAGAGATTCATTTAGATTGCTTCGTAATAGACGAAGTTAATTTGTAACTGTTTTGTGGTTCAATAAATTTTAAACGTTGGTACTAAACACACTGTATTTATTTGAGAAATCATTAAATGATTGGTAGGAGGGGTAAGTTGCTCAAGGATTCAGCATAATGAATATTCATTTATTCATAATACTGACGAAACGATTTAAATAAAACTAATATCATCCAATCATCATTTCTTAGTCCCATTTAGAGAGATAGTGCTTAGTATGTATTTGCTGCCTTCAAATGTACTTTTCCTTATTCTAAATAAATGAACTCATCCTATTTCATTATACTGTATTGAAAGAAATTCGCCTGTTGTTTCATCATAGGCGAGACTAATTTGTAACTGTTTCGGTAGTTTACTAAATTTTAAGTATATATTACTAAGCACATTGCATTTACTTGAGAAATCAGTAAATGATAGGGAGGGGGATGTTGAACTTCTCAAGGATTCAACGTAATGAACAATCTCTCCTTCATTTTGCTTACGAAGCAATTTAAACAAAGTGTAATATTATCCATTCATCATTTTAAATGAGCTGCAAATATTTTAGATGAATAAAAACAGTGTACTACAAACTAATTTATTTTCTAACCAATGGATAACAGCAGTGTATGTTCATCTGCATTCAAAACAAGTTAAATGAGGTTTACCTTCAAAGTAGGCTTTACAATTCAATGTGCTCATATCCATGTTACAATTATTTGTACAGCTGATATATTATAATGAAAGTTTATTTTCTGAATAATTTTGGTCTAAAGAGTGAATTTGAATGTTAAGACTCTAGTTTTAGCTTTAATGGGTGTCGGGATTTTGCTTGGTTGATCGATTAGGACGTTTGCAGAAATATCCGAAGTAAACATTTTCCATCTTTGATAAGAAGGAAATAAAAATAAAAGTTACTACATTGTTTTTTTAAATATAATATTATCAAAAAATAATTGTTGAAGTTTTGGTCATTGATACTCCATATCTCAATCTTTGTTTCAAAATTCATCCTGAGAAATGAAAAACAGCTCACTGGGTATTGAAGAATGCTTTTTATTTCAGGAATATTCTCGAAAACACTTAGCACTGCTGACAAAAACTACAACTTGTAGACACAAAAAACACCAGTTAATAGCAATATCTAATTGCATGACAGCAATAATGCTCAGGGTCTTTAGCTTCTTCTCTCTTTACGAAGTCAACTACAGATAGAGAAATTCGTACGTTTGGAACAGCCTAACTTTTATAGCTTTGACAAAGCCTAACATCACATGGAATTTTCCAGAAGAATCTGCAAATCTCGATTCTTAATATAGATAGGAACCATAATTTTTTCATCATCTAGAACCTTCATATTTGTCGCTGAGATAAAGGCTATTAAATCATTCATTCAGAATTCATTAAGAGTCCCTGTAAATCTCTTTCTTACAGTAATACTAATTATGTAAGGAAACGGTATTACAGTCATACAATCAATATATATAGAAGTTTCCTTTACCAAATTGACATCTGTGTTCCTTTAAGTAATCACCCCGGGGAGGGTAGGAGATTAACGGCCATGATCATACTTTTTTTTTTTTTTATGTAAATACAATCCGAAACTCTAAGCCTCGCCAATCTGAAATTTTCAGAAATTTTTATTTTATTTTATATTTTGTATTTAAATAAGTTTCTTTTACATTGAAATTCATCTTACACATAATAAGCTTTCAAATGAGAATCTGGATTATAGTAATGAAATTATAATAAAACTGAAATTATAGTAATCATGTAGCTCTATCATCAACTATTTTTAATTGTGTTCAATTATTGCTGATTTCATAATTTGATATTTTTCAAACTCTAACTTTTTGAAATAGGATATATTTTTATTTCAATTATGAGAAGTCAGTAATCAGTGTTGCTTACTTTTACTGACTCTCTCTTAAAATCATACTCCAAAACTTCGCACATCGCATCATGAATTTTGCTTTCCATTTTTCATAATTGCATCAGAGTTACCCAACAGCTTTTTTTATCTGAAAAAATCATGAAGTTCAGCCTCTTTTGAACCTTTATTACATTTTCTACATCGTATTCCTAATTTTAACAATTCGAATGTACTTTTCAGGATGGTTCTTTGCGAAGATTCGATTTCCTCATTATAAATTCATACCAATTACCCTAATGCTTTGGATCGTTTTGCATGCCGTTCATAGGACAATGCTGACTTATATTTTAATGGACTCATTTCCATTTAGACAGTGGGAAAGGCCGTACCGGTCTCTCTGCGAACCATGTAAACGTCATTATTAATAACAATGCTCCATCGGGTGGTTTCTGTCAATTCCGTGAGTCATGGACCACTCTCTGAAGGGGGACGAGGGCCCACAATGAACCTCTCCACCGGTGGGGGGCTTTAAAGGGGCTCGAGACTCAAATAGAGCTTTTCTCTCGTGACCCAACCATCCCGGGGATCTATCCCCGATGACTCATGTACCAGCAGGGATTTGAACGCCTGGGTGCTAGGGAGTGTCGGCACTTTAGTAACACTAATACTATAGTTGTTGTGTCTGGTTACTGGAATGTTGTATGCTTTTTTTTTTTTTTGTATGTGTGTGAAGTGCTTCGTACTTTTTTTCGAATAAAAAGTTTGTTTTTTTGTGACAGATCAACAGGGGTGGGAGCCTATTCTCGGTAAGTTCGTCTACTCCTGGGGAATGTCGAGTCAATTGACGCCTACTAGATTTTCCCACAGAGTAGGGGATGGCGCGCTTGACAATGTGGGGTATCGAATCAACTCCTTTTTATGTATAGGTTTTTTATCAGTTATTATGGAGTTTGATTCAGCACCTATGGTTTTTATTTGGAGATTACCTTATGTCGTGCTAATCCTGAGATACCTTTCATAGAATTTCAAAGTGGTAGCAGTGGTGTATTGACAGGGGTGTATAGATGTCTCAGGCTGCCAATCCGAGGAAGTGTCGTATAGATTATACATTAATGCGCTCATATCAATTTTTAAAGAGAAAAATCAGGAGTGAGTGAAAAAATAAAACCTTGACCTGGTTGCCACTTATTCCCGTTACTCTACTCCATATAAAAATCTCCAGAAACCATTTTCGGGATGTTATCGAGAGCATTATACGTTAGTCGATTGGATTGTATTTGTTTATTTTAATGAAGCAAGAGCAAATTCTGATCATACTGCGCCGCATATGTTATCGAAAAAAATTCTTTAAATTCTATTTGGATTTGCATCTTTTCCATTTTTAAAAATCATAATAACTAAATCATTATTTTGTTATTTTTAATAAAATTCAGGATTAATGCAATAGGATGCTAGTTTTCTGATTATATTTGTTGTTACAATTTCAAGACCCGTATTGCTTTCAAACGTGTCCTGGAAGAATGGTAACCGAAGAGTGGTAAATAATATATTATTTGTTGACCACTGCTGACACGCGCCCGATAAATGCATTCGGATATAAACAATAAAATTTGGACGCTATCTAATAATATCAGTATTAAATGCCTCTTGATATTTTTATTGGACTAATCTAAGCTTCTCTTATTTCTTGTTATATAAAGTAAATCTAAAATTAAAAGATATATTTTAATTATAAAATGAAAAAGAAGCAATTAAAACCCTATACTTAACAAATATTTAATGAGAGCAACTTAAATATAAGGTTTCCTTTTCTAGTTATTAGCCATTGGCCAGAAGACATTGATTTTCTTTTGATTCCATATAAAACAAATTGAAAAAAGACAAATCGGATAATATAATTTTTAAGGACCATTATTTTTAAATTCATTCTTTGTTTTGCATTTTTGAATTGCGTATTTCTTATATAACTATAATTTTTAAGCAGAGCCATGGCCGAAGATAATGAGACGCTTTGAATTTATAACTTCGTTTTATTTTATCCGGGGAGGCACGACCTATGTACAATCATCATAGACAAAACATGTCCACTCACAGTGCGACACAAGAGACCGATGACAGCGAAAAAGGGGGCAAGAGAGAGAATATAATTTTCCCAGTGCCTATATACTATGATAGGGGTTTAAGATAAGGAAAAACACAGGGATCTTTTAGATGAATTTGTTTAGGTCAGCAATTTTTTATCCCTTTACTCGGAGCGTGGGAATCGCTGACAGAAGCATTCTTACAAAGCTTTCTGCTGCTTTAATTAAATAAAAAAAAGTGCAATGGGATCAGAAAATATGAACATATTTTTGAATAAAGTTAATATGTTCCGAATTGAATTAAAAATTTGGAAATTAATTTTTTAATCAGATTTTAAACTATCATTACATACTTATGTATCATATAATATAATCGTCATTATTTTAATTAGACGAATTTTCTCTGATTTAGTTCTCGAAGTAAATAAAAGAAACTCCTTATAAATTAATAACATATTATGTACTGCCATTCGAAAATTTTAAATGAGTATGTCATTCACATGCTATTAGCATATGCTCGAGTTTAATGAAACGCATTGTTCTCTTCTCATGTTCCATTTAGACAAACAAAAAGAAGTTCCTCCACCCCAACCCCCAATTTTGAAGATCGCCAAATAGGTTGAGTAGAATTTTCGCGTCCTCTTATGTATTAAAAAAAAAAAAAGGAAAAGATTGACGAAAGAGGAAAGAGACGTCAAGTTTTCACGCCCTTATTTTAAATAGAAACTTTTCCATTTAATGGGAAATCAATTTCCCTTTCTTAAGATAGAAAAGTTGATGATGACGGATAAAGAATAAAAAGATAGAAAGAAAAAAAAATTTCAACTAGAACCGAAATTAATCATTACTTATCCGTTACGGGCCGTGCACTTACTTTCTCCTTAAATCTTTTAAGCTTTTTTTTATCGCCGTCGGCTGTTAATGACGTTTTATTATAACACATAAAAAAAGCGATAGGAAGTGCTTAGCTGGAAGGCAAAACATTATATATATAACGGAGAAAAAGTTAATGCTGTATTCTTGTTAAGTATTGACGGGACATGACTTCACTGCAGCACAATCTTCCACTGAAGTTTCTACGGTTTGGGAAATAAAACGGAAATCTTCTAAGTATTGTGGAGTTTTAGAAACAGGCCTGAAGGAAATGGAACACGATGTACCCTTCCCCCCCCCCCTCCAAATTTCCTTTCATTTGATGTAATGAATCGAGGAGTTATAGTTTGGAGTCGTTTGTGACAGCTAAGACGCTTTTATTGAAGAGGAAGCCATATAGTTTTAATATGTCATTGTTAGAAAACGCAATTACGACTCTTGATATGCATATTTCGAAATGGAAAGTCGCGCTTGGTTTCCTGGCATTCAACTATTGGAGTTCGTTGATCATCGCGTTACCCTATTTCCTTAGGGCTGGTAAATGTTCTCTCGTGAGATAGTGAGCTGTTATTTTCAAAACGAGTTTTTAAAATGATCTTAAAGTGTTATCTATATCAAATTTTGAATTATATCTGTCTATTGATTTCTACGTTTGTATGAAATTCAAACTAAATAAATTTGATTTGTACTGTTAAGTTCTGCGCCAAATTCTAATTTTAAAGATCGAGTTTTTAAAAAATGGGGATTCAAAATGGTTAATTATTATTTTTATTTACTAAACATAAAACACTTTGGATGCACGACTCATAAGATTAAAATCTGGGCTTTCACAATTTTGTTGAAAGTTCATTATTTTAATGCCGGAGAGAAATAGGTAACGCATTTATTAGGGAATGCAAGAGAACATTTCGTGGATCTTACATTTGCTGTTTTTACTGCAATTATTCTGATTAAATTATGTGCTTGAAGTTATCTATTATAATTCTTAAAACTGAAGAAAATTATTTGTTAAAGATTAGATTATAAAATAGATTTTTATTGATATAATTTCAAATTTGTCGAGGTATTGCGCTCACGATTTAATTTAAACATCTCAACTTAACAATTTCTTGGAGGGGGAAGCAACCGATGATTTCAGAAAATTCTTTCATAACTGTGTGCACGTACTATACGAAATCAAACATTTTCTGCAAGCATACTTCACCCGCAGACTCTCTCTCTCTCTCTCTCTCTCTCTCTCTCTCTCTCTCTCTATATATATATATATATATATATATATATATATATATATATATATATATATATAC